>CAMZMU010000106.1:33198309-33699710 GCA_947311845.1 Poa pratensis | reverse complement strand
ACCAGATGCATCGACGTGATGTTCACGTCACCTGACAAAAGGAGATGGCATCCTCGAGAAAACTCGAACCGAGATGTTATACCCTAAATGTTCCGTTTAGAACCTTATTACACAAAAAATAAGGCAAGAGTAGGACACCTCGAGCAATGCCAATATAGCAACATCGATGTTCGGAAAAATAAAGCATGCCTTCTAGAGATCAGCGTACCAACGAGATTGGTGGTTCCCGAATGTACGTACGGATCCATGGTGGTTTTGCTTGAATAAAAAAGGAAAAAGTCACGTACTAGCTAGTGTGTGTCTAGTAGTAGGAGCTAATTAAAAAAGACGAGTCTCGAGGCGAAATGTGGGTCGCGACCGATCGAGGAATTATGCATATGCGTCTCGGGCGTGTGCACTTTGCGTCGCGTACGTACGTACGTGGCCGTGTCGGTGGGAGCCGCCACTCCGATCGATCCAGTTGAGTTGATCGATCGTGAAGTCTGGCCAGCTAGTAGCGCGTGACACAAGCTAGACCGATCGTGAAGCGAGAGAAAAGTCCGCGCAGCGCAGCGATCGGATCGCCGCCGCCTGCTGCTCGGTCGCGTTTTTATCGATGTCGTGCAGATGCTCGCCGGAAAGCCCCAGTACTCGACCTTCCTGGTGGAGACCAAGGTCGCCGACGACGTGAGCCGGCTCAAGACGGCGTCGGTGCTGGTCGTGCCCGAGAGGGCCGACAAGCTGCGGACGGTCCTCCTACACCACGTCCTCACCAAGTACTTCGACCCCATCCAGCTCGCCGAGATGAAGACCCAAGCTACAGTCGCTGCTCTCCACCACGGATAAGAACCTCGGCACCATCAACTACACAAGGAGAAGGACGGCCAGATGTACCTGCGCTCCCCCGGCGCCGACAGCGAAGCCAAGCTGATCAAGGTCGTCGCCGCGCGCCCTTCTCGATCTCTATCATGGAGATCAGCGCGCCGCTCGTGTGCAAGGAGATCCTCGCCCGCCCATTGTTAAGGGCAGGGGCAAGGTCAAGATGATGTCCGCTGCCGGCGACTCTAACGCCGCGCTACCGTTGTGGCTCGGCTCCTACTATTCCCGCTAAGTAAGGTTATGCGCGGATACACGGCAAGATGCCTCGTTGAACCGCCATGAATAGGATGGCATTACATATGTACGTGCCATATATATTTTTATTATTTCTTCTAAAATTTCAAGTGTACTGCTCGTGGCGCATAGTTGTACTTCCTGGCGGATTTTGTTTTTCACAAATAGGCTTTTTCTGCATTTATCGTGTTCTAGACTTTTAGTTACATTTTTTCTGCACTGCACTCACTTTTTCGTGTAATTCTCTAGCCAATGAATATGTACTTTCTAGATGCATCTCATTTTAGGTCCAATTAGTGCAAAAAATGTGGCATTCTAATTTTTGCTACGACATGATGCCATGAGGGGTGTGAGGAACCATTCCCAATTGGTGAGAAAACCACTATCTTCGACAGTTTACCAACAGAGAATAGCTCAAACTCATTAGATGTGCCAATATTGAGAATCTCGGTCGGCAAGAGTTAGTAGGCCTTGTGGTGTTGCCCTGCTACTGATGTGGGGTAACAGCACCAACATGTTATAGATTCAGAATCTTTTTGATAGCATTTTACACAATGTTGAGGACTAATATTCATGACACGCACTGATTGCTAGTATGAAATTTAGCGTAATTCAAGGGATGAGCCACATGTTTCCTATGGAATAACCAGCAGGTCAAGAGATAGGATCTCGTGAAGTTTGTTCTGCAAATTGATACCGCAAGGAAAACACATTGTAAGGCTTTAACTGACATGTTTAGCATGATGACGCATCTAAATAAGCAAGACATTGACAGGGTTTTCTAATGGAAATATTGATTTCCTGATCAATTTTGTGGTCTATCTCACGTTTCTCGTACTGTTCTCTTAACGGAACAAAACAAAGACCGTCTTCCATATGTATCACAATCCGAGGATTCCTATTTGCCGCAACGGGCGGAAAATAGGGAGTCTACCCTCAAGCATCTCTGCTATTTGGCTGGGGCCAATAAGACCTAAGCGCATTCTTCTTCTTTTTTTTTCCTTTTTTCTTCTTTCTTCTTTTTTGATGTATTTGTCGTTTGTGCTTCGTTTTCATTGACCTAAGACACATGTTTTGTTCCATATCGTTAAATCTGTACTTTGCATAGCATAAATGTTGTAAATCGTAAATTTAGGAACATTACTACCAAACCACTGAACTTGTCGACTTGTGTAATATGCAAACCAAATTTTCTTCTTGAGAGATCAAATTCAAATCTGGTACTTTCTTCTTCTTCTTGTAGAGGAATCAAATTCAAAATGACACTTCTTCTTCTTGAGGAACAAAATTCAAATCTAGAGACTCTTCTTATTCTTAAGGAATCAAATCAAATATACCTCTTCTTCTTGAGGAACCAAATTCAAATATGGAGCTTATTCTTCTTCTCAAGGTATCATATTCAAATTCGGAACAACTTCTTCCTCTTGAGGATGTTTTGATTTGTGGATCATGTTTTAAGTTAAACCATACTTATACTTATACTAAACTTCTTTATTTATTTCATAACTCATCTTCTTGCAAAAGGTATGTTTTATATAAACATATTCATACTATCTTGAACACGATTTTAAGGTAAATTTACCTAAATTAACATGGTTATAAAGACTCATTAAATACTCTCTTATCACAAATTCATATACTCTTATATTAAGACATATTAGTCGTAAGGTTATAAAATATTCATTGCCAGTATATTTTGTAGCACTAAATCAAAATTGCTCTTTATCACAAAAGATGTTTTCTATTTAGTTTTTGGTATTAAAGACACTCTTGATGCGACGGAATCATTGTAAATCAAAGCAACCCGCAGTATTACCACATTATTCTCTTGTACATATCTTTTCCTACTAAATTGTCTATTGAATTTGGTAGTGTGTATGGAAGTAGCAAATAACTAGATAACGGTTTGTAGAATACAGCACTATCAAAGTTAGGAGAAACAAAATAGACAGTTCTAGATTTTATGAAGATTAAGTTAGTTAGTTTTTTTAACATACCTTACCCATTCTCGCTTGCTAGTACTCCCTCCGTTCCAATTTAATTGACTTGCTATCCACAAAATATACATGTCTAGATATATTCATATTTTGTGGATAGCAAGTCAATTAAATTAGAACAGAGGGAGTAGATTGTAACAATAGTCGTCAATACTCAGCACATGCGTGCCGTTATTGAGCCGGCTGAGCAAGAAAACAAAAGAGTGCCAAAATCCTAGGCGGCCCACGGCCCAGATCGGTCCCAACGTAGCTCCCCCCTCCCCCCCCCCCCCCCCCCCCCCCCCCCCCCACCCCCCCCCCCCCCCCCCCCCCCCCCTGAGCACATGCGTGCCGTTATTGAGCCGGCTGAGCAAGAAAAACAAAAGAGTGCAAAAATCCTAGGCGGCCCACGGCCCAGATCGGTCCCAACGTAGCTCCCCCCCCCCCCCCCCCCCCCCCCCCCTGAGCACTTGCGTGCCGTTATTGAGCCGGCTGAGCAAGAAAAACAAAAGAGTGCCAAAATCCTAGGCGGCCCACGGCCCAGATCGGTCCCAACGTAGCTCCCCCCCCCCCCACCCACCCCTGCCGGGTCTGGCTTGGCAAAGCTTGAACATGAAAAGGTGAGGCCCCGACCTGGCCTGCGTCCCGGAATTTTCACCTATTTTACATTACAGATCAGTTCAGTTTTATGGGTATGAAATAATATTTTTATAAATATTTAAAAAATACTAACTTCAGTCCTAGTTCAGGCTTTCGGGCGGCAAACGAAGGCCCGAGCCCAGCCCACGAGTTACAGGATTCTGGCCGGGCTGCCATGCCAGGTCTAGGTGAGATTCTTCTCGAGCAGCTCCAAGTTCTAGTATTACTGGTTCTTATTATTATTTTTCAAAATGGTGACGCTGTTCTGTAGTATCGGTAGTAGAATGTATACACGGCATGTCTAACTAATTTGAGTTGCTTTAAGCCAAGAAATGCTTATCCTGAAAGGGACGTTGATGAGATATCAAGTGAAGTTTGCTCGCCTAATTGTTACTAGTACTTTACTACCGTTCACAAAAACACTGCGAGTCTGTAAACTGCCATGTTCAGCACGAAGCTACATAGTTGTTCAAAACAACCAAAGACATGCAGTGTTTTGCACTTAGTTGCCTGGCGAGTGGCGAGTAGTATTGAGTTATACCTGTATTTACTTTTTTTATTTGATCCCTTTAAGGGACGGCAGTCAAATAACGCTCTCGCTCTTCCACCTACCACGCTCTCCCACTCACCACCGATCAGCCCTGACCAGCCTTACGCCGACAGGGCATAGCACTACGATAGCCACCCACACTCCGTTTAAAAGGCAAATATTTGCAAAATAAACAAATTCAAGCAATAATTATCAGTGGGAGTTCCAACCTTAAGCTTCCGCCGCCGAACACCATCCGTGATCGCCTCCGTCAAGAGGTATCACATAATCACACTGACAATTAACAACAGTTGCAGTGTCACCAATGGCTGATCAGGAACACCATCAGTCGGTAGCATGCTCAAACAGAACCCAGTTCGGCCTAGAAAGAAACATTAATAACCAGAAATAATCGACCGATGACAATTTATCCTGGCAGGTCATAGACGAGTGATCAAGTGAAGGTTGATCCGGTAACTGTATGGAATAGCCATGTTCAGCATGATGTTGCATAGTTGTTCAAAACAAGGAAGCCGTGTACAATGTTTTGTGCTGAAAAAAATCTTCAAAACAAAGCTTGCTAGTTCATAACGTATTGGGCAGGGTCTGAGCTCATGATGACGATTTATGCAACGACTTGAGGTCAATAGTAGATAGAAGAATCTGCAAAGAAAGTGACACGTTGGTGTACCTGCGCTCCCCCGGTGCCGACAGTGAAGCCAAGCTGATCAAGGTCGTCGCCGCGCGCCCCTTCTCGATCTCTATCATGGAGATCAGCGCGCCGCTCGTGTGCAAGGAGATCCTCGCCCGCCCCATTGTTAAGGGCAGGGGCAAGGTCAAGATGATGTCTGCTGGTGACTCTAACGCCGCGCCTACCGTTGTGGCCTCGGCTCCTACTATTCCCGCTAAGTAAGGTTATGCGCGGATACACGGCAACGATGCCTCGTTGAACCGCCATGAATAGGATGGCATTACATCTGTACGTGCCATATTTTTTTTTTCTTCTAAAATTTCAAGTGTACTGCTCGTGGCGCATAGTTGTACTTATTCCTGGCGGATTTGTTTTTCACAATAGGCTTTTTCTGCACTTATCGTGTTCTAGACTTTTAGTTACATTTTTTTTGCACTGCACTCGCTTTTTTCGTGTAATTCTCTTGCCAATGAACATGTACTTTCTACATGCCTCTCATCTATTATATACTAAAAGCAAAATGAGTTAGTTTTTAGAGCCACCACGTTAAGCCACATCCTCTTAATTAATTCTAACAATTAGATCTAAAATATATGGTTGAGATTTTATGACAAAATAGTAGTTGCGTAACATATTTGACACAACATATTTGACACGTCTATTTTTTTAAAGAACGTTTGACACGTCTGTTTAAAACATCAGCACGTATGAGAAGACTACCTTGACCGGTACGTGCTGGCAGCTCGCAGCCAAAAGGAAAAAAATATACTTTCATAAACAGCATACGAAACTAGCTATCTGCAAGCCACAAAAAAGATCATGCAATCGTGGTGGCAAAGGACATTGCAGGAGCTGTTCGGATATGTACAGTTTAGACAAACTTAAACTAATCATTACGTAATTTCTTTGCTCTCTTTTATTTAGCTTACACTATGAATTTGGTCAAAATCAAAATTTGTAAACTTTGATCAAAGATGTAGCAATACATATCAAGATTCATAATACCGTATTTGTATAATTTGAAAATACAGTTTACGTTGATTCTAATAATAATGATTTATATTTAAATATTTTTTTTCTAAATATTTTTTCAAAACTTACAAGGTTAGATTTTGTCTAAACCGTGAACGCGGGAGTCTAATTTTGTAATCTTTGATAAAAAAATGTAGCAATAAATATCAAATTCATAATACCATATATGTATAATTTGAAAATACCGTTTACATTTATTCTAATAATAATAATTTAATATTTAAATGTATTTTTACTATATTTTTAGGTAAAAATTTGTAAGGTTCGATTTTGACTAAACCCTAAACGCAGCGTAATTGTGAACCGAGGGATACATTGTTTGTGCAACTAAGTACACATAAATAACTTATTTCAGTTTAATCAGGCCATCAGACTCACAAATTAAACGCCTACATAAGTTTCAAGTCGTGGAAATTATATAAATAAGGTCTCGACATTAGTTGCACTCCGTATATTGTTTAATGATTGAGTACAAATATATGAAAAATTTATCCGACTGTCGTCGGACCAAGACTCTCACAAAACACCTGTGGAAGTTTGGAGTAGTGGAATATTAATATTAATGAAGTGACAATATTAGTCGCACTATCGACGCGTCCCTGACACTAAGAAAATTACTGGCTTAATGATATGAGTCAACACATATTCTCGCACATATGAGGATGTCCTCTGCTAAGGGAATATACCGATGTAATGAGACATAAAGCGTCAAATCTTAAAAAAATTATGAAGCTACATATTCAAATTAGTCGCGAATTTCACTCACACTATAAACTGCTTTTGCTTAATGATACACATATAGCTAAGTCACAAAAAATTACCGCCTGATTTGTTTCATTTAGTATATGCCAGTTTAGAAAAAAACTAAACTGATCGGCAAGTACTTCATTTGTTTTATTTATTCTGATTCTGTTTTTAGTCCAAGACAACTTTTTGTAAAGTTTCACAAAAAATATAGGAATAAGTATCAATATATTTCTTATAGTATGAAAATACATTTTTTATGATGATTCTAATACTAAGGATTTAATATTTAAATGTTTTCATATTTTTCATATATATTTGGTCAAATTTTACAATAAAGTTTGATTTAGACTATATTTTGAGCACAAGGTAGGTTTGAATCGGAGCGAGTATGTTGTTTATGTGATTAAGTATACATAAATTAAAATTGAATTCAACTACCATCATATCAAAGGGAACTTTCAGCGAGCAACAAGAGTTGCACCGTGAAACTGACGACTAGCTAAGGGTCTTGAACTACACTATCTAACCCGCATAGTCATTTTGGATAACACGGAAAAAATATGTGTCCGGGTCAGTAGACTCGCTAAGAGTCGAAAACTTAGAGTCGTAATTCTCCAACTTTGACTACTCATATATAAACATGTTAACTAATATGTGTAAAAAGTAAAATTTATCTTTAGGGGCATATTTCATATAAAAATAATGGGCAAATTATCACCATGTAACATTTGTAAGACTTTGCACATTGTGACATTGAGTGAGTAAATTAGTGGAAGAAATAATAAGATAATCTCACTATTTAATGTGGCCTATCTATTAAGGAGGATACAAATTTATCTTAATTCAGCAATTTTTATCGAATATATCTAACCTCAAGTACTAATCTTACATCAAGTAAAAACTTTAGTTCACTTTATCGCTTACATAGGTATTCCAAAATATGGCATGGTAATAATATTCCCACGAATTTAGACTGCCAAATATGTTACACGCATCCCTGATATTTTTCTTACCAAAAAATTTGCGGCAGTTGTAGATTTTTTTATTTATTATCACACTATGGTAAATAATATGATACCAATGAAGCCGAAAGAATATCTTAAACACTATCAACCAACTATAGATGGTGCCCTCGCATTTGCGAGGGCCACCTTGCTAGTTATTTTTCAATTAGCCTAAAAACCTGGCTTTTTTGTGATTTGGAAATTTGAATCGGAAGAAAGAAAACATCCAAGTTTTGTATACAAGGAGATGAAGGGGGCAACGTAGGGTCAGGAGGCGGGTATCTCCACAAGGGTCACGAGGATGCCATTACATATGTACGTGCCATATATTATTTTTATTATTTCTTCTAAAATGTCGAGTGTACTTCCCGGTGCACGGCTGTACTTCGCGGCGGAATTGTTTTTCACAATAGTTTTTTTTCTGCACTTTCCCGATTTTAGTTACATTTTTTCTCTGATCCATCTGAATTGCACTAAACTTTTGCATGTACTTCCCTTGCCAACAAATATGTACCTTTCTATAAGCACCTAATTTGTATAAGTTTACGGTGGGTCACATGTTCATGTGGCATTCTAATTTTTGCTATGACACGATGCCTTGAGGGGTGTGAGGAACCATTCATAACTGGTGAGGAAACCACTATCTTTGACAGGTTACCAACAGATAATAGCCCAAACTCATTAGATGTGCCAATGTTGAGAGAATCGGTTGGCAGGAGTTAGTAGGCCTTGTAGTGTTGCCTTGCTACTGATGTGAGGTAACACCACCAACATGTTATAAATTTATAATCTTTCTAATAGCATTTTTACACAATGTTGATGGACTAATATTCATGACACACTGATTGCTAGTATTAAATTTGGCGTAATTCAAGGGATGAGCCCCATGTTTCCTATGGAATAACCCGACAGGTCAAGAGATAAGATCTCGTGGAGCTTGTTCTGCAAATTGATACCGCAAGGAAAACACATTATAAGGCTTTAACTGACATTTTTAGCATGATGACGCATCTAAATAAGCAAGACATTTACAGGGTTTTCTAATGGAAATATTGATTTCCCGATCAATTTTGTGGTCTATCTCGTGATTCTCTTATTATTCTCTTAACCAAACAAAACAAAGACCATCTTCCATATGTATCACAATCCGAGGATTCCTATTTGCCGCAAAGGGCGGAAAAAAGGGAGTCTACACCTCAAGCATCTCTGCTATTTGGTTGGGGCCAATATGACCTATGCGCATTCTTCTTCTTTTTTTCCTTTTGCTTCTTTCTTATTTTTTGATGTATTTTTCGTATATGTTTCGGTTTCATAGAGTTTTTTTACTTTTTCTATTGTTATTTTTAGCTTTCAAACACTTAAGTTTTAAAATATTCAAACATTAATTTTTACGTATGTGAACATTTTCCGTACTATGAACATATTTTTGGTATATATTAACATTTTTATTATGTATGCAACATTGTTTTGATAACGCATTAACATTAATTTCAAAATAGGCAACTATTTGTTTAGATGTATGAACATTTACTTGGATATAGATGAGCACACATTAAGATGTTTTTGGAATTATCTTCTATCATTAAGCTGATTTCTAAAAGTAAAACTAATTTTGAAATTTCTAGATAACTTTCATATAAATATAAATAATTTTTCATGTGTCATAGAAGGAACCCCTCAAATAAGGTATCATAGAAGCATTACTCATATATTTAATAGAATGTGAACATAAATAAGAATTAAGTAAAATCAAAAAACATATCCATGCATCGTAAAAAGTAATGCTCATGTATCATAAAATATCTATATTTAAAAGTAATTATTCATATTTATGCGAAAATCACTATATATGTATGTATAAAACATAAAGATAAATTATAATTTTAAATAGGGAAAACATTTCATGTGTTATTCCTAGAAGCAAAAAATAATGAAAAAAGGATAACTGAAAATAAGCCCTAAGGAACAAATATACCAAGCGAAAAGTGAAAAGGGAAAGAAAACTAAAAAAGCAAATAGCAAAAAAGATAAGATAAGATAAGAAAAAGAACCGAAGAAGATAAATATATCAGAAACAAAAAAAGCACAAAAGGTAAAAAAGAAAAACGACCAACTAGGACGGACCATTTTGACTAGAGGGGTTGTTCGGTTTTTTGTCGTTATTTTTAATGTTTCATATTTTTCTTTTTATATTTGGTTTATCCAATCTACTCTTTATTCGATTTTATTTTTGTAATTTGTTTTTATTTTCCTAATTTAATGTTTCGCCTATTACCTTTTCATTTATTTTCATTATCTCCTTTTAAATACGTTGTTTACACTTTTATATACTATGAACATTTTTATTTTTTGTAGGAGTATTTCTATCAAATAATTAAATGTATTTTACCGCTCATGAACATTTATTTAGCTACCTATAAACAATTGCATACATGCTTATACATGCTTTATATAAGAATAAATCTATTTCTAGAACATAAATATAAGTTTTAGGACTAATAAAAAATAAAACATCAACAGGAAAAACTGTTTATGGGCCGTGGTGAATGCGGCCTATTTAAGAGAACTCAGGCGACGGAGCTCCCAGCGTGTCTTAAGGCCTCCGGGCCTTAATCTCTATTGCCGAAAACACCATCCATTGTCGCCTCAGTAACAAACAGTTCTTTTTCTCAACAAAAAAACAGTTCTTGTTCTCAAAATCAAAGACAGGGAAAGCACTAAAGCAGTAACTAAACAGTTCACATTCCCTCCCTCAAAGAAAAAACGTTTCACCTTCCCGTCCCTAAGTAGAAAAAAAAACAGTTCACAGTGTATGATCAGGACCAGCATGAATCGATGAGCATGCATGATCAATTCAGAGCATCTTGTGCCGGACAACAGTTATTGGGTATGCCGGCACGCGGTGCCGGCTATTGTAAGTGGCTCGGCCCACCGGCGCTTCCAATAGGTTTTTTTTGAAAAAATTGAAACGGCCGAAATAATTTAAACTTGGTAGATTTTATTCAAACTTGATAGATTTTTATAAAATACAGACAAAATTTAACTAAAATAACACTAAAACTAATAACCACTTTAGTACTGGTCCCAGTCGTACGCCGCCACTGCCACGTCGATGTTGAACGCGCCGCCCTGCTGCGCCTCGCCCTTCTCCTCCTCCTTCACCGTCGCGTCTGCTCGGGGCGACGGTGGCGCGGCGGCCTGCTCCTCGTCGTCGTCGTCGGGGATGACATGTACAATGTTTTGTGCTGGAAAAAAAAACATTGTTCAAAACAAAGCTTGCTAGGTCATAACGTATCGGGCAGAGTCTGAGCTCATGATGACGATTTATGCGACGACTTGAGGTCAATAGTAGATAGAAGAATCTTCAAAGAAAGAGACACGTTGGTGTAGATTCTCAAAAAGGTGCACCGTGTGCCTAGAATTCCACAATGATTTAGAGTTTTAGACTGCTTGAAATATCACCGCATGTGTTGTGGTGTGAAGAATACGCTATTTGTTTAGAATACGCTATCCTATAGACTTCACTGACTTCCTACCCTCTCCCGCTGCTCCGCTACACCTTATGCCACCTCGAACTGAAGCCGAAGTTTCTGAAAGGAAACTACCCAAAATAAGGATTGGGGACATCATTGTGAATCCTTCCCTTCGTCCCAAGGGTGACTTTGATTTAGTGACATGGGAATCACAGATAGCCCCTTATACCGAGTTTTGTTACCATGTCCCTTCTCGTGATCAACGGCGACCTAAAGCAACCTTACGGCGGAAGCGCGACACAACTATTTGTCTTTAGTGTTCTTTGTATGTAGTTGTGTTAGTGAAATGACACATTCTTGTAAGTGAACTTCAATAGGTTTGCGTGCATCGATGCAAAGGCACTCGGCTTTGCCTCCTTTTCGAAAAAATATTACAGGAACCTGTGAGGTTTGTTTTATGTTCTACTTCGTAAGGTTGTGAATCAAGAATTACTCCTTGTATACAGGTACATGTACCGATTGCAGTTGTCAATTGATACCCGATGACGTAGTTATCCGCGTCAAAAGAATATGGGTTAGGTTGAGACTCCAAGTGCAGAGTGTGTAGTAAGTGGAAGACGTGTTTTCCCCACGAGAGGTGACTCGAGGGTTTAATATCGAACTCTCGGGGAATCAGTAGTGAAGATTTATCTTCCTATCCTTCTTTTGGTTACCTACAAAACAAAGTAAATGTTTTGGTTCTCAATCTCACCTAGTGGTTGTCAAGCACAAGGTGTTAGAATGATATTAAGATAATATGCAATGCAAACAAGAAATAAACATGCAATGGTGGTAAATAAATATGCAAGGATGGTGGTAGCAATGATAAATGATATTTTTGGGTTTTTTATAATGAATGCAAGATGTAAAAGTGTTTTTGTATTTTCGGATTTAATAATAGCAGAAAATGGAAAAGTGGTAAAAGTTGTTGGAAAGGTGTTTCTTATGATTAAAAATGGACCGGGGTTCATGGTTTCACAAATGCACTCTCTCTTTAATAACGTGGTGGACAATGGAACACTAGAGTTGACATATGAGATTGCAAATAACAGTTTAATGACAAGTTATAATTATATGGGCATCACGTCCTAACATAGAGACCTTTTGGTTATTAGTCTCTCTTATACTCCACCAAGATGCGAACTAAATCATAACACCTCAGTAATTATGATAACTCAGAGTATAGCAATAAGTATCATGACATGAAGTTAAATTAAGAACATGCTAGATCTAGTCATGGAGTAGTGGCAATGGTCACACCCACATCTCCGGTAGCATGGTATTTCTTTTTATCCCTAGTGAGGCAACAAAGTAAGGTAAAACACCCAAGCGGATCGCGGAACTTTCTCTCACGTTCACCGCACTAGTCACCCCCCGTTACTCCAACTAATGCACACGTTCCCCCTCACACGCTCTCATAAACATGCTTGATCATGACAAGTAAATAAGAACGGGGTACATAATATGCATCTAATTTCATAACTGAAACAAAACCATTGCAATCTCAAACATATATTAACTCATAAAAAGATCCACCACAAAGGTATTACATAGATGACCGTAATCATATTCAGCAGCTCATACAGTACTAATTAGTGAAGCTCAAGAGAGAGAGATACATAAGTTACTTCCACAAACCCATAGTCCAGAGGTGGACTACTCCCTCTTCATCATGGAGACGGTGCAGAAGTCGTTGGAGAAGATGGAGACCACGCCGGCAGTGCCCCGCCGGAGTTTTCCCCCTCCAATCTGCAGCTCCAGGTCTCTGTTTCGGTGTTTCTGTGTTTCTGCGGCGCTCCTTCCAGAGAACGTCGGGAGATAATTTTTATAGGCGTTTTTAGGTCAAAACGGAGTCGGTGGAGGAAAGATCGACGGCAACGGAGCCTCGAGGGCCAAAGTGGGGGGTCCCACGCGGCCAGGTACTTGGGCCGTGTGGGCCCACTCATCTGGGCCCTCGGGTCTCCTCTTGTTTGCTTCTTTCGCTCCCAGGTCTTGTTCCTTCCAAAAAATGATGCTCGTAAATTTCCAGGTCATTTGGACGTCGTTTGGGTCCCTGAAACATTAAAAGAAAGAAATAGGGTTTTCTGCCTGCGCAGGGTTAATTCCATAAAAAATAGGAAACATATTAAATATTCCCAAAATCATTATAAAATAGTGATATAACCCTTATATGATGCAAATATGACAGGAATATAAGTAGAAATAATGCAAAGTTCATGTATGCATTTTACATGCATCAATGCCTCAATGTTTGTGACGGTCTTTGCTCGATTTTCCGCAAAATAACTCGAAGATTCACTTTTTTTTACAAGAAAGATTCACTTCTTAATCAATGAGATGTGGCGTGTGTTTCAAGAAAAAATAGATGGCATACTAATAGCAGTTAACAACAACACCACAGTTCATCGGTGGCGGCTTTCGGCTGATCAAGAACACCATTAGAGCATATCCACCGGCACCCTCCAAAGGACCCCCCCCCCCCCCCCCCCAAAGGCCCATTGGGGGTGCGGACGCCAAAAACCGCCACCAGCGGCACCCCCCAAAGGGTCGCCCCGAGCAATCTTGTGTCCGACACCCCCGAGATGGCCTCCAAACTGGGGTGGCCCACCCGTCATACACACAACGCCGGCAAGGCCATGGGTTTAAGGCGCCGTGCAGGAGGCCGTTCCGCCCGCGTTAATGGCGACGCGTTTCCGCAGGCGACGAAGGGACGGGACGGTGATGCGTCTCGCGCACGCCTCGCATTTACGGCGGCGCCTGCTGAGCGCCCAACCTTTCCCGGCTTCCCAAGCGGCGCAGTGGCGGAAACGTGTCACCGCCATTAACTCCGACGCGACGCGTGCTCACCCACCCGGTGCTTCCCGCCCAGTGCCACCGCTTCCCGCCCAGCGCCACCGCTTCTCGCCTCGGTTTCCCGCCTCGACCTTGGTCGGCTATAAAGAGGCCCCCGCCGTACAACCATTTCACCACACCAGCACCGACGCTCGCCGTAGCCACTTGCCACACCACCAGCCGTAGTCGTAGCCTAGAGCACCATGCCTCGCCGCCTCGCCACCTCATGGGCCACCCTCACCCAGGCAGCACGCCGTGCTCACGGCACGGCGCAGGAGGACGCCGCCGCCGACGAACAGCCGTTCGACTGGACGGATGTGGACGACGTCGACATGGACGAGCAGGAGGAGCAGGAGCCGGTGCAGGACCCATACCCCGGCCTGGAGCCGCCTCCGGAGCTTGATGAGGTGCCTCCTCCGCCGCAGCAGGAGCCAGAGCAGGTGGTGTTGCCGCCGCCGCTGTGGCCAGACCAGGTGGTTGCCGCCAACTCGTTCGAGAGCTGGCGCAACGAGCAGGCAAGCCGCCAGGTCAGTCTCGGCTACGAGGCGGCTGGGGATGCCGTGGAGGCCGCCATCATCCAGGCCTCCATCGCGAGCGCGGAGCGCGACGAGCGTTGCCGCGCCTTCATGGCGCCGAGCGGGCAGTGTACGAGCAGCTCAACGCCCAGGCGGAGGAGCCCAGGCAGCAGCAGCTTATCGCCCAGGCGGAGGAACTAGCGCATGCGGCCTCCCAGCTGCGCGCCGAGCGGGAGTCCCACGAGGAGCTGAACCAGATGCGGGCGGCGAGGCAGGCGCAGGCGAGGGCAACGGCGGCGGCGGCAGACAGGGATGCCGAGCGCCGGGCGGCAGGGAGGGATGCCATGCGCCGGGTGGCGAGCGCGCTCCGGCAGGAGAGGCGTGTGCGCTCGCGCTTAGCGAAGCAGCGCACGACGACGAGGCTGGCCCGAGAGGCGGCGTTTAGATTAGGGTTTAGCTATCGTTTTTAGTTTAAATTTCTATCGTCTTAGTTTAAGTTTGTAACGTCTTAGTTTAAGTTTGTAACTTGCATCGTTTTAGTTTAATTTGTACCGTTTTTACTTAGTTCGAATGTCGCGGCCGACACAAGTTGGCGCCCACAAGGTGTTCGATCCGTTGCTCGCCGTTGGGGGGCGGGCCTTTGAGAGCGCCGCTGTGGGCGGCCTCCAAAATTTGGGCGGACATGTGTCCGGTGCCGGTGGAGATGCTCTTAGTCGTTGAGCAGATGCTCGAACAGAAGTCATTTTGGCCATCCAAGAAAGAAACAGTAATAATTCAATAGAATTTCTTGAGCACCTCAATCAATTAGCTAGCTAGGCTAGCACGAGGGTAGACGACGCACACCTTTCGCACGATCGACATGTTCCTCTCCTATTGCAGCAACAGTTTCTCCGCTCCACAAACAGCCACAAGACGAGACCACAGTCGAGCACACTTCTGTTCGGATACTTTTTCACCAAGCAGCCATGCATTCAGGTTTCAGCCAATGCATGGTAGGTTGGCGACTTTCCAAGCAACCTGACTGCCATGATGCCAAAAGCATGCACTGCGACCCAATGCATAGTCGCCATCGGAAAAAAAAAACTTGCTAGCAGTGCTGGTGCTTATGCTTTGCTCCATGGCTGATTTGACTGCATTATGGCACCGGGACACCAGTGACATCCAAAGAGACAAGCAACAGTAGCTTGCCATTGCCCTACGATGGCGTCCAGGACAAAATCGCGACTGCCTACTGCGTGCGTCTTCTTCTTCCATGGCGATTTTCGCTGTTCTCTTTTGAAAAGCTTTTCCTGGCGCGCATTCATGCACTGTAGGGCAGGGCGTTGTCGCCTCACAGCTGCGGCCACAACACGGGCAAAAGACGTAGGTACGTATGACGGCAGGCCATGTTTATGTAGATCTTCATTCATACGGCTGTACCAGTAGTGTACCGCTCCGGAAATGACCAGTCGAGCAGAGATAGACATTGCTCAGGCGTCGACCGGCCGCGAGAGAGATATCCAAAATCCAAAGCACGCCCTAGAAACTCTTTTCTAATCCATCGCGTCTAGCCGAACAGCTTGGACGGGACTTGCAGCAATGGTCGACGCCAAAGATAAATTCTACGGAGACTACTACTGTACGTACTTCCGGCAGCCTCCACTGTTTGGTCTTTTCAGCAGGACCCATTGCAATGCACCACTCTTCTTCCTACTCTACCTTCCTTCTCTGATCTTATCCGTTTGGACACTCTACCTCTGCACTCACACTCAAATCATATCATCTACTGTATCGATCTACCTTGCCAGATGGCTGGGCGATCGGGTAAGAAATCCAGTTTGCAGCTTCTTCTTCCTCCATCAATTTCTCTACCTGCTTTCTCACCGATATCCTTCAGTGAAGCAGTCTGTTCTTCTCAGGACAAAGCCTCCTTGATGTGCACCTGAGCACACATGGAACAAACCACGTTCATCTCATCCGTTTGCAGCTGCAGCCATGACCCATTGCAAAGCTCGGCCAACAGAGAGATGCCAAAAGCACAGCCCCGAAATCCTGCAAAACAAATCAGCCCAGCCACTGTTGGGTGTTGTCAAGGGGCCTACATTCTCCTCTCTCAGCCTTTTCTCCCTCACTTTTACCTCCTTCATCAGCAGCTTTCACCAGCACCATGATAATACTGTGCAGAGGACACACTCCAAGCACCTAAACTGTCACTGTGAAGCACTGCCGCCGTAGGTCCTACGCGTGTCCTTTTTACCCGTTGGAAGGAGCATGCGATGCAGGCCTAGAGGGAGATCGGAAATTTAATTACCAGGATCGTCCAGGAGTTTGTTTTGGATCGTCTACTACAGTATGCAGTGGTCTGGTACTGTGGCGCCAGTACTGAAACAGTGCAGTGCAACGCAATGCTCTCCTCCAGGCTCCAGCCAACTGCCTTGTGATGCACATGCATTGGTGGCACAGATTATATGTTAATCGTAACTGCTACTCCTGTTGTCATCGCTCATGCGTTTCGTTTGATTGGCAAGAATGCTCAAATATTTATTACTGCCTCAGATCCGAAAAAAGTGACGCCAGTGCTGATACGTTTAAACTCCCCCGACACTTTTATCGGATCGAAGTGAGTATATCATTTATGTATAGATTTGACAGAAAAATCACAAAGTATCTTTGGCTCCTGAGTACCAGTGCTCCTAGTGTTAAAAAATTTAAAAATATATTTATGAGATTAAAAAAATTGAAAAAAAATTCCCAGATTAGCCAATGATGTATACCACAAACGTGCATAAAATAAATTTCAAATAATTTATACTTTGTGCTACACAAAAATGACAAAGTATTATGTAGCCCAGAATACAAAGTATTTGAATTTGATTTTTTGCACATTTGTGGAATACACCATAGGCTACAATCAGAGGAAAAAACAAATGAATTTTATTATCCACTCAAACCTTGTTTTTGCATTCCTATGCACAAAGAAAAAAGGGAAAATGTCATAAGTTGCATAATAAAGACCTAATATCACCTTTTCATTTGTTTTAATTTGGACTGCCTATGCATTTTAGTATTCCTTCATTTTCCTATTCCTTCTGATTAAACACACACTTTCATGAAATTCATGTGTATTCACGATCCTATGTTTTACACATGCAATCCTATCATATTAATCTGTTTTTTCCTATTCCTTCGTTTTCAAAATCCTGGGAAACAAAGAGGCGTTGAGTGGATGTTAGATTTCTTCAGAAATATAGTATAAGGGGTTTGATCCTAAAAATTAAACAACCAAAGAAAGCACTTCTCCTAAGCTAAGAATGTGGTGTCTAAGAAGGATATAGCCTTGATTCCTATATATGACCTAGACTATGAAGAGTAAAAAGATTTGGATAATCTGACATAATAAATATAATGCAAGACATGTTCGCTTCCGATCTGTCTATAGTGTGATCTGGCGCTCTTCTCCAATCCACTACCTTGGTAAGGTAGGCTAAGTTCGTTTCAAATGTCCGACCAGAAATGTGTATAAATTTGTAATATATAAATCTATTGCCTGAATTTACACACAACCATTTAATTATTCTGAAACAGAATAGTTCACATTGTTCTGTTACACTCATCCCTGCTAAGATAGTAGTAGTCGACCAATGCAGGTCAAATTGTTTTGAGGATCATCTGCAAATTTAAACATATTTAGTTATTTTTACTGAACTTTTTAATTTGTCATAACTCATTTATTTGTTAAAGCTATATTATATTACTTTGTACATCATTCCCTATACTATCATGATTTATATTTTGGGTATATTTAGTACAATTAACAATTTAAACACTCTCACATAAATTAAGATGCATATTTGCCATATGGTTATAAAATGTGGCATTACTATTGTATATCTTCTAGTGCTAAACTGAACTTGTTCTTTGTCACTTAAACAAATTTCTATTTAGTTTTGGGTGTTTTAGTGTCTCTCTTGTTGCAACGGAATCACCGTAAATCTAAGCAAACCACAATATTATCATTATGCTTTTGCACACATTTTTTACTACTTAAATATCTACATAACTTGGTAAAGTATATGAATGTAGCAAATAACTAGACAGAGGTTTGCATAATGCAACACTATTTAATTTAGGTGAAACTAAACGGACAGTTCTAGATTGCAGTCAACTAGTACTTTGTCCTCGAATACCATACCCCGCTCAAGATGGTAACACTTAGGGTGTGTTTGGTAGGTCGGGTCAGCTGAGAAAATCCCAGCTCACACAAGTTTTGGGTGTTTGGTAGGCTGGGTCTGCCCTCTCAGCCATGTTCACCTGATACGAAAACTAGGCCTCAGCCCTGCTCACCCGCGAAGCTCAATTCGAGCTTCTCCACTCGACCGGGGCGAGTGCATCCCCGCAAAAATCTCAACGCATCCCCGCAGCTATCTCCGCACATCCCGAAATTGGCTCACCCCCGCACCCCCCACGAATCCCTCGCCTCATTCCCTTCGCCTCGTCTCTCCTCACCCCGCCGCCAGCTCCCGCCCCCACCAAGTCGCCGCCGTCCCCGCCTCCCTCCCCTCGTCCCAGCCGTCGCCTGCCCCCACGAAGTCGCCGCCGTCCATGCCTCCCTCCCCTGCCGTCGCTTCTGCACACGCCCGCGAGCTCGAGGGCTGCCGCCATGGAGCTCGGAGGCCTCTCCACCGGCCCCGGTTGATTTGGATCGACGGAGGCCTGCATCTCCTCTCCCACCTCCGACCGGAGCAGCAGATCGATGGGCCCCTGCATCTCGTCTCCCACCTCCGACCGGAGCAGCAGAGGATCGACGGCAGCACTCCACCTCGGACCAGAGGAGCAGACGACCGGATCTGCAGCACCTCCACTCCGACCATCTGCAGCACGTTGAAAGTGCATGTGTTGCCCCATGCGTGGTTTTGGTAATTAATGACAATCCTTATGGACTAATGTTTGCATTGAGATATACTTGTAGATCTTGTCCATAGGAAAAGATTGGAGTTCATGTGTTGGACTCTAGAAGATTTCATGATGACCAAGGTTCCATCCAAGGGTTTATATGAAGAATGGTCATGTGAAGAGTTGAGCTTATTGCAAGCATGGCTTGGAAAAGAAGATTGAGTGTACTTCATGTTTATCTCCAAGCCATCATCTATATCAAGAGAAGAATTTGGATGGTATGGGGAGTATTTGGAGAGGTCTTCATCAAGCATGTGCTAGCAAGCACAATCAAGAAAGGTGTTCCAACTTGAGAGAGTCAAGATCGTCATCATCGAGCTCAAGTGGAATGCGCAAGGCAAAGGTATGATCTTGATAGGTTTTCTATTTTACCGGTCTCGTGGTGTTAGTGGGAGACCGGGTTATAGGATAGACGGCGTACTATCAAGAGTGGCTCTCAAGTGAGTAACTTGATCGCATCTTTGTGGAGAGCTCAAACCTTTGCATATTTGGCATATCATCCTTCTTGGTTCTTATTTGGCTTTTATCCATGTGGGAATTTAGAGCTTGTGTTCATCTCCATACCAAGCTCTAGTTCATCAAAAACGGATTTCATTTGAATATCTTGTGATGTTTTTGATGTTGGAGGTTTTACCGGTTCGTCTTTTGAAGAGAGGTCAAACTCTCCTCTTATGTTCTCCTCCTCACATGATGGACTATGATGTGTATATGCATAATCTTGTAGAGCTTGTGAGTATCTTCTAACAAGCCCAAGATCATAGAAAACGGAGTCCGGATGAGAAACATATTGCGGTTTTGGTTTGGAGGTTTTATCGGTTGTTCTTTTATCGAGAGGTCTAACCTTTTCCCATTTGGTTTTATCCTCCATTGTTGGACTATGATGTTTCTCTGCATGATCTTGTAAAGCTCTTCGTTACGATTCCAACGAGCCAAAGATCATCGAAAACGGAGTTCGGATGCTCAAGTTATCGACGTTTTCGTTTGGGAGTTTTCTGCAGTTTTTGCCCAGCGGTAGTACTAGGCGGGTACCGCCCGGTACCGCTGGGAATCCAGTACCGAAATCTCCCGGGGCGGTAGTACCGCTGGGCTAGCGGTAGTACCGCTGCCTGGAGCCCGTTTTGAGCCTGTTTCTCTGTTCTAACTCCCCAGGGGGCGGTAGTACCGCTGGGCTAGCGGTAGTACCGCTCCTGGGCGCGATTTTCAGGTAACGGCTAGTTTTTGGGGTCCTATTTAAGGGGACCTTCTTCCCCAATGACCCTAAGCTCTTGAGCACGAAAAAGCCCCCCATTGTTGACCTTCTTGAGCTTGGTTTTCTCTCTATTCCTCCATGATTCTTGCCTCAAATTAGAGGGAAAGAGAGAGGAGATCTAGATCCACCCTTCCACCAATCAATCTCTCCTCTAAGTGAGGGGAAGCCTTTGGATCTAGATTTTGGAGGGATTTGGTGTTCTTCCTTTGTTCTTCCTCTCTTCTCCCCCCATAAGCATTAGTTGCTTGTGGTGGGATTTGAGAGTGAAGGATTTGAGCACTTGTGCTCTTGCCTTTTGCATTTGGTGCATCGGTGTGCTCTCCACGAGGATTCGTGGAAGTTGAAAGCTTGTGAACTTGTTACTCTTGGGTCTTCGGGCCCTAGACGCCTTTGTGGTGGTTGGACCCTTGTGTGGTCACTTGAAGCCGTTCGGGAGCCCCCAATCCCATTGTGGGTTGTGCCTCGAATTGTTGTTGAGAGCCGTTCGGGAGCCCCCAACCTATTGTGGGTTGTGCCCCGGATTGTTGTTGAAAGGCTCCGGATTCCGCCTCGAAGGAATACCGATAGTGGAAGGTGAACCAAACCTTTGTGGTGCGGTTCATCGGAGAAGAGGTGAAACCTTTGTGGTTGTTGAACGTTTGTGGTTCACACCTCTCCAACGAGACGTACTCCCCAAGGAGGAACTCGGGAATACATCCTCGTCTCCGCGTGCCTCGGTTATTTCTATACCCGAGCTTTTACTTATGCACTTTACATTGTGATAGCCTTCGTGCTTGAAGTATTCTATTTGCTATCACCTTGTTGCTTGTCTTGCTTAGCATAAGTTGTTGGTGCACATAGGTGAGCCTAGTTTATTTAGGTTGTTGGCTTGTTAATTTAAACACCTAGTTTTATTCCGCAATTAGCAAGCCTAAACCGGAAAAGTTTTAATCGCCTATTCACCCCCCCCCTCTAGGCGACATCCTTGTCCTTTCAATTGGTATCAGAGCCTGGGCTCTCTTTTTGGGCTTTACCGCCTAGAGAGTAAAAGATGTCGTTTAGGGAATTAGTGCACGATCCCACTTTCATATTCGATGGCACAAATTATGATGTTTGGAAAATTCGCATGCTTAATCTTTTTAGGGCCATGGGTCCAAATTATATTAAGAGGATTGTGGATGTGGGTTTTTCTCCTCCAAAGGATTCTCAAGAATTATCTTTAGAGGATGAGGAAAACTCTCATCTCGAGACTCTAGTTTCTAATGGTCTTATATGTGTTTTGAGCGATGTAGTTCTTGCTCAATCATGCCTTTTCGGAACGCTCATGAGCTTTGGACCAAGCTTCAAGATATATATGAAGTGTCCAAAATTATTGAGGATGATTGTTCTCCTTCCACCTCCGGCCGTGATGAGTTCACAACTTCTTCCACTTCACCAACATGTGATTTGTCACAAGGTAATGATATGGTGAGTGGTGATAGAAATTGCATTGTGATGGTGAACTTACTATTGATTATACTTCTTCTCTATCACATTGCAATGTTCTATCTTTGGACTTAAACTCTTCTAGCACTCCAAATGTCATACATGCTAGAGTTGATAGTCCTTGCATATCATGTAATAGTTGTTTAACTAAATCTCATGATGATATGCTTCATATGTCTTGTTGCCATGAAAACAATGCTTCCATATCCTCTAGTACTTGCATGACTAACAATGTAGAGGAATCCCAACATTTGTTGGAACAAGACATGGACCTAAATGGTGCTTCAAGTATTCTCATCATCTTCATTCTTAATCATGTTTGCCTTATGGCTAAGGATTCCGAGGTGTCTCCCACCTCAAATCCAAATTGTGATGATGAGGATGAGGATTCTCATGAAGAAGGTTTTGATTTTGAATCCTTAACCAAGATGGGTGAGATGGTACTTGGTGCTCTCCCCAAAGGTAGTAATGCTATCCCTCCTCTATGTGAAATCATTGATTATGTTTCTAAGAGTAGGGAATTTATTGAGGATTTGGAAAGTCAATTTGATGAGAAATGTCAAATTGAGAGAGATGACTCTATCACTATAGCTTCCTTGAAAGCTTCTCTTGAAGAAGAAGAAGAGCTTCGAGTGTCTCTTGAGGAGAACTTGAATCTCTTGATGAATCAAATGATCTTATTATTGCTAAAATCATTAAGGAAAGAGATCATGCTATTGCTAAATATAAAGTGCTTAAAAAGGAAAAAGTTGAATTTGGTGTTGGCAATGCTAGACTAAGTGAGGACATAGAGAGACTTGACAAAGCTCACAAGGCTTTAGAAAGTGAACACTCTCTCCTTATCAAGTCTCATGATCAACTCCAAACTCAACTATCTAAGAATGATGAGCTTGCAAGTTGTCTTCTTCCATTTCTAATGTTAATGATGCTTGTGCTACTAACTCCACTTCTTGTGAAGCATCTATTTTGAAGGAGAATGTTGAGCTAAGGGCTCAACTTGAGTTGCTATCTAGCAAGTATGGGAAATTGGAAGAAAGTCATGAAAAGCTTTCTAGCTCTAATGATGATCTTCTAGCATCCCATGCTAGGCTAAAGTTAGCTCATGAGGCTATTTCTACAAAGGTAACATCTTGTGAGCCTCATGTGGACAAAGGCACAACTTCTACTAAAATGCTTTATTGCCATGTGCTAGTCCTAGTGATTCATCCACTCACAATATTGCTACATCTTGTGATGAATTACTTTCATTGCCTTGTTGCTCTAACAATGAAGCTTCTACTTCCTCTAGTGTTTTGTTGATACTAACCATGTAGAGGAATTAAATGAGCTCAAGGCCCAAGTCACTTCTTTGAAGAAAGACTTGGAAAAGCGTCATGTTGGGATCCACACTTGACAATATGTTGAGTGTTCAAAGACGCCCCAATGACAAGAGTGGACTTGGATTCAACTCCAATAACAAGAACAAGTCCAAGTCTATCAAGAAGAACAAGGGCCAAGAACAAGTTAAAGATTCGGCCAAGATTGTTTGCTTCAAGTGCAAAGTTGAAGGGCACCATGTTAGATCTTGCCCTTTGAAGAAGAAGGCTCTTAGTGAGAAGCAACAAGGGAAGAAGCCTCAAGTTCCTCAAGTTGAAGAACAACCTCTTCCCAAGAATCAAGCTACCCTCCTCAAGTCAAGATCCAACTAAGAAGAGAGGAGGAAGTCGATGTTGCTACCTATGCCGTGAGAAGGGTCACCTTGCTTCTTCATGCACAAATGGTACCTTATCCAACCCCATTATATTGATGATGTTATTCTCTTCGGAAGGATAAGGTTGGCAATGTGTTTGCCAAATATGTTGGTACTCAAAGTGGTGTCAAGAAAAGAACCATTTGGGTTGCCAAGCCTATTGTGACTAACCTCTTAGGACCCAACTTGGTTGGGGACCAACAAGCTAAAACTTGATCAATAGGTGTTGTTGGAGGGCATTGGAGACTTGGCTACATCATGAAGAATTAAGGGATCTTCATCAATTATATTCTCTCAAGCCAAGTCATTTGGATTATATTGTTCTATCTCATATCCAATGTTCCTCCTTGCGGTAACTTTTATTTAAATCATATATACATTGAAAGTTGCTTGCACCCTTGCATGTGTTAGGTTTTGTACCTTGCTAGTGTTTGTATGTGTTGTGCTCTCTACTTACTTATCTTGAGTAATCAAGTATGTGTATGTTGGTTTGCACACCATTTACTTGTGTTGAGCCTTATTGCTTTTATTTGATATATTATCTTGTTGGCTCTCTTTTGAGAGATTAATGGACTATTCCATTTTGGAGAGTGATATGCTTCGTGCACTTCACAATCCTAAAAATGTGTGTACATGAGGAATACCACTTAGTGATGATATATCAATTTATCTATTCTCTATGTGGTATGTCATGCTCATGAGAAATTCAAATTCTATAATGTCCATTAATTTCTCGAGTTGGTTTTGTTTGCCTCTTGTTTTAGAAAATTTGGATTATCACATTATGGGGGAGTAATAAGCTATGTGCATATTACAAACCTAGAAAATGTGAACATGTGAGGTATTGCCACCTAGAATTGATTTGTTATTAATCTTATTCCTATGTGGCATGTTGCTCAAACAAGTTCCATCTTTGGTAAAATGATTTTGTTTAATCACTTTTTGGATCTTGTTTGTGATGGACATTCTTGGTACGGTTTTCCCCAAATATGTTCGCATATCCTTTTGGGAAATCGATTGCTTCAAGCTACTCTTTGTAGTGGCTTTGCATGATCGCGTGAATACTTGAAGCTATCAAGAATATCTATCTATTTAAGCTTTGGCCTTTAAATCTTCTCTTTTGCATATGCTTATTTGTTGTGAAATTGGTCTTCAATATCATTCCTATATACCACCGAGAAATATCTCTATATACTCCTTGTCCTTGACAAGTGATACTCATATGTGTGGTGAAATTTGTAGACCATCTTCACTTTGGCTTTTGCTTTGAATTTGCCTTATTTTTGTTGCCAAGGATTTGTTTGATCTAACTCTCACTTGTCTTCCTTGTATCTTTTGGATCCTTGTTGCTCTACTCAAAATTCGCTTTGTGCTTTCTTGTGTTAGGAAAAGCAATGATCCCATTCTTGGGGAAGCTATCCTACATTGAGTAGAACATCATTCTTTAAATTGGTTTTGCATCTTATTGCTTTCCTTGAACATGACTAGTGTTTGAATAATATGTATGGAGAGTGATGATCCCATTTGTGTGCATTTTGTATTCAAATGCAAGATCATAAATAATGCACAAATCTTGGGGGAGCCATCCTATATGCTTTTGAACATTAGTTGTGTTCAATTGGTATTTGATCCCGATGACGTGTCTCTTTGGAAGACAAACATTTCTCGTCTTGGTACTTTGTGCCATCATGAAAGTGTAGAGGGTTTGGTTTATTCCTTGATGATATTTTCATCAATTGGTATCTTGTTTCATTTGGTATCTTTTCAAAGTGGTATCTTCAATCATGTGTTGATTTGGGTTTTGATATAATTTGGACAATTTTTTCTTGTCACACTTGTGTGTGCTTTCTTGTTTAATTGGTGTTTTGTCCAAATTATATCTTGTTTGGTTCTTGAAAGTCTTGTGCATGCATATTTATATATGTATATCTTATGGCATGCTTACTTTCGTTGATCCAATATATAGGATAAACTCCATCAAATCCTAAATGGCTAAGATGTGCATGAAATTCAATTTCATATCAATATGCACATATTTATGTGGAGTTTGTCCTATGTATTGTAGTTGCTCTAACTACTTTGGACCCAATGAGTTTGGGTACCATTTTGTACTTGAATTTGTTTTAGGTACATTGGAGATGCATTGGAAGCTTGTCTCATTTACAAGGAAGGTGTTATCACCATGTGCTTATTGGAGCCAAGCTCGGATGATCATGAACTCTTATCTTCTACATCACCAATGCTATCTCGGTAACAAGTATCTACCTCATGCATACTTTCTAGCTTTCAACCTTGTGTAGGTTGTTTCATGGCATGAATCTCTTTTGTTGCAATTCATTTGGTTCTTGCAAAACAACTTTATTGCAAATGTGGGCAAGCCGGGATGATTACATATCAAGGGGAATATATATATAATCATTTTCATGATTCATCAATCCCATATATGTTAATCTAGCACTTTCTACTCTTGTCTCACATATGCAATATTGATGCTTTTCAAAATCATTTGCCTTTTGCGATACTTGTTATCTTTCTCGGAGCATCCCATTTTTCACCTTATCCCTTGTGGATATTTTTGTTGATGCTATGATGAGTATGTGTTGGAAGTTCATCTATATCCTTCTAAGATAAAATTGAGCTTTGTGCTATGCTTTTAAGCAAAGATCTTATTGGTATATATATGACTTCCTCTTGGATATCATGTTCTTCACCGTAGTATCTATTTTGTGTGTGCATGTTCTTTGTGGACTTATATCTTCATGATTGATGTCTACTTAGAAACTTATACACATGAGAGTAGTTACATCTTTATTTGGTATTCCAATTCTTTAGTGACCACCTTTTATTGTTTTTTGATTCTTGGTGGTTTCTAAAAGGCACAAGCTTTTTGTCATTTGGTATATTTTTTGCATCTTAATAAGCTTGTGGACCTATTTGCTTCTCTTGTGTTTGTGTTCAAAATTATCTAGGAGGGAGTGAGGATTCCATGTTGTGCACACCATATTGAAATGCAAATCCTACATTGTGCACGTACCTTGGGGAGTTCCCTCTTGATTTTTAGAACACTTGGTTGGTCTTATCATAATATCTTCTTATGTTCAATTAGTTTTTCGGATCCTTTGATTGGTTACTTCTTTTGTCGAAGTACCTTTCAATTTGATTTTCTTTTGCAATCGTTGGATCCTCAATATAGTTTGATCTACTTCCCAACTATTCGTCATTGGATATGTGCATTTGATTTCACTCATAGTATGAGAAATGCACACATTATGGGGGAGCTCTTCCTATATTGGCCTTCTAAATTTTTCCTCCCATTTCGGCAATCGAAGCCAATGGGGGAGAAGTTTAGAGGGTTTAAGGGAATTCGGTGTTATGCTTTAGTTTCGTTCTTAAGCATTTGCCTGCATATAATTCATTATATAAACCCTCGTAAAAGGGATTGTCATCAATTACCAAAATGGGGGAGATTGAAAGTGCATGTGTTGCCCCATGCGTGGTTTTGGTAATTAATGACAATCCTTATGGACTAATGTTTGCATTGAGATATACTTGTAGATCTTGTCCATAGGAAAAGATTGGAGTTCATGTGTTGGACTCTAGAAGATTTCATGATGACCAAGGTTCCATCCAAGGGTTTATATGAAGAATGGTCATGTGAAGAGTTGAGCTTATTGCAAGCATGGCTTGGAAAAGAAGATTGAGTGTACTTCATGTTTATCTCCAAGCCATCATCTATATCAAGAGAAGAATTTGGATGGTATGGGGAGTATTTGGAGAGGTCTTCATCAAGCATGTGCTAGCAAGCACAATCAAGAAAGGTGTTCCAACTTGAGAGAGTCAAGATCGTCATCATCGAGCTCAAGTGGAATGCGCAAGGCAAAGGTATGATCTTGATAGGTTTTCTATTTTACCGGTCTCGTGGTGTTAGTGGGAGACCGGGTTATAGGATAGACGGCGTACTATCAAGAGTGGCTCTCAAGTGAGTAACTTGATCGCATCTTTGTGGAGAGCTCAAACCTTTGCATATTTGGCATATCATCCTTCTTGGTTCTTATTTGGCTTTTATCCATGTGGGAATTTAGAGCTTGTGTTCATCTCCATACCAAGCTCTAGTTCATCAAAAACGGATTTCATTTGAATATCTTGTGATGTTTTTGATGTTGGAGGTTTTACCGGTTCGTCTTTTGAAGAGAGGTCAAACTCTCCTCTTATGTTCTCCTCCTCACATGATGGACTATGATGTGTATATGCATAATCTTGTAGAGCTTGTGAGTATCTTCTAACAAGCCCAAGATCATAGAAAACGGAGTCCGGATGAGAAACATATTGCGGTTTTGGTTTGGAGGTTTTATCGGTTGTTCTTTTATCGAGAGGTCTAACCTTTTCCCATTTGGTTTTATCCTCCATTGTTGGACTATGATGTTTCTCTGCATGATCTTGTAAAGCTCTTCGTTACGATTCCAACGAGCCAAAGATCATCGAAAACGGAGTTCGGATGCTCAAGTTATCGACGTTTTCGTTTGGGAGTTTTCTGCAGTTTTTGCCCAGCGGTAGTACTAGGCGGGTACCGCCCGGTACCGCTGGGAATCCAGTACCGAAATCTCCCGGGGCGGTAGTACCGCTGGGCTAGCGGTAGTACCGCTGCCTGGAGCCCGTTTTGAGCCTGTTTCTCTGTTCTAACTCCCCAGGGGGCGGTAGTACCGCTGGGCTAGCGGTAGTACCGCTCCTGGGCGCGATTTTCAGGTAACGGCTAGTTTTTGGGGGTCCTATTTAAGGGGACCTTCTTCCCCAATGACCCTAAGCTCTTGAGCACGAAAAAGCCCCCCATTGTTGACCTTCTTGAGCTTGGTTTTCTCTCTATTCCTCCATGATTCTTGCCTCAAATTAGAGGGAAAGAGAGAGGAGATCTAGATCCACCCTTCCACCAATCAATCTCTCCTCTAAGTGAGGGAAGCCTTTGGATCTAGATTTTGGAGGGATTTGGTGTTCTTCCTTTGTTCTTCCTCTCTTCTCCCCCCCATAAGCATTAGTTGCTTGTGGTGGGATTTGAGAGTGAAGGATTTGAGCACTTGTGCTCTTGCCTTTTGCATTTGGTGCATCGGTGTGCTCTCCACGAGGATTCGTGGAAGTTGAAAGCTTGTGAACTTGTTACTCTTGGGTCTTCGGGCCCTAGACGCCTTTGTGGTGGTTGGACCCTTGTGTGGTCACTTGAAGCCGTTCGGGAGCCCCCAATCCCATTGTGGGTTGTGCCTCGAATTGTTGTTGAGAGCCGTTTGGGAACAACCCAACCTATTGTGGGTTGTGCCCCGGATTGTTGTTGAAAGGCTCCGGATTCCGCCTCGAAGGAATACCGATAGTGGAAGGTGAACCAAACCTTTGTGGTGCGGTTCATCGGAGAAGAAGGTGAAGCCTTTGTGGTATTGAGATCGACCTTTGTGGTGCCTCACACCTCTCCAACGAGACGTACTCCCCTAAAAAGGAGGAACTCGGGAATACATCCTCGTCTCCGCGTGCCTCGGTTATTTCTATACCCGAGCTCTTTACTTATGCATTTTACATTGTGATAGCCTTCGTGCTTGAAGTATTCTATCTTGCTATCACCTTGTTGCTTGTCTTGCTTAGCATAAGTTGTTGGTGCACATAGGTGAGCCTAGTTTACTTAGGTTGTTGGCTTGTTAATTTAAACATCTAGTTTTATTCCGCAATTAGCAAGCCTAAACCGAAAAAGTTTTAATCGCCTATTCACCCCCCCCCCCCCCCGCTAGGCGACATCCTTGTCCTTTCACACGTCCTCACCTCCACACCGGCCTTCACCTCGGACCAGACCGACAGAGGTAGCCCATCTCCCTGCTTGTGCTTGTTAAATCTTGAACTGGTCGTATATTCTACATGTCAAAATCCTGAATAATGTTGCAGAGGTAGCCCATCTCCCTGCTTGTTAAATCTTGAACTGGTCGTATATTCTTTCCCGATGGATCAACGTTTGGCTGTTCTAGATTACTTGACAGAGCACAAGGGTAAAGGCCTTAATTTCGTGAGGATGGATGCTCAAGTTCGTGAAGCCTCCTTCAAGCGCATCCTAGAAAAGAATCCTGATCTAGTTTGAGTTGTAACTTGAGATATCATCTCTTTTGGTGTTAATTAGTATTTTTAGATGTATGCAAACTTTCTAATATGGAGTTACTACTTTAGATGTATGCAAACTTTCTAATATGGAGTTATTATGTATGATCATATATTGCTGGAATGTCATATTTTGGTGTTGGATTGTCTTTTTTTGTGCTGAAATTTATTATATATTGCTGAAATGTTGCTGGAATGTCATATTTTGGTCATTGAATTAATTATATATTATTGGAATGTCCTGTTTTGGTGTTGTTTTGCTGAAGGAATGTCAAATATTTGCTAAAACGTCTTATTTATATGCTATTTATATCTCAGTTTAGATACAGGCTACCAAACAACATATCAGCTCAGCTTGTCTCAACTGATACAGGCTAACAAACAACATCTCAGTTCAGCATGTTTCAACTGATACAGGCTACCAAACACATTGAAAAATCTCAGCTCAGCATGTATGAGGTTGGCTTGTATGAGGAGAGATAGCCAGGGCAGGGTGGCACAGGCTACCAAACACACCCTTAGTCACCAGCAACACATGCATGCACACTTTGTATCAAATCTAAGACGCCTGCTTGCTTTGTGTAAAAGTCATGCGGTTCATAGTATGCATGAGAACATGAAATTCAAATTGAAATCTTGTGTGGGTCCGCCCCTGGTTGACCATCCCACATCCGTCTTCGTATTTTGCACGAATACCTATACAGATTATACGGATGTTGCCGAATGTGAATGCAGATCGGATGTTACTCGAATAGGGATGTGGATTGAATGTTTTATACATTCAGAACGGAATGAATACAGTGATCATAATAAAATTATATTTTATAATTAGCTAACTATATAAAGGGAAAGATATAAATAGTGATATAGTAAACAATAGCTAAATAAAATAGTTCAAGTTAAATCACAGAAAAATACATTTGACCACTCTGTTAGTTTTTTTAGGTTGTGTCATTGGCATAAAGAGCGGAACACAATTAAAAAACATAAAAAATCCAAAATATACTGCATTTGGTTTCAGAACAACCGAAAATCACACATTTGTTTTCACGAATAGGTAATGACCAAGTAGAGTAAAATGAATGTCACTATGTAAGGATGTCTCCATACAGGTAGCACAAGCCCCAAAGCATGTACTAGTATACATACATCGTCCCTGGAGTTGGACTGGAAGAGCAGCAGTACTCGAGATGACCTAATAAGTGGTAGCACTAGCATCCTTGAATTCCGGATGCTAGCTAGTAGCCACAGTCACAGGCACCAGCCAGTATCTTCCATCGCACGGCCGAATCCATAACGTGTAGCAAAATCTTCAGCAGCGTCCTACTGGCGAGTGTAAACTTGGGAGAAGGCAGTGAGTCAGTGATAGGAGGAGTACCGTCGTCACGTCGCTGTTGGCTTTTCACCTCTGGGCTCCGGCTGGATTTCATCAGCTCTTCATCTCCGGCAGCATTTAAAAGCCAACATCACTCCACCTGCTCCCCTTGTTCCTCCCTCCTGGTGCGTCCATGCATGCAGTTTAGCAGCTCACCGTTGTAAGACAGACATGTGGGCCCATGTTAGTGATCCATCCGTCTGCTACTTAAACCAGCAATCTGCGTAAAGAACAGTAAGATGAGCACACTTTTTGTTAAGAATAAGTTCCCCTTAAATCACTATTCACTAGTGTGGTGAGTTTCAGAAAGGAAAGTGTTCTTTTTTACATATAAGTCTAAAACAATTGCTACACCATATGTGCATTGCTCACCTTCTTTCTATAAGTTTGTACTTTTGTTTCTACCCGTTGGTGCATGAAACTTGAACGATACTCACTTCTAATTTCCATGTCTGGTGCATTTCATGTTGGGGTTTAGTAACTGTAGCAGTAGCTGACATCAAGGCCGTGTATGTGGTGAGGAGCCCGCCATACCATGGCTCTCCACTAAAAGTGTGGTTGTTCACTAACTACACAGTTCAAGTCTTTCTTTCTATGAATAAAAAGTGAAAACTTTATGGTACCATGAATCTTCCATCCACAGCAAAGGAGATGGAGGCTAGTTAACTGTACATCAGTGGCTGATTAAAACTGATCCGACCAATCTGGCCTCCAAGTTCTCTAACCACCCTCAAGCAGTTAGTAATTAGTGCCACTCCAACTCTCTACTAAGCACAGTAAGTCTACTAAATACCGCACACTAATTAAAGAGCTTGTTTAGAACACACAGCCAGACACCACCCATGTAGCAAGGAGATAAGACTGATAAGCATGCTAATTAAGCCTCCAACAACATGTTCTTCACCACCACATGCGTACAACACACACGCACGTACGGCCATTAATTAGCTCACTGGACCGTTCTGCCCTTCTTAGTTTCATGGCAGTACCAATAGTTTTTGTCTGTCAAAGTCCAAACTCCAAAGCCCACGGTCCTCCCTTTAGACAATGTCCTGGAGAGACTACAAAGCTGATATTTACTTGTTACCACACCATCCCAGTAACAAGAGTGTGTGACAGAGGCTGTAAGCCTGTAGTAACTGTATGCAGTACAGGCCTTGCGATATATTTTTACCACAGTGGTGGGGGGCCTCACCCATGTGGGAGGGGCAGTGAGATTACAGAAGGGGAGAGACCCAGAGCTGGAGGCGTGGAAGAAGAGTGGTAGCAGTAGGAAGAAGAGGAGCAGGAGGAGTAGAGTAGAGGAGTAGAGGCAGCAGAGCCATTCTTAAATGCAGGCAAGTGGTGGCTTCTCCTCCTGCTGCAACGGTAGAAGAACCACCACCAGCAGCACCATCACTTCCCACTCCTCCACTAGCCACTGCTGCTGCTTCTTTGCTCCCACACTCTCTCCTCCCTTCAGCTCCATCTTCCAGCTTCCTCTCCCAGCCTTTGCGCAGCTTGCAAGCGGTGGATGCTCTGCAGAATGACCAAAGATGAGGATTTCAAGCTGGTCAAGATCCAGGTACCTCTTCCTCTCCGTCTCTCTCCTTCACTCTCTTGCCACTCTGTTTCTATATAGTGTTTGGATTTGTGAGAGTGTTTGCTTGGGGAAGGGTTGAAAGCTCAACTGTTCTTGTTTGGATTTGTTTGCAGACCCATGTCTTGAGGGTGAACATACACTGTGACGGGTGCAGGCACAAGGTGAAGAAGCTGCTCCAGAAGATTGAAGGTACACACATAGACACACACCTTTCTCCCAAGCTTCCAATCCTCCCATGGTTTCTCTGTTGGTTCCTTCCACCTGCACATGTGGCCGTTCTAAGCTGATAGTGCTTGCTGTAGCTCTCCTTTTTTCTTGACTGTAAATATCTCCTGCACGGCTATAAAAGCTTGGGGGCTTCGTCCACTTGCATCTGAAAGCACCACTGGTTCTTGCCACTCAAATGGATTTACCCGACAAGAAATATCTGCTTTTGATGTGCCCATGCCCATGCTGTTGCTAATGTTCAGACTAAATCGATGTATATTAAGTCACAGGAGAAGATAAACTTGTTCACCAGCTTGAGCTAATCTGTTTTTGCCGAGCTAGTGAATAGGCCCAAACTCACCCATGTAGCTGAGGTAATTGTTGTCAAATCTCACAAACGGCTAATAGGAATAAACACCATAGGAACATAGGATGAATGAACCCCACTCACTGCACAGGCCTGCATCTTGTGATACTTGATTAACTGGTGACCGGCAACGCAAGTACTCTGTAATTACAGTGGCTCACGAGCAGCTTGTGAACACACTCTGCTTCCTGTTTGCAGGCGTCTACTCGGTGGCCATCGAAGTGGACAACCACAAGGTCACGGTGACTGGCAACGTGGACTCCGAGACACTGATCAGGAAGCTCACCAGAGGGGGCAAGCACGCAGAGCTGTGGTCACACCACAACAAGGGCGGCAGCAACCACCAGGTCAACCAACACAAGGGCAACAACAACAGCAACCAGCAGAAGCAGCAGCAGCAGCAGAAGCAAGCTGCCAACCCGAGCAAAGCTGGCGGCAACAAGAAGGACCAGGGCGGCAAGTATGGTGGAGTTGGGAGCCTCATGCAGGGCCTCAAGGCCTTCAAGAGCCAGCACACCAACAAGCACCAGCTCCCCGCCGAGCTGAGCTCCGAGGACGACGACGACATGTACGATGACGAGGACGACGACATGTACGACGATGACGATGAAGACGACCTCCGCTTCCTTGGCGACAAGATGAGCCAGCTCGGCATCCTCAGGCAGCAGGCTGCGTCTGCGGCGGCCAATGCCAAGAACAAGAACGGCAGTGGTGCCAATGTCCAGAGCAATGCCAATGGGAAGAAAGGTGGTGCCACGGCGGGCAACCACCATCAGAACAACCACCACCAGAATCAGAAGATGAACATGGCGGCTGCGGCAGGAAATGCCAAGCTGGGGAATGGCGCTCAGAAGAGCACCGCTGGTGGCATCAACGGCTTGATGGGCCTGGGGGCGGGCGGTGCTGCTCCTGGCTACACAGGCGGCTTCAGCCACCCATCTTATGCCGCCGCCGGCTATGGAGGGCTACAGCAGCAGCAGCAGCAGAACAGCAACCTCATGGCAAGCATGCAGGGGTTCCACAACAACCCGGCGGCGGCCGCGGCGATGATGAGGGGCCTAAACAGCAACATGATGATGCATCAGCCGCAGGCACAGCCACAGCCACAGATGATGTACCACCGGTCTCCACAGATCAGCCCGTACACCGCCTACTACAACCCATACAGCTATTACTACCAGCAACCCGCAGGCGGCTCCTCCGCTTACCATCCCGCCGGCGCCACCGGCAGGGATGTCGAGACCATGTTCAGTGACGAGAACACCAAGGGCTGTGTTGTCATGTAGCATTGTTTGTAGTTAGCAGTGTGTTACAGTGTTGTAGAGGGTTGGGTGATGAAGAATGGCAATGGTGATCGATCGATGCAGTCGTACTACTTTTTTTCACTAGTATTTTACTGCCTTTATTGTTTTTTCTCTAGTATCAAGAATGGATCATGGATGTTTGACTTAGATGTGGTTGTTTGAAAGCAGTGGCACTTTCAGAGGGATGATCAAACAGCCTAGTGTAAATTACCTTTGACTGGACGAGTGATTTGCCCATGTCTGTCTTGCCATGCTCTGTATATTTGGTCGTGGACTTCCATGCTGCGAATGGTGATATCATGGCAGGCATCAGAGTGGACGGTGAATGGTTAATCCGATGTTAGCTGTCAATTCTGTATCGCTGGCAGAAATTGTCCCTCACTGGCCTGAAGATGATCATGACATATGAGTGGAGCCGGTGAGCATGCCATGTGAACAGAAAATAAACATTAACTAGTTGATTAAGTACAGAGGACTGGACTGGGCAATTTGAAGCCATGACACCGTATTTTAGACTAAAAAGTATTCTCGGAGCAGTGTACTAGGTGGGGAAATATCGTCAGGACAGCAGTTATATATTGCAAGTGGGTTCCAAGAATGAGAGCAGTTATATATTGCAAGCAGATTTGAAGAACCTGTAGCATGGGCGATCATTTCCGGAACAATTTCTAATTTTCATTGAAATATTTCAGTGCAGGATTTAAATATAATTGTGACCTGCCAAAAAAACCAAAGATGCCAATTATGATCAAGTTTCATGATGAAAAGTTCATGCTGGTAAAGGTGGTTGAAAATGAATGCATACAGGAATGATTGTATCTCCATGAACCAAAGGGTCCCTAACCAAACATAAATTCTGATTTCCTCATCAGTCTTTTTGCCATTTTGCCAGACTATATAGAACAGAGTCCATAATGCACCCACCAAATAGGCGCGTTCATTTCAGCAGATGATGTACTAAGGCTGCTATTAGCGGTTTACTAGTTTCATTTCGGCAGTTTTCTAATGGTAACTGTTATCTTTGTGACTAGGGTGAGCGTGGTGCAAAGATGGGATTAACAAGCCCACCTATCTGAAAGAACTTTTGGCGTACATTTTATTCGTTTTTTCAAGTACTCCCTCCGTTTTTTAATATAAGATGTTTTAGCATTTGTCCTCATTCGCATATATCTAGATGTATGTAGACATATTTTAGTGTGTATGTGCACTCATATTAGTATGCATGTAGACAACATGTTGGATAGCTAAAACGTCTTATATTAATGAACGGAGGGAGTAGTTAGTAGCTAACTGTACGAACTACAAATACTTTTGAATTGCAGAGCAGGCTATTGTGTCCCCTTTGTAAGAACGTATAGGATTCCAGGGAAAGGAAAATTGCTCTACAGAGGTTTGTTTATTCATCGATGTCTGGGTTAAACCGTTACCGATGATGATTATACTATTGCAAACACTTACTTGCACGGGCGTGCGGCACACACCCACAGCTTGGACGGTCAACTCAACGTGAGATCCAGTCGGGTAGTATGACAGCTTGCAAATCTACCTGCAGTAGAAGAAATTCGATCAAAATGGACGCAAGGGATTAGCATAGTAGTAACTGTTAACGTACAAACGTGCAAAAGGTACCGGCAAGGAGGAGAAATTCCATGAAAGGGTAAAGCTATTTCTACGAGATAGTTTATCTGGAAAATATATACACATTAACAGGCTCACTGATCCCCATGAACAGGTTAATAAATAGCACAGCACACACTCCCATCTCACCAGATCGATGGTCCTAAAAATCAAAATGGTAGAGAGGACAAAACCGATGTGCAATGCAGACACCAAGCAAGCCAAATCAAGATCGCAGCCCCCTTTTTTTTTCCTTTAGAGACACAGCGAAAGCTATGTGCCACTTCCCATATTGGTGCCCAACACACTGGCTGTGTGGGAAAGAAGTTTTTTTTCCCAAACAGAAAAAAGATGAAAGATACTAGGCACTACCGTAGCAGTGCTATGCTGGTGGAGTTGAGATAAAGCTTTCTCGTCATTTCAGTCAACATATTCCCTCACACGCACGCACACATGTGAGGTACAACCGACCTCTCATCAACCAGGCAGTGAGGACTGAAGAATGACCAGAACAGAAAAAGGCAGTGGACAAAAGCTGGAGCTCAGCTGAGGCCTTGGGAAAGGCAAGCACGGTAAAATTAAGCACAAAAGACCATCTTTAGACTTTAGCACAATGCAGCCTTTGGTGTATCATTAGAGTAGGGTTAGTATATGGCTTGCTTTTAGTACAAGTGATTATGATGGCAGGGGCATGAAAAGGAGCAGCTGATGTTCAGGGAAGCTTTGGGGCAGCCAGGCCTGCAGAGGGGCACCGTTGGGGCATGTCTTTTTTGACCTGCGGTTGTGGAGCACAGTGAATTGGGGCGTGCAAGTGTGCAGCTACCAAGAAAACTTGGCCCCTGCAACATGAACAAAGCAGCGAGCCATTGGGTTCGGTGATAGAATGCAGCATTGGCCTGAATAGGCATGCTAGTGTCTTGTTTCAGAGCTTTGGTATTTGGTGGTAGCTGTCCAGTTATATATTTGTGAAATTATAAACTGGGGGAAGTTTAAAACACTGTGCACCGACATTATAGGAATTGCAGTGAAGTGGTTTCATTTCTGGAAATTTGAAAAAAATTAGACAAGGGCTTTAGATTAATAAAGCCTCAAACGGCTAGCAGTACACCAGAAATGCTCCTGGGGATGGATACCAACTTAGAATGAGAGCTCACAAAAAAAAGGAGAAAATAGCACCCCAAAGTCCCAAACACGACAGAGAACGACTCCAAGCAAAGAGATAGTTAAGAAATTGAACAACTCATATGGCGAAGAGGTTCTGTTTTCAGTTAATATGACCTAAATAAATTAACTAACGGACTGCAATTCCAAGGAGGTGAACAGAACGACCTCTATAAACTAACAACCAAAACATAAAGCTTAAAGATATAAATCCTTTAATGAGCATCCATAAAAAATTGTTTAGGTCATAATTGCAAAAGCACTTAGCATGTTCAATTGATCAAGGACAACAATCTTGATGAAAGCACCCCTAGCCCAAACTTATAAAGAAAACCTCCCTGGTTAAAAGTAATGTGTCTTTTGTCACCTAAAACCGTAGGTGAATCTTCAGTTCATGATTTACTTTTGCTTTATCTCGTAAAAGTGGAAGATAAAACCAAGTTTTTCCACAAAAACTAGTCTGAAAAGCTTTAGACATAGGAATGATATGCGTGGAGCCAGCTGACCACAGTACCCATCCAGGAAACTTCAGAACAATATGCTTTTTCAGGCCCTACTAATAGCATTTGAACAGTAACGACAGACTCGAGAATTTAAATATTGATTCGGCACCCGTGTTTCCAGATAAGAAGCTTAGCACGGCGAAGCTTATAATACTGCTTGGTGTACAGTTAAATATCGCCAAGGCTATAATTGAGGCCAGATGGTTGGATAAAACTACAAGGAGGCACGAGCACTTACCTGCATGATTCCACTTGAAGCTTCCTTTCCCTGCCCTTTCTCTTCCTGAAAGGTGGAACTAAACAAATCCAGGTAAACTATCAGCATGTTACTCTTCTATAACCCCCATAGTCTCCGAATCAAATATTCCATTTTTAAACAAATAAAATCAATCTTAACCTGTTCTTGTCGATCTAACTAATTAAGAACGCCGAGAAGGTAACTTCTCATAAAATTTCTATATAATACAGAGTATAGATGTGCCATACTGAAAGATCGATAAGTTCAGTTGCCGACAGAATACTATGCACACCTAGAAGGCTAGAACCCACTTGCCAGCATGTTAATGTGCACGGTTAGTATGACAATCTGATCTAGCTAAGAAAATTAAAAGTAAGCCAGGTTGAGCTGCTTTGGACTGTTCTAGGAAAAAAATCAACTTTCTTAACATGCAAACTTAATCTCTCCAATCAAACATGGTGTAGTACTGTAGTGGACTGACAACAAGGTTAGGTTATTAGCACACTAGTATGTACGCCAGCAGTACTCCAATCAAAGAGGTAGCATCTGATCATGCTTTAATCGCCTAAAACAGGTTGTTTGTTGTCGAACACAGCATATGATCTTTCAAGTGCAAAGGTGTACCACAGAAAAGGAAAAAGAAGGTGTAAATCAACATTTCCTCATCCCAGGCATTTTCACATATGGGGGCTCAATCATTACAAACAAGAAGGAAGGCAGCCTAAGAAAAATAATGCACACTGCATAGCTCCAATCTAAAACAGCACAGTGGACATATATGTCCTATATATGTCCTATATATGGAACAATTATGCAAATGATAATGTAAGCTTACCATGAAAGAAGGGAGACAGGTGTTTCAAGCTTCTATGTTGTACGAATACAAGTCTGAGTTGCAAAGCCTGACCTCGGTATCCTCGGAAGCAACACCAGGTCGGCAGCAGTAATTAGCAGTTTTTTACTGAAGCAGTGAGCACTCTAATACTACTATTATTGGTTCAACTTGCGTATTGAGCAAGTATTTCAAAGGATGTTCATTAGTTACCTTAAAAAAAAAGAAGTATGCTAGAGTAGCAATTTGAGTACATCAGTCCACCTATCTCTAAGCAATTTACAGTGTAAATGCCTAAATGGATAGAATCACGCCCCCTGCTCGTTAAATTAAATTAGACAGCTGAATTCAGAGCACATTTGTTTGCCAAACTGAACATACATTGAAATGATATGGACAAAGATAATCCGCTAAGTACTTGTGCCATGTTACATAAGATATTCATCGTGGATAACACTACAGTCTATAGATAACTTGTCCCCATTCGAAGAGAGCATTCTGGAGAAGAGGTACATTACTGTTGAGTGCTGTGCTAACTCAGCTCAACGTTTGTCATTTTTCCTCTTCCTTGCTTGTGCTTTCTGCCATTTCTTCTTAGGCACTAACTTACTCTTAGGCTTTAACTTTAACTCCGGAGAAAATTTGAAATTTGGGTCTCTCATGCGTGCTTGAATATCTTTAAAGAACTGGATATTGAGCTTCTTTGGTCCACCCTCCCGCAACTCTGCAGATTCTGGTCCTGAAACAATGTTCTCAAATGCTCCAATCAGGATATCTATATCAGTGACAACATCAAATACGTTAATGCAGCGTCCATCGGGTCCCTTTTTCAGCTTCTTCAGAGCATTTTCTACAGCAAGTTTTCTTGCTTGCTTTCCTGGTGAGAGCTCTGGTGGTTCGTTCTCAGCTTTTAACAGCTCAGAGATTGTGCGATATTTAGGTGCCTCGTCAAATTCAAACACCTTATCTATATATGAATCACTGCGTTCATTGGGGTGTGGCTCGGTAGGGATATCGTTGTCATCATCCTCTTCACTGCCACTCCAGAGATTCATGTCGTCTTCATCGCTCTCAGGGCATATACTTCTTAACTCGTCACTGTCATCACCATCAATAAGGTTTGCATTTTCCTTGGCTTGCTTCTTCACTTTCTTCATCTCCCTCTCCATTTTTGTATCGCTCTCTTCCTCTTCATCCTCGTCCTCACTGGCTGTCCATAGGCAATCTTCCTCGTCAACATTCTCCTGCCAAGCTTTTCTGAACCCTTCATCACCTGGCCTTCTTTACCAAACAGATCGTAGTGTGAACGATCGTCAGCAAAGAACCGTACTCCTGGACAAAGATAATGCCTTCAGTAAAATGTTTTTGCAGGCAAACAATTGAACTAAGCAAGGATTTGTTATAAAATCTTTCATCGACATGAAGAATGCCACCAAGTGGACCTTCTATCAGATCATCTAACATTTGGTATGGTAGCACCATAGCTGGCATATCTTACATATCACTAGTAAAACTATATAAAATCACTGGACTAGTAGAGAGTAACATCATAGCATTGACTAAAAGAATGACACCATAGTACTCCCATAATTTCATACGATCAAGATACATATTACTTCCGATGTAAAGACCCCACTATTAGGCTATTAGCATACAGTGTAGAAAAGCCTCAGGTAATTCACAAACACCAGAAGAAGAAGAAGAAAAATGTAAAACCATTTTTCATGATAACATTTGATTGCTGAAAGATCACAGCTGCGACGAACATTTCACCAGAAGGTGCACAGGTTATCCGTTATCTAATTCGCATGTGCAACTTTCCAAATCGCATACAATTCTCATTTGTATTTCTCATTAAAATGAGCATAACGTTGAGTTATCTTCAGACATACACATAGGCACTGACAGCAAGAGTCTCAGCTTACAGTATTTCTTCCTTCCGAACCTCAAGTAGTACAGTACAGGTACAACAGAACCAAGCCCAATCATAGGTTTAACTTGATAGGTCAACCGAACAGTACAGTTTACTGAACTGAAATAACTGACAGAACACTAGAACATATCAGAGCATCTGTTATCACTGGGCCGTACGGGAAAATTCACAAAGCATTTGCAGGTGGTGGTGCCACAATAAGACCACGGAGTTCAATCGCATAATCAGAGGGCGGGTGGGAATGGATGTGAGGGGTCGAATTCGGAGAAGACGCACCTTGGGGAGCCCAGACCGGGGACATGGCGCCGGGCCGCGGGCTCGGCAGCGCGTGACGGCGAGAGCCGGCGAGGGAGCGTTCGCGGGGCAGCGCGCGCCGAGGCGGAGGTGCGGGGAGAGGTGGCGGGCGAGGAGGCGGCGAGCCATGGGCGGGAGGTGGGGTGGCGCTACCGTGAGGCGCCCATGGAGGTTTGGGGAGAAGAAGGCGAAGTGGGCCCAGCTGATTGGTGATGTGTGAAGGCCTGGTTCACATGTGGCCCAACTCACGAGAAATGTTTTCTTTTCTTCCATTTTAAATATGGACGAATGATTTTTGCTCCATTATTAAATTTCTCATAAAGGGCGCTTTATTACATTTATAAGTTATCTTCCATGCTGATAGCATCACCTCCTATTCAATTTTAACAATAAATATTAATGACGAGAGCTAAAACCTAGCAGCAGCCGCCACCGCATCCGCCTCCACCATAGATCGGTTCACTCTCCTCCGGCCGGCCTAGCCAGTGTCGGGAGGGGTGGGGAAATTGATCTATGGTTTGGAGTTCTTAATAAAAGTAGTGTTTTCAATAGATTGAATTAGGGTTTCGGTTGCCATCTTCTTCATCAATGGAGTTGGTATCATCTACAATAAGCAATCTTCGGTCTTTCCTTCGACGACGAGATCTTCTTCCCGGCGTCAATGGTGGTGTTGTAAGATTAAATTTATCTAGGTATGGTCTTTCAGATCTTGGATATTTTCTTATGGTTGCCGTGAGGATTGTCCTCGCAATATTTGTCCCGGCTGCTACGTCCTCGACAATGGTGATTCGTACTCTTGGCTCCCAGCGACGTCGACCAGGCTGTTCGGTTGTTATTCCATCGAATACCGGTGTTGGTACTCTTGCCGATGTTGGTTGATTAACTTAATGGCTGCGTGCGTGCACGTAACCTTGGCATTGCGGCTCAAAATAAAAAATATGGTAGAACCCTCGTTGGTATTCACAGGTCTATGGTTTGGTATCTTTGTCGTTCTACGACTGCCTTCAGAAAAGTATAAGATTGTGTCATGGAGGAAGAAATAGTCTGAAGATCTCGAAGATTTGCTCCTTTCTTTTAGACTTTATTTTGTAATCGATGTAGTCAGCTCATGTATCTCTACCATATACTATTCGCTACTATAATATATCGTATTGATTGTAAAAAAAAAGTTATCTACCATGCTGATACAATTCATAGGATCTCACAGCCTACCTCTTCGTAGTTAGCATTCACTCCCAACTCATATTAGGCTTCACAATCTCTTTTTGGCTACACTAAACTCGATAGTCTTGTACTCTAAAAACCCCTATCAAACTATCGGATTTTTAGGGGCCTATCAGATTAATATTTTAAGATTTATACCACTTTAGAACATAGTACTATGTTTTGTAGATAGTTAAGATCGTGTTGTAATTCTGATTACCATGTTTAGCCGTTGTGAGTAGTTCCCCGTGTTACTGAGGGCATATGATGAATTAGCCATGAATTCTAAATAGCATGCTCTGAGCATTTGGTCAAGTTTTTTTTTTTACTTTATTGTCATATCATGATAATATGTGAATGTTGATCGTATGTTGCTTCACCTGTATGGACTCATAGGGCTGCACTTTAGAGGTGAAGGAGAGATCAAGGATGACCGGATATGATAGATCCCGTGTCCCAATTATTGGATTTGCAATAGTGTGGTTCTTGATCGGGGACCCTGAAACTTTAGGAATGGATTGATATTCATATCTTAATGACGCGGATTTTCTACCCGGGGTGGTAGCTACGCATGCCCTACAAAGCGTTGGATATGCATTGGATATAGAGAGCATTGTATCTCATAGTTTTTTCTGTCAACAGCTGGGGCTAGTAGAGTTCACGGTGCTCGTTCCGTCCGTTACATGCTGTGTTGTTTTTCATTTACATGCTGCCAGAGCCGTAGTCATTCAATATACCATATGTGCCCATTTTGTGTCCATTTTCAAAAAAAATCACGTGTGTTTACAGCCAAATTAATGCCAGAAATAAAATATTTTAGTCAACAAAAATAAATTCGTCCAGAATAAAATATTTTAGTTTTATGCATTTTTTGGAGCTTGATATAGATCTTGATCTTGATAATTTTGCATAATAAACAAGATGAAATCCACCATACATATTACTCTAATGCTTAGAATAAATTGTTTCTGGACCAAGAAATTAGCAGAGGTTAAGAGATTAACAGCACGTTGAGATCTGGGCCAAGAAATCAGCAGGGCTTAAGAAATTGCTCATGTTAATCAAATCTTTTGAAACACCCGCGTGACTGCATGCAAACCATCGATCAGTCAAATTGTCCAGTGTCTTAAATGGAACAGAAGCTTGCTAGAGCTCCTCTCACAAGTTGCTGTCGCATGTACTCCCTCCGTTTCAAATTAGATGACTTCTATTTGTCCACATACGGATGCATCTATACTTGTAACATGTCTAGATGCATCTGCATGTGGACAAATGAAAGTCATCTAATTTGGAACGGAGTGAGTATCATGTATGCTTGGCTCCGTATGGAGAGTCAATTACATATGGAAAATTGATCGATTACATATCTGACACACACTAGTAATCTACTAATCTGCCTCTAGAAAAAAAAACTAGTGTTCACCGTGCACTTAGCTTCAGCGTGGTCACCATGAAATACTCACATGAATCTGCAAATCCTAGCCTTTTTGTAGACACTAATCCATCAAGCTAGCTCCAAAATTTTCATAAACATCAAAAAAATAATCAACTAATTCATCTCACGGAAACACAAATTTTCCTCCCAATCACAAATCCCCATCAATGTGCCGACCTGCCGGGCGAGCATGCTGCCTGCCCCACGCGCGCCAGGTCCATGCCGGCCGGCCAACGCGGACTGCTATTTCAGCTCAGCACATGAATAAAGTTGAAAAAAGAACGAACAAATCTCAGTCTCCCCTGCCGAGCCAGGAACAGAAGAAACGAACACCATTAAATCGAAAAAAAAACAAGCGGAAGGCCGAGCCAGGAACAGAAAAAACGAACACCATGAAATCGAAAAAAAAACAAGCGGAAGCTCCACACCGACCCGTCTCAGACTAAAGATTTGAAGGTGCAAATCCGACGAGGGATCAAGAGGGGAAAATTTACGGAGATAACTAAAATAAGGGAAGTTGAGATCTGGATATCTCTACCTTTAATGGCAGATCCCAAACGACCAAAGATAAACATAAGCAAGCAAATCGAGACGGGAAAAGGAAACAAGCACAGAAGGGGAAATGAATCAAATCAAACCGGGATTTGTTTTGGAAAAGCAAATCCGCATGCCTCCATCGCACAGGCAGACAGGCTCCTTCCTTGCCACTGCCGGCGGAACGATCCCATCCGCTGCCGCAGCGCTCGACCGCCCGGGGCGACCGCGGGGCCCAGATCCGATGAGGAGAGCCCCACTGGCCCGCTCGCGCGCCGCCGCCGCACCTCCATACCCTGCCGCCCGAGCCCACCCCTCCAGGCCGGATTGGGGTGGTGTGAGAAGGAGCAGGAGGAATTCAAAACGGGATAGGGAGGAGAAAAACTCGAGATGGCCAGGTCGAGTGCGTGATATTTTGTGGTGGTGGTAATATTGACCCCGTCCGGGATTGAATTGCGCTATGCACCCGATGTAACGGCGTCAACTGCGCTGCTAGGCCTGATTCTCAATCTTGTGCTCTCTATGGTTTTCTATGGTTGATTCAATGGTTGGATTAGGGTGCGTAGCTACTGGTAGCCCACTATTTTCCTCTTAATGAATCCCTTTACTGTGCATGAAAGTGGTCTTGGGACCAATCATTAGGGGTGTAGTTCCGCGTGTACCCACGGTGCACCTAGCTTACACTACGTCCAGTGAGAATAAAACTTCACAAGATATTTATCATGCTCCATTTAGAAATTTACGTGCTAAGTGATTCCATGCCGCCCTCGGAAACATTTGTCACATTTAAGGACGCACCTCGGGCTGTCTGTTGCAAATATGCCCTAGAGGCAATAATAAAAATGTTATTATCGTATTTCCATGTTTCTGATAATTGTTTATTCTCCATGCTAGAATTTTATTAACCAGAAACATAATACATGTGTGGTTACATACACTAGTAGGAAATAGCCTAGTGGCAATCCTATGTTTGCGACGTGTTCTCGTGACCGCACGTTGCCACAACAATTTAGCAACGCGTTTTTCCGCTAAGCGTTGCCACTATTTGAGTACTGGCAACGTGTAAAGCAGCGCAAGCGTTGCTACTATGGTGTGGCTGGCCGCAGTGCTCCGTTGAAACTAGTGGCAACGCGCGCAGTAATGGCACGCTGCCAGCGCCGCAACATTTGCAACGTGTGTAAGATGCACGCATTGCTACTGTCGGAATACTAGCAGCGCGTCCTCAGAGTACACGTTGCCATATCTGATCTTATCCGGTTGGTACGCGTGCCATGGCGACCTTTCCGAAATGATAGGGTCGCTCACCACAGCGTCCCTTCGTGTTATCAAAGGCTCGCGCTCTCTGGACGGCCGGAGCTATATATAAACAGGCAAACTCTCAGCACATATCGTACAACTCTCAAGATCAGAGTAAATAAGCAGGTTGGTGGCTCGCTACTACGACGGAGCTTCTCGAAGATGTCGTCCTAAGGCATGTTGTCCTAAGGCATCTTCGAGTAGCTCCCCGTAGACGTGCTCCCAAAAAACAAAAGTCCTAAGACATCTTCGAGTACTCCCATAAAAAGAAAAGTAAACTGTGACGGAATTTGTTTAATACTCTCTTTTTGCAAATGCAATTTCAGGTGCAGTTCATGACACACGAGTCAGGGCAGCAAAATGCGGGAGAAAAAAAAAGGAAAAATCACAGTAGCCACGGGCATAATGAGGGAGAAAAAAAAGGAAAAATAAAAATAGCAACGCGTTTCCATCTATGCACGTTGCCAGTATCTACAGTGGCAACGCGTTCTTCGCGTGCGGGTAATTGTACTAGCAACGCGCGGCCTTAATGTTGCACGTTGCTAGTTGTTTTATATCCCCAAAAGATCAAACAACCCCCAAACCGCCGCTGCCCCTCTCCATGCGTCGCCGCCGTCGACCGCGCACCCCAGTAGGGCGCCGCTCTGTTCTGCTGCTTCCCCGAGCTCCGCGCACCCCAGGAGAGCTTCCTCGACCCGCCACCACCGCCGCCGCCGTCCTCTCCATCTCCGACGGTGCGGACAACGTCCATCCCTCCTGCATCAACGGAGGAAGCTCCTTCTCCCGCGCGCCGTCCTTCCTCGGTAAGCACCGGCCTGCTACGGCCCCTCCCCGGCTTCCCCTTGGCCCGCTGCACACAAAGTGTTTGATGCAATGATTGTTTGAATTTCGACGATGAACTGTCAATAATATCGTTTTGTATGTGCATGTTCGTAGGAATTGAGGCCCTTGAGATTGCCGGAATATTGATTAACTTCCGTTCCGGCAATTTCGGGCAGTCCATATGTCCTATTTTTAGCAAAGTTGCTGCCAATTTTTTTATGAAATTTCGTATGACTTTTGTTATAAAATATGACATATTTGAGTGCTCGAATTTGGAGTGTACTTACTAACCATGAGGTTTTTAAACTTAGTTATGTCGGATATTATAGTGATGTATCCACGGACGAACGAAGGAAGAGGACACGGAGACCAAGAAGGGTTGATATTGATTATACATTGGGGCCAAATTGATAAAGAAGTTAGAGCTGTGAGCAGAGAAGAATGTCTAATCCAGCTCAGATCCTTCTTCCCTGCATTAGCAAAGTATCTACCGGCAGCACCTACAACAGAGACACCAGCGCCAACAGAGACATCTCAATCACAGACTGCGGCACTAGAACAGACACCACCACCACCCGCACCGGCACCGACACCACCACCACCCACACCGACACCGGCACTACCACCACCACCACCACCCGCACGGGCACTGATGCGTGGATCACACGTTCGCTGGGAGACCCCAAGAGGAAGGTATGAAGCAGTGTAGCAGCAGTTTCCCTCAGTATGAAACCAAGGTTTAATCGACCAGTAGGAGCAAGAAATCACTTCTGAAGGTTGTTGGTGGCGCGCTCGATCACCAACGTGGAATCTGCACACAACACAATCAAACTACTTTGCCCCAACGAAACAGTGAGGTTGTCAATCTCACCGGCTTGCTGAAAACAAAGGATTAAACGTATGGTGTGGAAAACAGTAGTAAATTGCAGAGAATGAAAAGGAACAGTGTTTGCAGTTGGTTGTATTATCAGTGTAAAAGAATGGACCGGGGTCCACAGTTCACTAGTGGTGTCTCTCCATAAAAGATAACTAACATGCTGGGTGAACAAATTACAGCTGGGCAATTGACAAAATATTGAGCGCATGACAATGCATATATATGACATGATGATTACTATGATATTCATGTGGGCATTACGACAAAATACATAGACCGTTATCCAACAGCGTCTATGACTAATAATCCACCGCCAGGTTGTCATACCGAGTTCCCCGTTGGTATTAAGTTGCAAGCAACGGATAATTGCATTAAGTAATGTGCGTAATGTAAACAAATGCATTAGACCTAACGGCGTACCCTTAAGCTAAGCATCGGTTATTTTATCCCTAGTGGCAACAGCACATCCACAATCTTAGAAGTTATTGTCACTCTCCCAGATTACCGGAGGCATGAACCCACTATCTAGCATAAATACTCACTCTTGGAGTTACAAGCATCTACTTGGCCAAAGCATCTACTAGTAACGGAAAGCATGCAAGATCATAAATAACATATAAGATAGATTGATAATCAACTTGACATAGTATTCAATATTCATCGGATCCCAGCAAACACAACATGTAGCATTACAATAAGATGATCTTGATCATGATAGGCAGCTCACAAGATCTAAACATGATAGCATAAAGTGGAGAGACAACCATCTAGCTACTGCCATGGACCCGTAGTCCAAGGATGAACTACTCACGCATCACTCCGGAGGCAGGCATGGTGATGTAGAGCCCTCCGGTGATGATTCCCCTCTCCGGCAGGGTGCCGGGAAGAGCTTCTGAACCCTCCCGAGCTAGGGTTGACGGCGGCGGCGTCTCTGGAACTTTTCGTGGATAATGGCTCGGGTATTTAGGGTTTTCGCGTCGGGAGAATAAATAGGCGAAAGGGCGGCGGCTGCGGAGCCACGAGGGCCCCACACCACCCCACGGCGCGGCAGGGGGGCCCGCGCGGCCCCATGGTGTGGGTGCCACGTGGCCCCCTCCGTCTCTCCTCTGGACTCCGTCTTCGTGTTGGAAAAATAGGAGGTTCTGTCCAAGTTTCGTCCAATTCCGAGAATATTTCCAGACTAGCTTTTCTGGAATACAAAAACAGCAGAAAACAGGAACTGGCACTGTGGCATCTTGTTAATAGGTTAGTCCCAGAAAATGCATAAAAATGCTATGAAGTGTATATAAAACATGTAACAATTGGTATAATATCAACATGGAACATCAGAAATTATAGATACGTTTGAGACGTATCAAGCATCCCCAAGCTTAGTTCTACTCGTCCTCGAGTAGGTAAAACGATAAAAACAAAATAATTTCTGAGGTGACATGCTACAATCATAATCTTGATCAAATAGTATTGTAAAGCACATGTTATGAATGAAGTGATCCAGGTCAATGGTCTATAGTTTGCTAGCAAGTAGATAATGAGCAAACAACTGAATCATATAAGCAAAAACTTTTCATGAATAGTACTTTCGAGACAAGCATCAAAGAGTTTTGCATAAGAGTTAACTCATAAAGCAATAGATTCTAAGTAAAAGGTATTTAACCAACACAAAGGAAGATTTAAGTTTCAGCAATTGCTTTCAACTTTCAACATATATATCTCATGGATATTTGTCAACACAAAGCATATAATAAGTGCAATATACAGCATATAAAAATTGTTGCACCAAAGTTGACACTAGTGTTTGCTTCTAAGATAGAAAGAAGTAGGAAAACTGACTCAACATAAAAGTAAAAGAAAGGCCCTTCGCAGAGGGAAGCAGGGATTAAATCATGTGCTAGAGCTTTTTAAGTTTTTGAAATCATATAGAGAGTAAAAATAAGTTTTGAGAGGTGTTTGTTAATTGTCAACGAATCAGAAAATGGAAAGTACAATATGACCCCTGCCAACCAGACTTTTAAGAGCGGCTCCCATGAAGGACGTTATTTCTACCAGCAAGGCAGATCATCCCTCTTTCTCTTTTGTTTACACATGCAGATATTTCACTGTTTGTCATTGCTTGACTGATAAATCAGGGCAAAAATGTGAAGAGAATTAAGCGGTTAAAGTTGTAATTAATTGGGACTGGGCACCCCATTTGCCAGCTCTTTTTGCAAAATTAATGGATAAGCGGATGTATATGCCGCTAGTCCGGTGGTAAAGTCTGTTTGACAGTTGACATAAAGACATCCACCCCGTCCTCATGAGCTTGGTAAACATTGACACAAAATAGGAGTAATAATTTTGAATAGTTTAAAGGTAGCACATGAAAAATTTACTTGGAATGGCAAGAAATACCACATATAGGTAGTTATGGTGGACACAGATGGCATGGATTTTGGCTCAAGGTTTTGGATGCACGAGAAGCATTCCCTCTCAGTACAGAGTTTAGGCTAGCAAGGTTATTTGAAGCAAACACAGGATATCAACCGACACAGCAAGACTTATATGAAAACATATTGCAAGCATTATAAGACTCTACACTGTCTTCCTTGTTAACCAAACCCTTTTACTAGAAAATATCTAGACCTTAGAGATACCAATCATGCAAACCAAATTTCAACGAGCTTTACGGTAGTTCTTCATTAATAGGTTTTAACTACATGATACAAAAGCTTAAACATGAACTACTTGATAACTCAAAACAATTGACAAGTATCAAATTATCCAATACAATGATCTACAAGAATATGTAAGCTTTTTCCATTATACCATCTACCACATGCAACATTTTCTGTTCCAACCAAACACCAATCAATTTATTTCAACATAAACTCTCCAAACAATTATAAGTGAAGCAAGAGAGTACTTTCTTTAAAAGAACTAACAGCTCTGAATAAGAGATGCATGCAAAACAGGAGCTAAAAGCATAGCAATAGCTAGATAAGAATACTCAACAAGTATAAGTGAAGAATAGGAGTATTCATATGAAAAAGCGGAGCGTGTCTCTCTCCCAATCAAGAATGCTGGGTCCAATCAAGTTGACCATAAGAAAAATAAAATACTGAAAATAAAAGCACACAGACGCTCCAAGTAAAGCACATATGATGTGAAAGAATTAAAATATAGTTTCACTAGAGATGACCTGATAAGTTGCTGATGAAGAAGGGGATGCCTTGGGCATCCCCAAGCTTAGACGCTTGAGTCTTCTTGAAATATGCTGGGGTGATCCATGGGAGCATCCCCAAGCTTAAGCTCTTCACTCTTCTTGATCACATTATATCATCCTTCTCTCTTGACCCTTGAAAACTTCCGCCACACCAAACTCAAAGTAATTCTCATTAGAGGGTTAGTGCACAATCAAAAACTCACATGTTCTATAAGGACACAAACATGACCGTTACTTTTAACATTAGCTACTGCCACTGATGTTATGTGAAGCTCTTCACCCTAAAAAAGAATTCCACTCAACACTAGTAAAAGAGAGAATGCGAAAAATAAAAGACAGAATCTGTCTAAACAGAACAGTCCGCAAAGACGAATTTTTTCGAGGCACTTACGTTGCTCAGATCGAAAAACTTTAAACTAACGAAAGATGCGTACATATCTGAGGATCACGCACAAAAATTTGCAGATTTAAATAATTTTTCTGTGATTTTACAGAATTAAAACGGTGAACAGCAGAAATCTGTTCCTGCGCAGAAATCCAAATCTAGCATCATCTTCCTATTAGAGGCAATACTTGGCACAACAATGCGATAAAATAAAGATACAAAGGAATTGTTACAGAAGTAAACAACTCCTTGACTCAAAAAAAAAAAAATTGCAGAAATAAAATAATGGGTTGTCTCCCATAAGCGCTTTTCTTTAACGCCTTTCAGCTAGGCGCAGAAAGTAAGAATCAAGTGTTTCCAAGTGATGAAGCATCAACAGAAAGGTTGGAAGTTTTCTCAACAATGCATTGTATCTTATCTATATAAGTTTCAGAAACTCCTTTTCATTACTTTTAGGCACACTATCCTCATCAAATAAATTTTCAGGAACAATCCAATCAAAATTCTTTTCTAGTGCCTCATGCATTCCTACAAACTTAAAAGGTATTGGTATCTTAACTTCCCCTCATAATTAGTTTCTTTAGTGTACTTAAGCCTCTCTTTTTCCAGTTTCTCAAGTGTATTAGCAAATAGCCAAGCATCTTATACGAATAAAAACTTTTCTAGCTTCTCTAGCAACATCACCAAATTCTTTAAGCAAGGTTTCTAGAACAAAATCTTTCTTTTCACCATCTTCCATATCATGAAGTTTAAGAACATATGCTGCATTATAGGATTCAGATTGACAAACCTAGCTTCCAACATGTGAACTAGAGAAGCAGCAATTTCATAATTTGGAGCAAGTTCTACCAAGGATCTATCTTCAAAATCTTTAAGCCTACTAATGTGACCCAAGAATTCTCAATGTTATCTCTTCCAATGATAGACCCACTACCCACAGATATGTCTTTTAAAGTATACTTAGGGAGAAGCATGATGAAATAAAGAAACTAAACAGAAAATAAACTAGATGCAAGTAACTAATTTTTTTGTGTTTTTGATAAATAAAGCAAACAAGACTAAATAAAAATAAACTAAGCAAGACAATAACAAAGTAAAGAGATTGGAAGCGTGAAACTCCCCTTGCAGAAATCCTCTTGCTCCCCGGCAACGGCGCCAGAAAAAGAGCTTGATGCGTGGATCACACGTTCGTTGGGAGACCCCAAGAGGAAGGTATGAAGCAGTGTAGCAGCAGTTTCCCTCAGTATGAAACCAAGGTTTAATCGAACCAGTAGGAGCAAGAAATCACTTCTGAAGGTTGTTGGTGGCGCGCTCGATCACCAACGTGGAACTGCACACAACACAATCAAACTACTTTGCCCCAACGAAACAGTGAGGTTGTCAATCTCACCGGCTTGCTGAAAACAAAGGATTAAACGTATGGTGTGGAAAACAGTAGTAAATTGCAGAGAATGAAAAGGAACAATGTTTGCAGTTGGTTGTATTATCAGTGTAAAAGAATGGACCGGGGTCCACAGTTCACTAGTGGTGTCTCTCCATAAAAGATAACTAACATGCTGGGTGAACAAATTACAGCTGGGCAATTGACAAAATATTGAGCGCATGACAATGCATATATATGACATGATGATTACTATGATATTCATGTGGGCATTACGACAAAATACATAGACCGTTATCCAACAGCGTCTATGACTAATAATCCACCGCCAGGTTGTCATACCGAGTTCCCCGTTGGTATTAAGTTGCAAGCAACGGATAATTGCATTAAGTAATGTGCGTAATGTAAACAAATGCATTAGACCTAACGGCGCACCCTTAAGCTAAGCATCGGTTATTTTATCCCTAGTGGCAACAGCACATCCACAATCTTAGAAGTTATTGTCACTCTCCCAGATTACCGGAGGCATGAACCCACTATCTAGCATAAATACTCACTCTTGGAGTTACAAGCATCTACTTGGCCAAAGCATCTACTAGTAACGGAAAGCATGCAAGATCATAAATAACATATAAGATAGATTGATAATCAACTTGACATAGTATTCAATATTCATCGGATCCCAGCAAACACAACATGTAGCATTACAATAAGATGATCTTGATCATGATAGGCAGCTCACAAGATCTAAACATGATAGCATAAAGTGGAGAGACAACCATCTAGCTACTGCCATGGACCCGTAGTCCAAGGATGAACTACTCACGCATCACTCCGGAGGCAGGCATGGTGATGTAGAGCCCTCCGGTGATGATTCCCTCTCCGGCAGGGTGCCGGGAAGAGCTTCTGAACCCTCCCGAGCTAGGGTTGACGGCGGCGGCGTCTCTGGAACTTTTCGTGGATAATGGCTCGGGTTTAGGGTTTTCGCGTCGGGAGGAATAAATAGGCGAAAGGGCGGCGGCTGCGGAGCCACGAGGGCCCCACACCACCCCACGGCGCGGCAGGGGGGCCCGCGCGGCCCCATGGTGTGGGTGCCACGTGGCCCTCCTCCGTCTCTCCTCTGGACTCCGTCTTCGTGTTGGAAAAATAGGAGGTTCTGTCCAAGTTTCGTCCAATTCCGAGAATATTTCCAGACTAGCTTTTCTGGAATACAAAAACAGCAGAAAACAGGAACTGGCACTGTGGCATCTTGTTAATAGGTTAGTCCCAGAAAATGCATAAAAATGCTATGAAGTGTATATAAAACATGTAACAATTGGTATAATATCAACATGGAACATCAGAAATTATAGATACGTTTGAGACGTATCAGGCACCGACACCACCACCACCCGCACAGGCACCGACACCACCACCCGCACCGGCACCGACACTACCACCACCACCACCCGCACCGGCACCGACACTACCACCACCACCACCCGCACCGGCACCGACACCACCACCACCACCCGCACCGGCACTACCACCAGCAGCACCGACACCGGCTCCTATGAGAACCCGACAAGCTGTGATGAAGGTGAAGACCAGCAAGTTGAATCGGAATTCCGAACCTGCGGTGAATTCACGACCGCGTGCTGCTGCAAAAACTAAACCTCGTACAGTTTCTGCTTTAAAGAGCAAGGCCAGACGCACACCACCACCACCCGCACCGGCACCGACACGGCCGGAATCACCACCACCGACGCTTGATCCCGAAACCGCGAGACTGCAAGCACTCTTTGACTCGGGCCAGCTGGAAATGGCCTCCTTGGCCCCAAAGTATGAGCCGGGGGCAAAACTTATACATAATGTTACAAATGTGAAGTTAGAGCTTGGCGCTTCTTGTGCATTGTTGGAGAAGTTTTACATGCATAATTTCAAGAAGCCGCGAGACAAGCAAACATCGGGAATCTTGGTTAGTTTCAAACCTGAAATCTTCTACCATGATAAATCCGGCCTCTTCGCAGTCAACTGGGACGACTTGTTTGACATGCTGAACTTCAGAGCATTGGACGCCAGCATAGTGAGATGTTTTACACTGTGAGTATTTAAGAATCAAAGCGTCAATACAATATGTATGGTACTATATCTACACAAGTGTTTTTTCAACCATTTATGTTTATATATATGTAGGTACAATTATGTTCGCGCCCGGGAATACTCTTATGCAGTAGCCTTTGTTGACCCCCACCTTGCTTCGCAACAATCTATGCTTACTTCTTCCACGAAGATTGTGAAGGATTACATCATCAATGTGATGGAGAAGAGCAAAGATAAGGAGTTAATCATATGGCCTTTTAATAACGAGTAAGTTATTTCCGCATCTTCGTTTACATATTTGATTAAGTTCACCCAACTGATTACAACTACTTGTAGTTTTCACTGGATTCTTATTACTATCTCACTACTGGATGGCCATGTCCACTATTTGGATTCTTATCTTAGTAAGAATGAAAATTTTAAGGACATAGTGGAGCTTATTGATAGGTCAGTTGATACTTACATCTGCATAATGTAAATGATTCTGATCAAGATACACTCTGTTTTGTAATGCAAAATATGATATAGTTTGTTTTATTGCATCCATATTTTGTAGTGCATTCGAAGAATTTAGCAAAAGAAAAGGAAATGCAAAAGGGAACTATACAAAGCTTACCCATCACCTTGGACATCTGGTTAGTTTCCACTAGCACTTGTAGATATATGCATGCATGTTATCTGTTTTATGTGTAATATGGTTATTTCTAAACAATATATATGTCTCAGTGCCACCAGCAGCCTGCTGAGACCAATCTGTGTGGCTACTATCTTTGGGAACATATGGATATCATGATTAGCAGAGTTATTGAGCCTAAGGAAAAATCTGTGGTATGCGAAACATTTTTTCCATTAATTGAGAATATTCTTCTGATTTTGTCCCGGTTATGATCATGACTTCTTCTACGCAGCATCCGGAAATCGGCTTAAACGAATTGCTGAAGAGCACACAAGTAAAGATGATTGAGGAAATGGCCGGATTTTTGATCGATGAATGTGTCCAGAAGAAAGGAGAGTTCCATTATGTTAATTAGAAACCTTTTGACTTATTCAGTTGGAATCAATATGTGACTACCTATTATTGTACAAATATGTTAATTAAAATAGTGTGCATGACTATATATATAGATTCTGTATTCGAGACTTGTATGCATATATACCATACATTATGTTCCCTTCTACTGTACTTCGAATGAAATATGGAAACGGAAAATAAAACAAATCGGAATAATAATAATTCAAAATTAAACAACTAGCAGCGTGTAAAAGAGGTAAACGTTGCCAGTGAAAATGATATTGGCAACGCGTGTGCTAGATACACGTTGCCAATCTGTACGCGGCCTGCAACGTGCACCCAGAACACGTTGCCAGTACAAATAGCAGCAGCGTGACACCGGCAACGTGTGACCACACGTTGCTATCCGCAAAATTCGCACGTTGCCAATTAGCTTTTCTGTACTAGTGATAAACAACACCGTGTCCCTAGTAAGACTTTACTAGACTAGCTCATTGATTAATAGATGGTTATTACGGTTTCCTAATCATGGACATCAACCGTCGCTTCGTGACTGGTTGACCATAAAGGTGTCTTACGGACATCTCGGAAAGTACTTGTTGAATTGCATGAATCAAGACTGGGATTTGTCCCTCCGTATGACGGAGAGATAAACTCTGGGCCCACTCGGTAACGCACATTCGGTAACACTTGCAGGCACGTGACTAATGAGTTAGTCACAGAGAATGTTGTGTTACGGAACGAGTAAAGAGTACTTGCCAGTAACGAGATTGAACAAGTTATAGGTACCGACGGTCGAATCTCGGGTAAGTAAAATATCGCGTGACAAAGGAAATAGAATATGGATCATTGTAATCCTTGACATAGTGGTTCAACCGATAAAGATCTTCATTAAATATGTGGGAATCATTATGGACATGCATGGTCCCTCTAATGGTTATTAATCGGAGAGGTGTCTCGATCATGTCCGCACATTCTCGAACACATAGGGTCACACACTTAACGTTAATACTGGAGTAGCTCTGAATAATTATTAATGGTGTCCGAATATTGTTCGGAGTCTTGGATAAGATCCTAGACATCACAAGGAGCTCCGGAAGAGTCCGGAGGTAAAGTTTCATATAAATAAAGTTGGTTTCAGGGTTTCGGAAAAGTTCCAGAATTTTTCGGTAAAGTATGGAACATTCTAGAAGGTTCCAATGGGTCCCATGTTGGTGCCCACCTGCCCCAGTGGTCCACTTGGAGAAGTGGGAGGCGCCATGGGCCTGCCAAAGGCCCACACGCCTCACCTTCCTGGCCCATGCGGCTAGGGAAGGAAACCCTAGTCCATACAAGGAAAGGGGGGGGGGGGGGGTCTCCCATGGCCGTCGACCCTAGCTAGGGTTGGGCGCACCCCTGCCCCCTTGACTACATAAAGAAGGTGGTGGCGCTTTGAGAGGCAACCCCAAACCCTGGCCGTCGCCCCCCTCTTGCTCCACCTCCTCCTCTCGCAGCCGCTTGGCGATGCCCTGCGGGAATTCCACCATACTCTCCACCACCACACCATCGTGTTGCTGGTTTAAATCTCATCTACTTCTCCTTCGAGCTTGCTGGATCTATAAGAAGGAAACGTCATCGAGCTGTACGTTTGCAAGTCTCGGAGGTGCCGCACGTTGCGGTGCTGATAGGATAGAACTTCATCAACAACTTCATCGAGCTGCGTTGAAATAAACGTTCAACATGCATGTTGTTCGAGGGTATGATGATCTATCCTCCCTATTACTCGCATCTGCTAGATTGGATCTTGAGTGTTGCTTCGGCATGGGAGAGAATTTTTTTGTTTTTTATTGCGAATAATCCTACACTGTCCTCTTGTTGAAAAAAGGATTCGGTTTTAAATGAAAATAAATATTTACATTTTAGTTGCAATTTACATTTCAGCAATCGATACAACAAAATACAAACCATTGCATATTTTATTGTTCTTCTTCCAAACATGTTAACCAATACCTTCAGGCTTCAGCTACTCATGGGTTTGACACTCATTACGTATAGAAAGGTACTATAATCGATCCCTAACTTGTTGGCGTCAACATCTACTAGTAAAAGATAAATAAAATATGGTTGCACACTCGAGATTCATATTTTTATGGACAGATATAATACCTTTGTTCCACACTTTACTTTGATAGAAGAGTTTCATTTCTTACTAAAAAAACATAAGAACCTTGCCTCACCGCCAAGAGATAATTCATCATGCATCGTGCCTTCATGGAAGGAAAATAAAAAATATGCGTCGAAACTCTTGTGCAAATCACACATGTGCAGATGACTGACCATTAAACTCGTCTCATCATAAGAATAAGAACATGAGTTTTGACCAGGAAATGAGCAACAACAACAAGCAAGAGCCAGGGGGGTTGACAAAGTTACTTATCAACAACTCATACATTTCACTACTACTTATTAATTAGCTAGACCTCTAGAAAGTATTGTCCTCTAGAAACCTATATCGGGCTATTGATTCAATTTATACGCTCTAGAACATTGTACTATGGTTCGTAGATATTTAAGAATATTATGATACATTAAGAGACATATTTTAATTTATATATAATTGTAATGTTTTTATTCACTTGGATTTAGGGTGAATTTGGTCGTAATAAACTATTTTATTAAACAACAAAATTAATATAAAACTATTTTGAATTAAATACAAGTGTAGTTTAGCACACAAACGTGTATAAGTAATGATAAGCATTAGCAATGTATGATAGATATGTATTTTTGTAAGTATGATACTTATATCTCAATTTAATATAGCATTTAGAATGATGAATTATCGCAACAGACCATGGTGATAAAATTAGTGAATAAGTAAACAAAAACATTATAAATAGATGGAACAAACGGACTCTAACATGATCTATGAAATATATCACTTGGGTTTATACAGTGTGTCGAACATGATTCGTAATTGATCGATGTAGTTATAGAGGGAAAGCCATAGATGATTTCTTCATAGATAAAAATAGTGTCGGTAGATGCTTGCGGTTGAGGCAACATATGAGGCATTAAAGAAGTGGGTCCAGAGAACAAATTTAGATTAAATTCTTTTTCCATGGGACCCTAGTAGCCACAATGATGTACAAATTGTACAAGACATTTACGATCATCATGTTCTGCAGAATAAAGCAACTTATTTATAACACTTTTGAACTACTTTTGACTATGTAGAAATGTTTAAAAGTTTTTAGTGTACCAAAGGAAGTGGAGTTGTTGAATTGCTGCACAAATGCAAAGAACCACAAATTGTGATATCCTTAATGTTCTTATGATGATTGGTTTTCTCTTGCTATACAAATCTGGGTCAGAAGCTTTTTAGTTTCCTTAAAAAAAATGGAGGAGTGGTATCCAAAGATATGGACTTCGCTACATTAGCATATTTATAAACCCTTCATTGTATAGTGTGACAAAGTTCGTATTTTCATTATATATATACTTTTAGTTTGTGTTGATCCAGCTGATCTGTATTAGATTGAAATTGCAACAATGCTAGAACAATGACGGCTCATTAAATCGGTAGCTAGATCAATTTGATAACAGATGGAAAAATTGTGATCCAACTCCCCATTAGAACATACAAACAACACACTGAGAGTTAGATAAATTAAAGGGAGACCATTTGATCGATGAAATAGATATTAAAATTCAAGGTAAAACAGCCTTTTATTAGTGCATTTCGTGTTATATAAACTTTAACAGTTCCGTTTATTAAATGTACCTCGAGTTTCTTTCATGCGTTGAGTTTTTTTGAAGATGCTTTACTAAGTACCTATCTTAGGCACCAAATTTTCTATCAATATAAGAGCACAAATTATGTAAATACAACAATATAGGGTAGTGGTATAAAAAAACTCTAGCAGGATTAAGCAAATCTCTTCTGTCCAAATCACTTTGTCTCATACACGATGAACTCTGTGAAATACATGGTGAAATAAATAGCAGATAAGATTTTCGCTTAGTGTTTCAGAGCTAAGATTAACTAAAGATCAAACGAGACGACTTCGTCACATCTACTACATTAATATGAAACAAGACCGTTTTTTCACTCAGTTTTATAACGATTCCAAATAATTGCACGTAGTCTTTTTATCATTTTTTCAGTGTTGGGATGTCAGAACGTGACGTTGCTGGTGGTGGTAGATCATCAAAATGATCTTAATGTAATCTAGAGGAGTAAAAGTAAGATTATGTTTAAGATGCAAATTTGGGCAACTCGTTCCGCTGCAATTAGTTTTTATAAACTTCTCATAGAAGTACAAACATACTTATCTAAACTATTGTGTTTAAATAACTTGCACAAACAAAGTGTAGTCACAACACCAAAACCAGGCACGCAATGGAGATCATGGTGTTTGCAATAAAAAGTGTCACACTACCATTTGTTTCTCTTAGATCCTTTTATAGCAGTATCTGCTATACATGTTGTAGGAGTAGCACTCAAAAGGCTCCCGGTGAAAATCTGCTGATCATGGCGCTATTGTGGAAGGAAAGTGAAGGAAATCATCCACTGTGGTAACAGAACAATAGAAAAGTGCCTATCTTACAATTTGATCTGTCAGTCTTAACTCTAAAGAGGAAAATGTTAGTGTATGAAGTAATGCAGGCATCTGGTATTCTGTATGACCCTTATTATTCAGCATTACCCAGTCACCAAGCAGTTCGTGTTGTGCAGAAGTAGACGTATTCAAGATCATGATATTTATTAGTGAAAAGCTACCTAAGAGCACCGAAATGCAATCGTGATCTAGAGTGGAAACTTACCTTAATTAATATTCGGAGGTAACAAAGGCGCACCTGAAGAAGCTCGAGGAGGCGCTAGGAGAGAGGCCTTGGGTGGTTGAAACACATGGTTCATGCATGTCGAGGGCCCAAATAACCATAAAATGCCCAACTCGCTATTTGACGGGAATTGCCGATGGAAACTGGTTTTGGCGACGCTTTGATGACTACTAGAAGGAAATGGCGCGCGTTGCTGCGCTCGCTCCATTATAATCGAGAGATAAATGAAGATTTTATTATGAATGAAAAACCAGAAGCCTATTCATGGCAGGTTTGTCAATACAAAACACTTAGCCAGCATGAGCAACTAAGTACACGTCAAAATCATGTATATTACACATTGTATATTCATATCCTATAATATTGCAATCAATGCGGCAAGATTAGATCCACTATAAATAGAGCCGTCTGTTTAAACATGACATGCGCTAGAAGGAACTGCGTGCCTTCTTGTGCCGTTCAGTGTTGAAGGGGGCATTTCTTCTTACCTAGATCGTAGTTTGCTGATAACTGGAATCCTTGCAACCTCACATTTGATCAAGTCGAAATCCTCAGCATGCACATAGTTTATTCTGACCAATTCTCAAATTATGTCCAATATTCTAGGTGCATTTGCTCCAATATTCTAGGTGCATTTGCCATAAAATCAGCAACTAAAACATAGACCAGTTTTGAAATCAGGTCTTTGGAAATATTAATAGAAAGTAACATCTCACCACTACACTTTGCTCAGCTCCAATATGAAATATATACATGTGAATATCACAGCAATGCATTTCTGCAGCTTATACGAAGCAAAATTTGGTTTTGACATATCACAAGATCAACTGAAATCTTCGTCATACATGGGTAATGAACTTATCAGCCACTAAAATAGCATTACCATTATAGGTCAGAAATAGTGAACACACACTCTTGAGAAAAGAATAGATAACTTTCAGAAAGCTACTACCAAATACTCCAACAACTCTTGAGTAGTACATACCATAATCTTGAGTCTTGATCTTATTCTCCAACAACTCTTATGTCACAAAATAAAGCAAATATTCATTACTAAATTTATTGTTCATCCCACGCATCAGGCATGACTTCGAAGTGGTTCTTCTACTTCTAATGGGCATCTAGACACATAGTGCACAATTCAGACCTGCTGATTTCTCTGGATTGCTGCATAAACATACATACTCTTCTTCTCAATACTTCCATAAACCTGCAAAATAAATGAGTGAAAATACTCTGTGCCTACAACAGTAGCATGATGTGGGAGACCGAACAAATAAAAATGGTGAATGTTTGCATATGAAACACCACATCTAACCATACAAAAGAGTACCTGATCTATAAAAATGACAATTACACATATAATACATGCTACAATATGACGTCGTCCACAACATTCTCTTCTCCCCTCATTGAAACCAGAAAACTGATGGACTCAGTGAGACAGATATAAAAAATTATGCGCCACACTCATTTCATCTCGGCCTGCAATTAGAGCTCCATTCCAAACTTGAAACACTGAAGTAGCAACAAAACATGTAATTAGCATCCGAGCCATAAATAGTAAATCAAGGATGCAAATCTTCTATTTCAGACATGAAGAATTATTGCAGAGAAAAGATAGGGGGAGGAATTATTGCAGACAAAAGACAGCTTGGCTTTTGAAGAGCTGCATTTGGTGACATGCATCTATCTGGTTTCAAAATATAGCGATGCTGCAGTTTATTTTCCGAATATAAGTAAACAATGCTTACTGTATACTGTTAACTATGATTGGAAGTTTCCTTTTCTAGAGTCCCAATATATCCTAGGTTAAGTAGTGATCGTGGTAAAAAAAAAAGAATCACTAATACACATTGTCATGTCTATTTTACTTTCCCGGAAGACATTGAATTTGAGCTAACAAATGTTGTGCTATATATAAATTCTAAAGCTAACAGAAAATGGATAAGCAGCACGCTAACTTTTTTTCATGCAATCACATCTTTTATCTACCAATCTCCACCAGATGTATCCACGAGCAGTCTCACGGTGTAGTTGTGATAACACACGAATACGCATGGTGCAGTTGTGATAACACAGGAAATACGTATAGACTATCGTTTATGAAGCAGATGAAACAACTTCACAGTTAAACTAATGTTCTGAGAAATTAGCATTCCTAGAGCTGGTTTTGCCTACCTCTGGAAGGCTCGAAAGGCGGGTAAAGTGACAAATAGTGTTTGTTGCCCTAGTCAGTTGCCAGCCCGTGCCAATCAAAGATGCAGCCAAGGTCATCCAAGTTATGACACAAAAAATTGATAGTTCATATATAGGTTATGACTTCATATATAGTTTGTGTGAGAACCAAACTTGAAGCTTAAAAATTATCTATGAAGATGTATCATTTTCACTTGATAATCATTTACATATAATCCATGTCAAAATGCAGCTAGTTTGGACTTCTGGATTGATGAACAAGAAATACTGAATATGGTCTATGCAACATATGGAAATTCTTCACGCTCAGAGCCTCAGGCTAATGTCCAGAGATATTAGCATCCCCAGTTTGACTCAGTTGCCAGCCTATGTCGATCGAAGATGCACAAAGGCAACCAAATTGACAAAAAAAATAAGTGCAGGTGGACATTGGCCAGTTGGATTCTCTACTTCCAATGGAAGGAACTGCTCAGCTGAGAGGGGAAACTTAGTTGAAAGCACAGAATATACTGCTCTGCGAACTGATTCATTCACGTCCATCGTTGATTCAATGAAATGTAGCATTTGATGGTGGCAGAGACAGAATAATTGTGTTCCGCACCTCCTTCTCAAACGAAACAAGCCATCGATCAGATGCATAAAAGCAAATCTAAAATTAATATTTTGGGGTACATAATTTATGTGACATACAATGTTTTGTTCTTTCTCCAGGGTATCAAGAAAGACGCCATCATGCGAAAACGCGGATTGCAGGGATCTTATCCTGAACCCAGACCTTCATGGCATCAATCACTTCAACTCAAATCTCATCACTCACCTCAGCATCATCCGGCAACTGCATTATGATCTACATGATGAAATGGAAATGTCAGGTGTTTTGTAAGTTAGGTGAAAAAGGTACTCCTCAAATTACTAGAATTAAGACTCGCTCTGTTCTTCACAACCATCTAAAACGCGAACAGAAACGAGCGGCCTAAACTGAATGGAGGAAGCGGGTATTTTTAAGGGAATCTAAACTCCAGATCTCAAGGGGCTTTTATTGAGCAGATTTATACATGCAGATACAAATTAGGTTCGGGCTAAGAGGGTAGCACATAATCAAACAGAATATCAACCTTGTTTTTCAAGCAATAAAAATGATACAAGCCCCTCGAATACTAATGAATAATGAAGGCAGCAACTCGTCTTAAATGGGGAGGAAACATGTCACCTCACCTCGGAGATGATTTGGCAGGAACCGAAAAGCGCGGGGCGGTGCACGGCGGCGGAGGCGGCGAGGAGGAAGCGGACGAACCCCTCGAGGAACCCGCTGCCGCCGTCCCCGGCAGCCAAGGCCGCCGCGAAGTGCGCGACGCGGTCGGAGGCGGGGGAGCGACGCAGGATCTCGAAGAGCGAGCTGAGGGCAGTGCAGAAGGCAGGAGGAAGCGGCCGCCTGGGGCGGAGGAGGAGCAGAGCGCCGCCAGCTCCCGGAGCTTGGGCGGGTGCACGGCGAGGGAGGCGCAGCACTCGTCGAGCACGCACGCCACATCGCCTGCCAGGAGCCTCGTCTCGCTGACGCCGGCGGGGGCGGGCGACATGGCGCGTTGGAGGCCGGAGAATATTGTAGGAGACGCCGCCGAGGACCGCTGAACCACCTTCGACGACCCAAGTTGTGGCTAGGGTTTGGCGCTGAGCGCGTGTGGAGGGGCGGCCAAAGCGATTCGGGATCGGCCCGACAGGTCTTTAGCAGAATGAATCTCGCGAAGGAACCGACCTAACGGGTTTCCCACAGGATTGGTCCACCACATGTCGCGTGCGGCCCGTCAACACGCATCCATGGCTGAACCGACTGAACGGATAGCTGAGATTAATCCCCTCTGTTAATCTGACGACCCTAAACGCGTAAAACGGTGGAGAGCTCAGAGCTCACCAATCCCTGGGAGCTTAGTTTTCTTAGAGATGGATCACCTGGAACATTGAATAGTTGACTCTAGTGGAAACCCCCAGAAAATGTAAAGAAGGCCGAATCAGATGGAACGAAGCATCAAGTTGCTTTGGGAGGGCGCATGTAGCGTAGTTATATATGTTTCTTAATTTTCCGATTATGTTGTTTATGTTAATGTGTAAGCGTTATAGAGATTGATAACGTTGATGGAACTTATGACAAAAAGTTAATTGTATGCACGATTGGTAAGTAAACCAACACTTCTTTGGAAATTTAAAAGTTATGCCAATAAGATAATGAAAATATAAAGCTAAATGACAATTTTGACTAAATCACTTAAAAAGGGCGACCTTACAAAATATTTGTATCCCTGCGCGCCACGTGTTGCAAGGAGAAGAGAAGACGCAAACTTTTTTAGAATTTTTTTTTTCCGATAAGCGAAGATTCTTATGTTTTTTTAGAATAGTTCGTCCGAATTAAGAATCATTTTCGTTGTTACGGTTCCCAGCGTCGATTTTCAAAATTCTATCATATAATGATAGGTTTTGAAAACAAAAGCCGTACTTAAAAACTATTGGACTTGTAGTTCGTATTACTTCGATTTTTAGTGTACTTGTATTTTAGATCTTTTTCTACTTGTGTTTTGATTTTTAATATACTTGTATTTCATAGTAGTTTGGTATTTAATATATTTGCACTTCATGGGAGATTTGTTTTTGTACTTATGTACTTCTGTGCTGGATGCTCTGAGCCCTACCCCAATTCCTATGGCTATCTTAGTTTTTAGTTTGATTTGGAGCCTTGTATTAGCTTTTTCTTTTGTTGTATCTTCCATACATAGCCTTTTAAGGAGAAATAAACCTCATGAATTTGTTAAAATGAGATAATCATCTAGGATTTTATAGAATGTATCTGATTAATTACATACGAATTTTAGAATTTAGAAGCAAACTAAATATCATTTTATTAACATCAAAAATATTATTATATTAAATGTGAAGATAGGAATTTATAAAGTTTAGAGTAGACATATAAATCTTATACCAAACCATTCAAATAATTAACAAAGTGATTTGTTTTGTTTAAGAACTATATCCATAAATGGACCCTTTGTCAGGTCGACCAGCCCCATTCCATAACCGGTTAACCACCCCAACTCCCATCCCACTCGCGGCCCCACCCTTCCAGACCAATCAAACCAAGGAGACAAAAAATGGCGAAGCTGCAGGAGACGTACGCGTGCTCGCCGGCGACGGAGCGCGGGCGGGGGATCCTGCTGGGGGCGACGCCAAGACGGACACGATCGTCTACTGCGCGGGCCGCAGCGTCATCTTCCGCCGCCTCGACGCGCCGCTCGACGCCTGGGCCTACACGGACCACGCCTACCCGACCACCGTCGCCCGCATCTCCCCCAACGGCGAGTGGGTCGCCTCCGCCGACGCCTCCGGATGCGTCCGCGTATGGGGCCGCAACGGCGACCGCGCGCTCAAGGCCGAGTTCCGGCCCATCTCCGGGCGCGTCGACGACCTCCGGTGGTCACCCGATGGGCTCCGCATCGTCGTCTCCGGGGACGGCAAGGGCAAATCCCTCGTCCGTGCATTCATGTAAGCGGATCGCCCCCTGCCCTCCCGTATCGATCTCGGTCGAGTCTCGTACAAGGATTTGGGGAAATCTCTTGTCAACGATCTGTCATTAAGAATAGAGTGAAAGGCACCGGAGGTCACGAAGTTGCGCGAAAAGGAAGGATTGGTCACCAAGTTGCGAAACGTCAATTATGGGTCACCAAGTTGTGCATTTGCCAAACATTGGTCATTCCGTCAAGACGGACGTTAAAGTGGTGACGTGGCAGTCTGTTTTTTTTGCAAAAAAAACCTTCAACTTCCGGATATTCATATTTCGGACACGTACATATGTATTTTATTTTTAGTTTTTTTTCAGAATGTCAAAAAATTCCGAAAAAAAATCCGGATGCAAATTACAGCGTGATGTGTTAGCACAAAAATTGGCATGGTGAAAAAACTTTTTTTGCAACCTGTACAAAAAAGACAAATTTCGGACACGTACATATGTATTTTATTTTTAGTTTTTTTTCAGAATGCCAAAAAATTCCGAAAAAAAATCCGGATGCAAATTACATCGTGATGTGTTAGCACAAAAATTGGCATGGTGAAAAAACTTTTTTTGCAACCTGTACAAAAAAGACAAATTTCGGACACGGTATGTCCGAAATTTGTCTTTTTTGTACTGTCCGAAATTTGTCTTTTTTGTACAGGTTGCAAAAAAAGTTTTTTCACCATGCCAATTTTTGTGCTAACACATCACGCTGTAATTTGCATCCGGATTTTTTTTCAGAATTTTTTGACATAAGGAAAAAAAACTAAAAATAAAATACATATGTACGTGTCCGAAATTTGTCTTTTTTGTACAGGTTGCAAAAAAAGTTTTTTCACCATGCCAATTTTTTTGCTAACACATCACGCTGTAATTTGCATCTGGATTTTTTTTCGGAATTTTTTGACATTCTGAAAAAAAACTAAAAATAAAATACATATGTACGTGTCCGAAATATGAATATCCGGAAGTTGAAGGTTTTTTTTGCAAAAAAAACAGACTGCCACGTCACCACTTTAACGTCCGTCTTGACGGAATGACCAATGTTTGGCAAATGCACAACTTGGTGACCCATAATTGACGTTTCGCAACTTGGTGACCAATCCTTCCTTTTCGCGCAACTTCGTGACCTCCGGTGCCTTTCACTCTTAAGAATACATTTAACCAATAGGTTGGGTGAAGATTTTATCTCAGCGTATTTAGGGTGATGGAGATAACAGGTTCCGTTGTTGTGTGTACATTATCAAAGGTAGCTTGTCATTGACATTTGGTTATACTTTAAGGCTCAATTCTCTGATTAGGAATCCACGATCCACCTCTTTCCCCTGTTAAATTTCTATGATCAGAAGGCCGGTAACATAATTTGTTGTCATGACATGTAAGTATGAAGTCAATTGATGAATGAATGTGTTCTGTGAAAAAAATTTCATTCAACTTCAGGGAATCGGGCGATTTTATGATTGAAATAAACAGGGATACGCTCCGACTCCCTCTTTTGGGCGGAAGATGTTGATTAGAATAGCGGAATGCCACTAACACTGTTTGTGTAACTTAAGAAAAATTATCTAGGTAGTGGTTCATGATCATACTCATTTTTTGGTAGCATCAGGTGGTTATAACAGCCATGCTATCCTGGAAGACACTTGTCATTTGGAAGTTCGTTCTGTCAGAAGCTCTTACGTGTTCTTTCACTCCTGGCGTACAATCTTGTGCTAAATTCTCTGAAATGTGTAGGTGGGACTCTGGCAGCACCGTTGGTGATTTTGATGGGCACTCCAAGAGAGTTCTCAGTTGTGACTTCAAGCCAACACGACCATTTCGCGTTGTAACATGTGGTGAAGATTTTCTGGCGAATTTCTATGAAGGACCACCATTCAAATTCAAGCATTCCATAAGGTTAGCGAGAATTCTGTCATTCATATTTTATTACTTTCACACCTACTGGAGAGTATTATCTCATATTTTTTTTGGCTCCCAACGTTTGTTTGCTTTATTTTTCTGTTTTGTTGCACATAAGTCAGATATTTACTTGATACACATTATCTGCGCATGCATCAACCTTCCGTTTGCCTCTGTATAGCATGTCCTAACAAAAAGAGACATATATCAAATCTACTGCTGTATCTTTCAATATCTATTACTAATTCCCCGTGCTCTTTTTTCAAATCCTACTCTTACGGAACTTTGCTTATGTGAACTGTAGTGCTGAACACTCAATGTTAAAGCATAAAGTTATCTCTCTTAGTATACCTCTAATGTAGTTACAGAGCCCATGATTTGAGTAGCACTGTCTTTGTTTTTGACACCAATGAATACATTTTTTTATGCTGCGAGTCTATGGACTACGTACAAATGACATTTTGCTTGTTGCAGCTGTAAGTTATGTGGCAGCTGAATCCAACGAAATTAGCTTATGCTTAGTATGGTGATGGAACATGATCATTGGAGTGCTTAGATTCTCCATATTGCTCCCTAGTCCCCACGAGCATGTTATAATGTTTCCCACAAAGTGCAGGCTATGTAGGAATCATGTTGGCTGCATATTTCGCAAATAATTCGTTTGTTTGTCACTTGTATGGACCAATGGTTCATCTTGTAATTAATTTCCTTTTTTGCACTCCTAGACATGTATTTGACATTTGTCCTTAAATTTCAGGGATCACTCTAACTTTGTTAACTGTATCCGGTATGCCCCTGATGGAAGCAAGTTTATCACAGTGAGTTCAGATAAGAAGGGTTTAATATATGATGGCAAAACTGGAGACAAGATTGGAGAGTTATCCAGCGAAGACAGTCACACTGGGAGCATATATGCTGTTAGCTGGAGCGCTGACAGTAAACAAGTAATTTTGAAATGAGTTGTTCCCTGATATCAATTACTGTACACTTAATGTCTCCAGTTTCTGTTCCATCGAGATTGGGCTTAGTCTGTGTTGGAGTTCCTTCGTTTGGCATGATTACAGAGCCAACGACATATTCAGATGTCGTAGACTCAGTAGTTAACACAACAGAGTGCTGTTAATCGTAAAGCATGATCGATCTATTGTTAATAGAATATCTGCGAAACCGGAACTATATATTCTGTACTTACATTTCTGTACCTAGGACGCGCTTGCATTATCGTCTCTAGCTGAAACCATAATCTAAATTTTAGCTAGGATACTTCAATGGTGTTAATGCATCTATGCTATCGGTCAATAAGTTTGTCTTGCTCCAAGTAATTATGTTTCACACGTGTATCTATTCTTAATGGCGATATCTTTGTCGCTCATACCTTCAGTTCTATTCCTAACGGCAATCTGTTGTTGCTCGTACATTTAGGTTCTAACAGTTTCTGCGGATAAAACTGCGAAAGTATGGGATATCATGGAGGATGCAAGTGGAAAAGTGAACAGAACTCTGGTTTGTACTGGCATAGGTGGTGTAGATGACATGCTTGTGGGTTGCCTCTGGCAGAATGATCATCTTGTTACAGTCTCTCTCGGTGGGACATTCAATGTCTTCTCGGCAAGCAATCCCGACAAAGAGCCAGTATCATTTGCAGGACATTTGAAGACTGTTAGCTCTCTGACATATTTTCCTCAAAGTAATCCAAGAACTATGCTATCTACAAGCTATGATGGTGTCATCATAAGATGGATACAGGGTGTTGGATATGGTGGCAGGTTGATTCGTAAGAACAACACCCAGATCAAATGCTTTGTTGCTGCAGAAGAGGAGCTTATCACTTCAGGGTATGATAACATGGTAAGAAATATTAAAAACCTATAGGTGATCCATATGCCTAGTGTTATCAGAATATACTTCAGGGTAAATCAAATCTGTATTTATTGGGACTGCTTTCTCTTCATGGTATGTATAGGTTTAAGTACGAAGTGGTAATCATCGTCTCTACACTTAGCTTACATGATATGCCCATGTCTTGCAGCAATATGATAAGCTTCTAATATATGTGTATCTCATTATCGGATATAAATGGTATCTATCATGGGATTTTAGTTCATTTCACTTGGTTGCTGGATTGAAAATGCAAGTTTAGTAACACCTATGAAGTTTGTGTTTCTACCTTGATTTGTTACATGTGTAGTAATTGATTCCCTAATCCTTAGTTGCTTGAAAAATAACAATGCAAATTTGCTCTGTTGGTATATGGCTTTGTATAATATATTGTTTAAATACTAATGAAATTAACAACTGGATTTAAGCTTTTCAAGGCCTTTTTTTTGGTTTGGACCATGGTTAGGCTCAGTTATGACGAGAAACTTATGTTTTTCTCCCTGAAAACAGGTCTTTAGAATTCCTCTTAATGGAGATCAGTGTGGAGACGCTGAGTCAGTTGATGTAGGAGGTCAGCCAAATGCTTTGAACATTACATTTCAGCAACCTGAATTTGCACTGATTACCACAGATTCTGCGATCGTATTGCTGCACAAGTCAACAGTCATTTCCACAACCAAAGTTAGTTATACTATCACTTCATCTGCTGTTTCTCCTGATGGCACTGAAGCTATCGTGGGTGCGCAAGACGGGAAACTGCGGATTTATTCTATCAGTGGGGATACTCCTACAGAAGAAGCGATACTTGAGAAACACCGGGGTGCTATTACTTCCATACATTATTCACCAGATGTTTCCATGTTTGCTTCTGCTGATGCCAACAGGGAAGCTGTTGCATGGGATCGGGCAACTAGAGAGGTACTGTTATTTGATAACTTTTTCGACTTGCCTTAACCGTACTTGTCCAATTGTGTATGCTAGAATTTCTTGTTATTAGGTCAGAACTTGTTAGGCTTACACTATGTAGCATATAAATTTTGAGAGTTGTTTCATTTCCCCCTAATAATTAGTCTGGTTCCAGATATGCCGTCAAAATGTTTGTCATTCCGAATATACCCTCTCCTGGTTGTTGAACGTGTGTTGAGCATTAGAAGACCATTTTGTACCTAGCTTGTAGTGATTTTTGGGTGATTGAACCTGCTATCAAGTAGAAAGTACCCCATATCTATGTTGATGTTTCTTGTGGTAAATAAATTCATGAACTTAGTATTAATAGTTAAATATTATCTCTTGATCTTAAAAAAATGCATCTCTCAGTTTATCACCACAACCTTGCACTGTTAACCACCACTGTGAAATGGCAAATTCAATCTGAAATACCTTACGGTTACTATTTTATAAGGTTATATGACTATTACGTTCGGTTGAGCAATGTCCACTACCGCTTTACCTAAAATAATGTTACCAACTGAAACTTGTTCTCAATGTACCATGTCTGGATTACACCTGCATCTAATATTGTTTGTCTGCAACAGATAAAGCTGAAGAACATGCTGTTCCACACGGCTCGCATAAACTGCCTGGCCTGGTCACCCGACAGTCGCCTGGTTGCCACGGGCTCAATAGACACCTGCGCAATCGTGTACGACGTGGACAAGCCAGCGTCCAGCCGCATCACCATCAAGGGAGCTCATCTCGGCGGAGTCCATGGGCTCACCTTCGCTGACAACGATACTCTGGTGACCGCAGGCGAGGACGCGTGCGTCCGTGTCTGGAAACTGGCGGTGCCACAGTAGCTGCTCATCATCTGTTAGCGGGCCTGCAGTATTGACTGAATAAACATTGCTTGCACTTGTCGAGCCGTGTCATTTTTCTCTGTTTTCCTTTCTTGTACTCCAGGAAGAAATCCCTGTCATTCTTTCCATGCCGTCTGATTTTCCGCGAGGGGCTGGCTGAGATTTCAGGAATGCTAGTGTGAGTTTTTTTGTGTGTGCTCCCTGGAGTAGTTGTTAATAACTGACGGTTTCACGCTTGAGTTTCATGTATTGTATCCAATATACTTTCGATATGTATCCCTACCACATGTACTTTTCATCATAACAACCAGCTGCATCATGATTTTGTTTCTTGTTGGTTGTAACGATCTGTCGGTTATAGAACATCCATGGCATTTGCATTTGCATTGGTACGAAGCAAGGTACAAGGTTCAGCTGGAAAATATAGAACACGATTCTCTCCCCGCGTGGTGTGAGGGTAAAGGAAGGAACAGGACCCTAGAAGCTGTACTTGTTGCTTCCATGAAGGAAAGAACATGGCGGCGTTGGGCATGCTGACTTCACAGTGGGTTCGTTTTGTTGGTGTAATGCTGGGGTTGGTGTGCTACGACCTGTTGGCTGTTGCAATGATTCTTGATGAGTGCCAGTGCAACAATAAGTTTTCCATGAAGACTATAATTTGAGTACTTTTAAGAACAGAAAAACTTACAGGTGTGCTTGGGAGTGCACGCTCCCTTGTCACTTTTTTTTTTTTGCGTTCGTGCAAGAAATCCAGAAGAAAAACTTAGATGCAAATGACTTATGTTTGTTTCCGGTATTCAGGCTTGATATTATAACTCATTATAATGCTTTTTAGGGGGTTTCCCCCTAATTTTTCACCTAAACTTTTGAATCTTCTAAAACAAAAGGAGCATATGTAAAAGGTAGATATGATCGACTAGGAGGGGGTGTGAATACGTGAATATCAATTTTTACCTTTTCTTTTTAATTAAAGGATACAAGTAATCAGAAGGTTGGCTAGATGTTCAACTAGATGAACAACCTATGTGAAACAATACAAATAACAATATGCAACATAATATAAATAGTAAAAGAAAGAGATAACCGCAATGGTTGACACGAAGAAGAAATCCTAGTTTTGATGTCATGTAGAGACAATGTTTAGGTCAACAGCGAGACATGCCAACCTACACGGTGCCACTTATACTGTTGATATATCTAAGTGTGTGGGCGTACGTGCACACTGTTTAGGACCTGCATGATTCTAAAAACATAGAAATAGGAAAAAACATAGGAAAATGTAAAAAAAATATAGGTACAAAATAGAGGATTGAAAAAAACACAGTAATTCGGTAAACTTGGTTGATTTTATTCACATGAATAGGAACATCAAATCAAAGTGTGACCATTTTTTTTTTTTGCATGGTAATACGATTCTCATTGATAAATAAAAGACGAGATACAAAGTACGTATACACCGATCTTACACCGATCTTACAGATCTGGAAAGATAGAATAAACCTATGTGACAAACCAATGCCTATTCATCGTATGTTACTATGTAAAAGGAGAAAGTGGAATGGAAATGATTACGTAGTACAGTACAAGTTAGCAGGACTAGTACTGACACTTTATTAAGATCGGAGTAGTTTTTTCCTTTTTTTTTGCATTTTTAAGAGAGCTTTATTCAAACAAAGGCATTCGCTGGACAGTCAGCCAAAAGGCAACTGACCAGGAAGCTAGGAGTCTCGTCCATCCAACTCTCGGTCACATTCAAAGTGCTAGCACGCTTTGCACAAAGATGAGCCGGGTAATTGGATGTCCGCATTACATGTTGAATAACAAAAGAAGTAAACGATGAGGCTAGCTCTCCAATTTCTACTAACAAAGGAGCCACAATAGAACGGGAATTGTGGCGAGTGTTCCAGAGATTCAGCATCTCCAGGCAGTCCGTCTCCATGATCACCTTCTTGAACCCTCGAAGCTTGGCGAATAGAACACCCTCACGGAGGGCCATTCCTTCAGCAATTAGAGGATCCGTGATCCCGAGAAGGGGCTTGCTCCACGCACCAAGCAGGCGACATGAAGACCTAGCAACGCCTCCTCCACCTCCTTTACCTTCAGTGGCATTGATCGCACCATCTGTATTGATCTTTATACAGTCCAATTCCGGTGGACGCCATCCATGTCCAGGCAGCACCATCTGTTGCCGCGGGAACTCCAAGAGGGCCAAAGCCTCCCTCGTGGTTTTAACAGAAAACACCGGGTCAATCTGTTCATGCTCATGTTTCCACCGATTCCGTGAGTGCCAAATCGACCACATCACAGTAATAATCTTGGCTCGATCTTGATCCAAGAAACGTTGGTCACAAAGGATATCCTTTGCCCAAGAGTTTGGATGTAAGCGAGGTAGTTTAACATCCAGCCATGTGAGAGCCTCCTCCCAAAACCTCTTTGCATGGGAACAATTGATCAACGCATGCATCAGGTCCTCATCCATCGCTAAGCAGATACTACATCTGCTGGTTTCTTTTATATGTCGCCGCCGCAAGGTGCACTCATCTGGCAAGATACCACGTAACACTCGCCACCAGAACACCCTGACCTTCGGCACCACATTTAGCTTCCATAGAGCTGTCCACATCTGCTTTTCGGTCGTTGAGGCTTCCGCAACCGACCCTTCCTCTAGAGCAGCACGCTCGTTCTGAGTCATAAGAGCACGGTACGATGATTTAACAGAGTAGACACCGGATATTTCATGATTCCAGGCATAGAAATCTTCACCTCCCCCATACCGCAGAGGAATATTCAAGATAGCATCGGCATCTGGGGAGAGAAACGCAGAACGGACACGATCCCGTCTCCAAGTCCAGTTGTCTGAATCGATCAGCTCACTAACCTTCTCAAATTCAATATTTGCTGGTCTCCTCATTGGCATCATGGAGATCGACTCGGGGATCCACCTATCCGTCCAGATCGAAATAGATGATCCATCACCAACTCGTTTAATTAACCCCGTCTGCAGCGCCTGCCTGCCCGCCACAATAGCTCGCCATGTTGCCGAGGCTGATCTGGGGACCGCAGCCTGCAAGAAATCACACTCTGGGAAATATCGACCTTTCAAAACCCTAGCACATAGGGAGGTTGTGTTTGTCATTAGGCGCCAGCCGTGTTTCCCGAGTAACGCAAGATTGAAGAGGTGTAGGTCGCGAAACCCCATACCCCCCTTGATTTTGGGTGTAGCAAGATTTTTCCAGGAAATCCAATGCATTGCTTTCCTGTCCAAGTTGCTACTCCACCAGTACTTTGCCATTGCCGACGCGAGGCTCTTGCATACCTTCTTAGTCAGCAAGAAAACAGACATGCTGAACGTGGGAATTGCCTGAATCACTGATTTTATAAGTACCTCCCTAGCAGCACATGCAAGATATTTTTCTGACCACCCTTGCATCTTACTTCTTGACCTCTCCCCGATATGGTCAAAAGTACCACTTGTAATTCTCCCTACCGCTGTCGGGAGACCCAGGTATCTCTCGCTGAAAGCCTCCACAGCAATACCAAGAGTTTGTTTCACAGTCTGTCTAGCAACAGCCGGGGTATTTGGACTGAAAAAAATGGCACTCTTGTCCCTGTTGACCCGCTGCCCAGAACAATCACCATAAATCCTCAAGATTTCATTTAACCGAATAGCACTCCGTTGATTTGCACTAATAAAAATGAGACTATCATCAGCAAATAACAGATGATTAACCCAAGGTGCTCGATAACTCACCCTGATTCCTCTGTCCACATAGTTACCACCGAAGAACTTTAATAGAGAAGTAAAACCTTCCCCACACAAGAGGAACAGATATGGGGACATCGGGTCCCCCTGCCGGAGACCACGAGAGGGAGTGAAAAAAGGAAGAAGCTCTCCATTCACTCTAACTGAGAACCTGACCGACGAAACGCATTTCATGATCAGTCTCACAAAGCTGATGCTAAAGCCCAATCTCCGCAAAATTGCCTCCAAATAATGCCATTCGACCCTATCATAGGCTTTCATCATATCTAGCTTGACAGCACAAGAATAATTCTTCCCCTTCTTTCTTCTTTTCAAAGAATGCACACTCTCGAATGCAACAAGAACATTGTCAGTGATTAGGCGTCCAGGGACGAAAGCAGTCTGTTCTTCACTGATGATCTCGTCCAAGCAACCTCTCAGACGGTTTGTAATCACCTTTGCAGCAATTTTATAAAGAACAGGGCATAGTGAAATGGGACGGTATTGCGAGATCACTTGTGGGTTTCGTACCTTCGGAATCAATGTAATAGATGTATCATTCAGCCCCACCGGAAGCTCACCACCGTTCAAAAAATCCAGAACAGCCGGCACTATTTCATGTTGCAGTAAATTCCAGTGCCGCTGGAAGAACCCAGCAGTGTACCCATCGACGCCTGGTGCCTTCGAAGGCGCCATCTGAAACAAAGCAGCTCGAACCTCTCCAGGCTCGAAGGGTTTATCAAGTAGATCATTCATCCCCTGCGTAACACGCTCCGGGACAAAATTAAGCAGCTCATTCATATCATTATAACCTTGTGAAGTGTAAAGTTCTTGATAGAATGCTTGAATCTCTGCCCTATCTTCCTCTTCATTGCCACAAGCAGAACCATCTTGCCGTCTTAGACCAGCAATTTTATTGATGCGTTTTCGATGAGCCGCCTGTGCATGAAAATAGGCAGTGTTGCGATCACCCTCACGTAACCATTGTACACGCGAGCGCTGCCGCATCCAGACTTCCTCTTGGCGAAGCGCCTCACGGAGTTGCTTGACCACACTTTTTTCCTCATCCGTAGGCGCTCCCAAAGCATTACGGCTCCTAAGCTTATCAAGCTTTGTTTGCAATTTCCGAACTTTCTTTGCAAGGCAGCCGAACTCCTTTGCCCCCCACGGTTCCAGCTCTTTCTGCAATGCATTCAGAGAATCAACCACTCCTTGCAGGCCATGGGCGCCTCGATTTTTCTGCCAGGACTCCGTGACTAATTTTTCATAATCCACGTGAGTCTGCCAAACGTTTTCATACCTGAACTGCTTTGGTCTTCGAGATCGCAACAGGTCCAGGTCCTCTCTAAGCTCCGTTAACACCAGACAATGATCAGATTCAATTGTATGTATGTGGCGTACCCGAGCATGTTCGAATTGTTGCAAGAACTCTGCATTGCCAAGGGCACGGTCTAGCCGCGCCTTTACATTGTTCTGGCCAGTTTGCTTATTATCCCATGTATATGGGACTCCTGTCCAACCCAAATCCTGGAGGGAACAATCCTCCACAGCCTCTCGAAAGGCACGCATCTGCCCCTCTGGCCTAGCAATCCTGCTAAAATGTTCAGAGCCAAAAAGGGTTTCGTTAAAATCTCCCATACACAACCATGCACCTGAATTGATTGAGTGCAAAGTTCGTAAAAAACGCCAACTATGATGGCGATTTTCGGCACGCGGCTCCCCATAGAAGCCCGTAAATCTCCACTTCGGAGAAGATCGATCAGCTTTCTGCACCGTAGCATCAATATGGTTAATGCTATAGTTTTCCACCTTTACTGAAACATCACTGGACCAGAACAACCCAACACCACCACTTAGGCCGTCACTGTCCACCGCAAACGCACCAGCAAAACCCAACGTGTTCCGCAAAGCTTCCACTCTCTTTCCACTAATTTTTGTTTCCATCACAAAGAGTAGAGCAGGGCCTTCTTGCTTCGAAATACTCCGAAGCTCACGAACTGCCTCGGGGTTCCCAAGCCCCCGGCAGTTCAAACACCCACAATTCATTAGGACGGGCAGGACTGCCGAGCTTTTGCCTCTCCTTCAGTTCTTGGCGTCCTCCTCCACTTCCTGGGCGAGGATTCGCCCGCCTTGGCCCCGTCTATGGCCTTGAGCTTGGTCTCCTTGGCCTTGATGCTCGTGTCGTCAGGCGCCGTCTTGGGCTCGACGGAGATCAGGGATCTCGCCGAGGGCAGCCTGTAAGCAGGGGAGGGTATCTCTTTGGGGTTGGAGCAGGGATTGGGTGTATGAGGCGGGGGCGCAACCAGGGCGACGGCGGAAATCGTGGGAGTTGGGGTGGGGTTAGCGAGGGTGAGGGGGGGTGGCCTGGGTTGGGTGGATGAAGGTGGCCTTGATTCGAGGAGATTTCCGAATCGTAGCCGGAGAAGCTCGATGGATTTCGCCGGATTTGGGGATCGGGTGACGATGTTCCTCAATCTGGTTCGGAACTCTGTGGGGAGGAAGCTCATAGGAATCCTAGCTGAGGGGAAGACTTTGCTCAGTTCTTTTGAATCAGACGGTTGAACAAGCGCCACATACGCAAGTCGAGCTGACGTGAGTCAACCGTAGAGGCTGGGAGCCGCACCGCCCAACGATAGATAGCACGACAGAGGCGGCACGACCACGAACCGACCGAGCCGAACCGCACACGACTCCACGATCGAGCCGGAATCGGAACTGCTCATCGTGCATCGCGCAACCTCCTCTTTTTTTTTTCCTCCCCCCCTCTCTCTCTCCCTCTCCGTCTCCCCGCAGCTCCACCTCCTCCACCCCTCCCTGTCGCCCTACCCTAGGGCACGCGCGCACGCGCGCCGCCGCATCTCCGCCGCCGTCGCCGCCGCCGCGGGATCCCGAGGCCCGCCCGCGCCCGATCGCCACAGGTCAGTTGCCCCCTCTCCATCCCAAGCTCCATCCTCCCCCCGCCGCCGCTCTCGGTCCTCTGTCCCTGCACGCCCGCCCGGCCCCTCCCTGATCTCGCGGCGCCGGTTCCCCGGCTCGCCCTGTAGAATCTGTCCCCCGCTGGTCGGCCGTATGTAGCCTTTTCGTGATGGATCGACCCTCGAGACAGTTCCGATTCGTGCCTTCCTGGCGGTTCGTTGGGTTATCGACGCCGATAGACGGGTCAGGCGTTCCCGGTTGCATCGATTCCGCGCCAGGAAGAAGCAAACACCGGAGGCAGGTTGCTTCCCTGCGCCGCTACCTACCTATAACCCGTCGATTCCGGCAGATTCCGTTTTCGGTGCGGTGTCTCGATGGAGCAATCATCAGAACTAGTAGGAGTTTAATGTCAGGGTGCACTCTATGCGATTTCTGCTGGTCAGCTTTATTTTTTTGTAGGATTGTTAAAATAAGAGATCGCCTTAGAATGGCAACAGTGGGCTCAGTTAGGCATCCGATCACATTAGATTACTACTAGAATGCCAACACAACAAGTATTCTCTGCTGAAGTTTAAGTGGGTTATTCTTTGTGCCAAATTGAAAGTATACTTTTCGTGTAGGCTACAGTATTTACTTCCCTTGCGCCAAGTGCACACTTGACTTTAGAAAGGCAGCTGCATACACCGGTTTATAATGTTAATGAGCTAGATATGTTGTCCGAACCGCTGATTTTGTGTTTTATTTTATTTGTTCTAGTAATAAGGTCTGTGCTTGTTCCTTTGGTGTTAATTTTGGAAATATTCTCTGTGTTTCAGTTAAACGAAGGGATCCACGATCGCTGTGAATCTGCCTGTGTATAGCTTCGTTCAAGCATGGAAGACCAACCAAATGGCCCCGTATCTACTGCCGAGGAGAACCAGGAAAACGAGATGTCTGTGGATGCTGGCGAGCCAGAAGCAGCAGCAGACGTATTTCTCTACAGAGAAGATGTTGTGAGCTTGAAGGCGAAACCGGATGCCCGTGGTTTGGTGATGGAAGTAGCTGGCGAGTATGATTCCGAAGGCAGCATTTCTGATGATGACACTGACACCGAAGAGAATGAGCGTAAAAGTTCTCATAAAACTGAAAATGGTGGCGCTGGTCCTGATAATGCCAGTAATGGAGCTGATGTTGACAGTCAGAGCTCTCTGCCTGATGACAAGGTTAGGGTGCTGTGGATCGATGGTACAGAGAAGACAGAAGATATTGACAGCGTGGCTGTTGTTGACAGAAGTTTCCTTCATGGAGACATTGTTGCTTCTTCCTCAGATCCAACTGGTCAGATGGGGCTCGTTGCTGATGTCAGTCTCCATGTTGATTTGCAAGGTGCTCATGGAGAAATTATTAAGGGCGTATCCGCCAAGGATTTGAGACGCATCAGGGAATTCAACGTGGGTGATTATGTTGTCAATGGGCTATGGCTTGGCCGAGTTGATGAAGTGTTCGATAATGTCAATGTGTTGTTTGATGATGGTTCTGTCTGCAAGGTTGCGAGGGCAGACCCAATGCGCCTAAGGATGGTAGCGGGGCCAATGCATCCAGATACAGCGTGCCCCTTTTTTCCAGGACAACGTGTGAAGGCAGCCTCTTCATCTGTGTACAAAACATCCAGATGGCTTCATGGAATGTGGAAAGCAACTCGTCTTGAGGCTACTGTCACAAAGGTGGAAACTGCTGCAGTCATAGTTTATTGGATTGCGTCCGCACACTGTGGTACAAATCAAGAATCTGTTCCTCCTGAGGAGCAGAACCCAAAGGATTTGACTCTCCTGTCTTGTTTTTCATATGCAAACTGGCAATTGACTGATTGGTGTTTTCCTAACTCGTACGCAGCACCATGTACGAATGCTGCTTTAATGGAATGTTCAAGAGCAAAAGAGCTAAATTCTGAGCAATCTTGTCCAACATCTGATACTCCTGAATCTGCCATTGGTGTTCAAGCTGAAAATAGTAAAACAGATGCAAATCCCAGGCAGAAACATGGTGATTCTCTTGCTGATCAATCAAATGTCTCTGATGGAGATAATGCATGTGTAGTAGCTAAGGAGTCAGAATCAGGCACTAGTGTGCCAACCGCTCCAAAGGAGGGAGTGCATGACAATGCAACTTACAGAAAAAAGACCAGAAAACTTGTAATAAAAAAAGATCATAAAAGAACAAAAAGAAGAGATGAGAGCTTTGAAAGAGCCCTGCTGATCGCAGATACGCATACTAAGGTTGATGTCATATGGCAAGATGGGACAAAAGAATATGGAGTAAGTTCCACCACACTGATCCCGATCCAGAGTCCAAATGATCATGAGTTCTTCCCAGAGCAGTACGCTATGGACAAGGTATCTGATGATTTTGATGGATCTGACACAAGGCGTGTGGGTCTTGTTAGAGGTGTTAATGCAAAGGACAGAACTGTATCTGTATCATGGTTTAAGCCTTCATTGCACTCAGAGGAGCCTAGAGAAATCGAGTGTACTGAAATCGTTAGTGCTTATGAACTGGATGGCCACCCGGACTATGATTATTGCTATGGAGATGTTGTTGTTCGCTTGCCATCAGTTTCACATCCTATGGGATCAACCATTAGTGGAAGCACCATGGAACTGGACAATAATGCAGATTCTACAGAAGCGTCGGCTGCTTCAAATACGGTGCCCTCTGATGTTGGGGCAGAGGAGCAGCTTTCACAGAAGGAATCTAGTTCAGAAGTTACTGGCCTTTCATGGGTTGGAAATATAGTGGGTTTCCAAGACGGTGAGATTGAAGTCATTTGGGGTGATGGGTCGCGGTCAAAGGTATTACATAATTGCTGTTAATGCAGCAAGTACCATTATTACGTGGAAGAACTTGCATTAGGAGTTCCATGTATCACATATCAGCTACTGGACTGTTGATCATCAGTTTTGCCTTGTCGGCCTGTTGAGGCTTGTCCAGCCTAGCCTTATTTTTGTTTGCTTTGCTCATGTTCCTCTTACTGTTCTAGCTCTATTTTTGTTAATGAGTTTGTGTTGTTATTTCAGGTTGGGCCTCATGAGATATATGTTGTTGGCCGAGAAGATGACGGTGCCTCGCTAGATGATGGAACGGCATCTGATGCTGCTAGCTGGGAGACTGTTGATGACAATGAAATGGACGTCCCTGATGATTCTGCAAATGTATTTTCTGCTGCTAGGCTGTTATCTTTTTCTGGGTCCAGTCATTCATCTCCGAAGGACCTTTAGCTTCCTTTGTTTCCTATATTGATTGCTGCCTTCTGTTTCAGGATGGTTCAAGAAATATAGCCGAGAATCAAATGGAAACTGGGTCATTTAATTCCCAGGATGAAAGTTCTGTCGCAAGTGGTCCACTGTCTGCAGCTATTGGCTTTGTAACCCGAATTGCAAGTGAGATCTTCGCCCGAGGTAAAAAGCATTTAGATGGGTCAAACTCAGATGCTATGGATGAAGTTGAATCTCACCAGTCTAATGAGGTTTCAGAATCTGGTGATGACACTGATAAAATCGAGGATGAGAACCGCACGGCAACATCGGAAGGCACCGCTATGACAACAAATGACTCTTCTGCTGACAAGTCAGTAGATGTGGTTATGGCTGATGAGCCTGCAGATTCTGATTGCTTGAAACATTTTGACGTTCTGCAGTGCCCTCCAGATCATCATTACCTTGAAAACATAGTAAGTTTGGTTACGTTACTGTATTTATTACTTACATCCATACATGTATTACACTCCTGTGTTGCATATTGAACAAATGGTTAACTTTGAAGGTCATGTTTATTATTACAAGTTTTTTTGTCTGCTGTATTATTTTTGTTGGTATTTCCTTCTTGCTTACATATTTAGCTAAACAATGTTCTAGGGTACCGGTGGAAGAAAATGGGTCAAAAAAGTACAGCAGGAATGGAGCATACTTGAGAAGAACCTACCAGGTCTGTTTCACTTGATCCTATTGCATGATTCAACCATAAAAAGGGTGCAAACGTAATATGATTTTGATGATGCTCTGTTCAATTGTAGATTATATTTACGTGAGGGTATTTGAAGATCGTATGGATCTCATAAGAGCTGTGATTATTGGAGCAAGTGGCACCCGTACCAAGATGGCCTATTCTTCTTTGACTTCCACCTTCCACCTGAGTTTCCACAAGCCCCTCCGGTAATTACCATATTGACATAATCCCACTACGTTCTTTGTTTTGCGTCTTTATTTTGGTTACCACAGCTGCTTTCAGTTAACGTTGTAAGTGAGCCCATAGAGCCTGTTGTTCTGCTGGCACTGCAGTCGGCGTTCCACAGCTGCTTTACCATTGTTAACATCTGTTTCCAAATCTGCAGTCGGCGTACTATCATTCTGGCGGCTTGCGTGTAAATCCAAACCTTTACGTGGATGGGAAGGTTTGTTTAAGCCTGTTAGGTACCTGGAGCGGTAGAGGGAATGAAGTATGGGATCCATCATCATCTAGTATTCTCCAAGTACTAGTTTCACTCCAGGGGCTGGTTCTCAATGAAAAGCCCTATTTCAATGAAGCTGGATATGAGAAGCAAGTCGGTACTGTTGAAGGGGAGAAAAATGCACTGCCGTACAACGAAAACACATATCTGCTGAGCGTGAAATCCATGTTGTATATCTTGAGGCGGCCTCCTATGGTAATACCAATCCCCCCACCCCCTCTCTCTCTCTCCAGAACGCAGTGCACTGGTGTCGTACTGTCATTATGTAGTTCAACAAAGACAATATTTTCTGAACACCACTTTAACTTTCCACTTTGTCATGAGCCAACATCATGTATTTTAGACCAGTATATATTTCTCATGATAATTGAAGGGACCATAGTGACCCTAAGATATTAATTACCTTGCTCCAGCATAGAACTTTAGCCGTAATTTCATCTAATACTTTGACGTTCTGATTGTTTACATGTACTATTCCTGCAGCATTTTGAGGATTTTGTGAAAAACCACTTCTGCAAGCGTGGCAACTACATCCTCAAAGCTTGTGAGGCATACTTGCAAGGAAACGTGGTAGGCATGCTCACCGACGATGCCTGCCCCACCGAGAGGAGCAAGGAGCACTCGTGCTCCATGGGTTTCAAGCTCGCACTAGGCAAGATCTTGCCACGGCTGATCACAGCCTTGAAGGACATCGGCGCAGACTGCAGCCAGTACGAGCACCTCGGGAAAACAGAAACTGTTCAAGAAAGCTGAACGCCGAGCCTAGTATGATTTCAAATCTTCTTCTGGCTTCAGAAACATGATAAAAACTTCACCCACACTGATGTTTTTCATATAAATGTACATTCAACATTTGTTGTTGCTATCTGAAACATTTGGAGAGCATGGTTCCAAATGAAAATCCGTCTCTTCCAAACCCGAGGAATTGAGGCGCCCTGCACAGTTTATGTTTTTGTTGAGCTTGCGGGGGGCTATTGGCCAGGGTAGCAATGCAAGATCTGGATCAAGCCTAGAAATTCCAGGAATAGGGATGCAAAGCCTACTAATGATGTTACTGAGGATCATGGTCTCTTTTATATACTTAATCACTTAATGATGTTACTGCCTCCCTTCAGTGTGGATAAAAGTTTTAGTTTAAGGTATTTGTGTGAAAGATTTTCAACTAGTAGCAAGAGTGTTTTTCGTGGAAGAAACCTCTTTGATTTTATCTGCTTGACTCTTGACTATCTTGTAATCTGGGCATTGAAAACATTAACCAGAACTGGTTCAAGGTGCTACTGTGTCCTTTTCTTTCGTGCTATTGTTGTTTGCTTTCCGTTGTGATGCACTGGAACAACTATTTTCCATATTTAGGCAGCTCCAATCCGGAGGGGTTCTTGGCAGCTAAGCTTACCTAGGATTTAAAATAAAGGCATAGCCTGACCAATTCAAGCTAGAAATTGTTCAAAACAAACCGCTGGGCAGACCTGCCCCAGCCCAAGCTTTTCCCGAGCTAATATCTGATTCTTTTATTAAAGCATCAGCCTGACCAATACTAGGTAGAAATTGTTTTGTGCAAAACTTTTGAGCGGCAAAGAGCACAACCTCACAATCAATAATTAGTAAATCTACTTTGAAAAAAACCCGCAAAATATACTACGTACTAGATTGTAATGAACTAAATTGCGGCTCCATTCTCCAGCTCAACTGGCCTGTTCTGCTCACACTGATTAACCATATCTTTTGGATCACAAATATCCAGTGCCGTCCCAGGATGAATTATCAGGCGAAAAAGGCTACCGACGGCATTGTGTTAGCTACTGCCAACAAGCTTGTTTTATGTTAATGCATGCCAGAATTGGGTAGCTAGTGGAAGCTCCACATCACCATACAAATACATAGATAGATGCTCGTCGACACCAGATAGTGCCAGGCAGACGCAGATTGATTGTTTCCTGCATCTTGACACGGATAGCACTTCACAGTTCATCTGATGGATGCATTGCATACTGGAGTGGTAGTCTTTGCTAGTAGTGTACTATATTCTTACACGTATATTGCATGCACGCTACTGGTACTCTACGTTCTACGAAGCATATATCAGTATATGGACAGGTCTAGAATTTCATAGGGAACACAGTTCAAATCCGAATACAGTCTGAATTTCACAGGAAACAATTGGATTCCGTAAATCTCATGGTAATGGACTAGTTGTTCGTCACAGGCTTGTCTTAAAAAAAAAATGAAAATACTCTACTTTTTTTTTGCGAAAAAAATACTCTACATTTTGGAAGTGGAGAGTACGGAGCAAGAAGAAGATTAAATTCCTTGCTCCGTTGTGGTGTTGGTACTAGTAGTTAACATGTATGCCACGATGAAATAGACAAACAAGTGACATGGTACTTTTTCGTTTGTGGCATTCCTTTAATTTTTATAGTTTCGTCGAAAAACTACTAGAAAGATACTATGCGTCCCTTGTCATGTTTATGGAGATTTATTGCAATTCCCTATATATATTCTTAAAAGATAAGAGAAGAAACGCAAAAAACAAGCAACATAAAACAAAAGGAAGCTAAATGGAATTTGTTCTAGACGTGACCAGCTGATAATCCTCAATCATTCCGATTAGATTCCTTTTAGTTAGAAAGCTCGCGTAGCGACGGTTCGTGGCTCATAATTTTTACTATTAATCCATCTATGGAAGCTGCAAGAAAATAAGGCATCAATCCATTGCACAGATACGAACAGAATCACAGAATGGAAACAAGCTACTATTGCCTTCTTTCCGTGCTTGAAAAGAAGCAACCAATCGATTTTTTCATGGGAGAAGAGGAGGCCACATCATTACGCCGGGAAAGTAAAGGTTTTACACCGATAATAAAATCGCCTTCCGAGAACGAAGATATTCCTTCCGTCTCTCTCCCCCCTAAAATCTCTATAAAATCTCCCTCTCTCTCTAGAAAGGAGGGAGGAGAGAGAAGAGTAGAGAAGCAGAGCCAAAACCAGGGGACAGAAACAAGGCCGAGAGGCCGAGCTGTCAACTGTCCCTGTCCTCCGACCTCTCTCGCCGGAGAAATCCAAGGGCCTAGCCACGTACGTACGGTGCTCGTGGCAATGGAGATGAGGAGGTTTCTCGGCACGTGCTTGCTCGTGGCGGCGGCGTGGCCGTTCGTGTTCCAGGCGGCCGACGGTGAGGAGGTGAAGCGGGGCGTCCGGCTGCTGGACGCGGGGAGGCTGGAGAAGTTCGTGGACGAGCTGCCGGACATGCCGGTGCTGCGCGGGTACGGCGTGGGCGAGGGCGGCATGCTCGTCGCCGGCGAGCTCACCGTCGGCATGTACGACACCACGTGGGTACGTACACGAGTCTTCGTTTTTTCCCCCTCCCTGGCGGCCTTTCCGTCTTCTTCCTGGGCGGCGCGCACTTGGATTCTCCTAGTCACCCATACTACCTGACGACGCATGGTGACGCCTGCCATTGTTTGGAGGTGATCAACCGTTCGTGTCCGGTTCTTCTTCAGATGCCTGAATTTTTCCCGTTTCTTCCTGCCGTTCACAAGCACTCTGCTAGACTGCAGATACTTGCATGCAAGTTTAGATTAACTACAACCTTTAGAGTTTCTGCGCAGTTTGTTCGCTTGATCGCAGTAGAAAACAATCCACTGACAACCACCACCCTCACTAGTTTCAGAGATGCCGAAATAACAAAGGAACAAACCATGTCTTTTTTGGGTCCTATACCCGAAAAGCACACTGGTTTTGTTCTTATTAAGCTTATCATCAGCTCATCACAAGATTAAAAGCCACTAGTACCATTATTAGATATTTGCATCAAAGAGAAAGAAAGAAAGAGCACTCTGTGCTGTCATGCAGAGTCTCTTTACACACGGTGGAGGAGAGGGAACCTTGCACTAATCCGAGCTAAACCCATCAGTCCTCCGAGAAAACTTATTAGATAAGGCCAACCTGATGCCAATTCTGCATGTACTTCCACCACCAGTTTCAGTTTCAGTTCAGCATATCCTCTCTGAACTCTTCCACTTCTGGACTTTGCTTCGGCGCGCATGTTATGATCTGTTCTTGCATACGAAAATTCGGCAAAGAATGCGTGAGACGTCCTCGCCCGGTTCTTTCCGTTTTTTTTAGACTAACAGGGCCTCGCCCCGGCTCCATTTTCTCATTGAAAAAACGAAACCAAACGAGTTCGTACAGGAAAGTAAAACCGAAAGTAACGGTTCTTTCCGTTCACATCCCGTTGATAGCATTCACGGGAAACTGTGGGCAGTCTAGGTCATGGGCCCGATGGCTACCTTATCACATTTGGAGCCGAATGGCAGACAATAATTCAGAGCTTTTGGGGAGATCCATTTCAAGTTTCGACTTTCTCTGGATGGAATTTTGTAGCTAGCTTTAGGAGACTTTCTTGACATGGGCACTCATGTGTCAGCATCGTCCCAACGCTGCCAATGCATGCACTGACCTCAATCTAGCTTGGAATCATCAGCATCACCACAAGGAATTTACTCTTAATTTTTAACTTCAGTTGGACAGTCAGACATAAGCCCCTTGATTCTCAATCTAGATGAAAATAGGAGAAATCAAATGAAATTTTAATTTACTTTAGAATTCTGAACTTGGACAGTCTTGAATAGCAGTATATGTTTCTCCTTGCCTACGGGCAGAAATTCGTTGTTTCTGAGTTTTTATTACAGTTGAATTTTGAAACAAGACAGTCTGAAACATTTTGTTTGTTTTTCCTCTCTTTGTCCGTGCAGAAATTCCACCGGGACCTGCCGGCGACGCGGGTCTTCGCCTTCGGCGACAGCAGGCACACGGCCACCGTGCCAGGCCCCACCATCGCCGCCATACGTGGCGTCCCCACGCGCGTGACGTGGACCAACCACCTCCCGCCACGCCACTTCTTGCCATGGGACCGCTCCCTCGCCACGGCTCGCCCCCACACCGGCGTACCCACGGTCGTCCACCTCCACGGCGGCGTGCAGCAGTCCACCTCCGACGGCCACTCCATGGCCTGGTTCACCTCCAACTTCTCCTCCACCGGTCCCCACTTCTCCTCCCCGTCGTACCCCTACCCGAACGAGCAGCCCCCGGGCAACCTGTGGTACCACGACCACGCCATGGGACTCACCCGCGTCAACATCCTCGCCGGCCTCCTCGGCGCCTACCGCGTCTCCGACCCGGCAGCAGAGGCCAAGCTCGGGATACCCTCCGGCGGGGGGGAGTTCGACCGGAACCTCGTGCTGTTCGACCGCGACTTCACAAGCGCCGGCGCGCTGTTCATGAACGCCACCGGGAACAACCCGACCGTGCACCCGCAGTGGCAGCCGGAGTACTTCGGCTCCGTCGTCGTGGTTAACGGCAAGGCGTGGCCGTTCCTCCACGTGCGGCGGCGCCGGTACCGGTTCCGGATACTCAACGCCAGCAACGCGAGGTTCTTTAAGCTGTCGCTCTCCGGTGGGCTACGGTTCGTGCACGTGGGGTCCGACTCCGTGTACCTCGCGAAGCCCGTGGTGACGGAGGAGTTCCTGCTCGCGCCGTCGGAGATCACCGACGTCGTCGTCAACTTTGCGGAGACGGCGAGCACCGTCGACGCGGTGGTCCTGCGGTCGGACGCGCCGGCGCCGTACCCCGGTGACCCTGGCGAGAAGGCGGACACGGTGGAGGTGATGAAGTTCCTGGTGGCGAGGAAGCCGGAACGCGACCCGTCGAGCGTGCCGGCGGCGCTGATGCCGCGGTACCCGAAGCCGGACGCGCGGAAGGCGGTGCTGACGCGACGGATCGCCATGTACGAGTACACCAAGAACGGGACCGACGAGCCGACGCACCTATACCTGAACGGGTTGGCGTATACGGACCCGGTGACGGAGACGCCGCGGGAGGGCACCTCGGAGCTGTGGGAGGTGATCAACCTCACCGACGACAACCACCCGCTGCACGTGCACCTGGCGGTGTTCACGGCCCTGGAGCAGCGGTCACTGCGGCGCGTCGACGAGTTCAGGGAGTGCATGAGGGGGAGCGCGAGTGGTGGCGCGGGAGGCCGGAACGACGCGGATGCGTGCGGGCTGCGTCGGCACCTCGCCGGAGGGCGGAGGCACGCCGTGCCAAGGCAGGAGCGCGGGTGGAAGAACGTGTTCAAGGTGCGGCCCAGCACGGTGACCACGCTGCTCGTGCGGTTCAGTCCGCTGGTGGACGAGGAGGAGGAAGAGGGGGAGGGGAGGAGCGGCCGCTTCCCCTTCGACGTCACCGCTGGCCCGGGCTACGTTTACCATTGCCATGTAAGCTTCGACCATGCTGAAACCTTTGCTCCGTCGATGGATTTTTCTTGACATGATTGATTTTTTAACTCGTGTTCTTAATCTGGCATGCAGATTTTGGACCATGAAGACAATGAGATGATGAGGCCGATGAAGATTGTGCGTTAGCTCTGTTTATCAAGGGATTGGAGCATACTAGGAAGTCAAGCCATGGGAACTAAATTTGCGAGGTTGACATAAGCTGGAATGGAATAATTGAGAGCTGATTGAGATTGTATAGTTTGGTCTTGGAAGTTGCGAGGTTGAAGTCAAGCCATGGCAACTAAATTTGCAAGGCTTGGGTTAATTTCATATGAGAAATTACAGTGTGCAATGCTCTAGTTAGAATGTTGGGATCAACAACGATGTGTACTTCATTTCAAAACTTTGGGATAAACTTGGGAAAATGTGGCAAAATCCCTGCATCAGCCGGAGCAAGATCTGAATAAAGTTTGCACTACCATTTGACTTTGTAAGTACCTTAAATTTAGTTCAGAGTAACAAGTCATTAGGTTCTGAACATGAATGTAACAAGTCGCTCTTAATTTTATAATTTACACCTGGGGCCGCATTTCCCTGTTGCACCGCCAATTTACCTAATTTTACTTGTTTTCTCAACTTGATCATATATGCACATGAAATTGTTCTTGATTATGTTCGCATCCTGGATGGTTTTGATGCAGATTTTGGACCATGAAGACAATGAGATGATGAGGCCGATGAATATCGTGCGTTAGCTCTGTAGTATATCAAGGAATTCAAGCATTGCAGTACAAGCTATCTACATTAGCTGGAATGCAATAACTGAGAGCTGATTGAGATTGTATAGTTTGGTCTTGCCATTTGCGAGGTTAAAGTCAAACCATGGCATTTAAATTTGTAAGGCTTGGGTTGATTTCATTTGAGAATTTACAGTGTGCAATGCTAGTTAGACTGTTAGGATCAGGAACGATGTGGACTGCATTTCAAAACTTGGGATAAGCTTGGAAAAATGTTGCAAAGTCTCTGCACTGGTCGGAGAGCAGGATCTGAATAAACTTTGCACTGCCATTTGACTTTGTAAGTACGAGTTTTTGTAATTTCTTAAGTTCTAAAAAAATCAGTGGAGATATCTTTATGTGGAGTTTGTGTCGTTTTTTTTAACAAGTTCATAAAAATCTATTTTGGACCAGGAAGACAAGGAGATGATCAGCCCAACGATGATTGTGCCTTAGCTCAATCAGAAATTGAAGTCTAGCTCTACTCATTGAAGATGATAACAGTTACAGAAGAGATAAACATGTTTCTTATGATAAACGAGGTTCATTAAGTCATACAGGTAAAGTGTACAAACCTCCGTAGGTGTAAATCTAAGTGCTTAGCCGTATCCCTGCTTATGGACAATTTGAGCATACTACATCAGAGTCTGTGTCAAAATCTTCCTCATACCAATTTCTTAATAATTACTTAAAACTTGATGAACCAATGGGTAAAAGCACCTGTTATTAAACAGAGTGTCCATGTGTAAATACTGAAAAGTAATTTCTAGAAATGCTAGGATAAAATTAATTGCTTTGTGCAAATGAGATCAAAACTCCACCTAGCCCACTATGCATGTAGATGGTATGTCTCTAGAACCAGTTGCCAATACATTTATTGTATTGACCCAATTGTTTTGACTGCAATGTTTCATGCTGCAGGTTACTCCAATTTTGAGTGATCGATAACGTAGGTCGCGAGACAACACTCGACATGTTCGTATGTGGCGCATTGATGGAGCCTATTATCTTAATTTCCATTGCTACTTAATACTTTATTTGAGTTAGCATAGTGCTATGCAATTTGTAATGGATTATAAATTTTGGATCTTTTAAGTTGTAATAAGATGCACTTGATTTTTTTTTATTCATTTGAAACTGTCGTGTGCTAGTGAATCGATCCAGTGACTAGCACTATACACAAAGATGCAACCCTTAACCGGTTGTGTCGCTTCATTGTGTCAATGCTATCACAAAACTTCAGAACATATATTCAACACTCCACCTTACTAAGAAGATGGATTGCTACCACACCTACACCACAAACGGAAGGGTATAAGCCCACGGACAAAATCCGAAAGTTGCCTCTGTACTGGAGGACATCCACGACAGGCAGTTGAAACAATAACAACAAAACATGAATCAATAAGATTATAATGAAACCACTAGCCTCACGGAGGGGTAGGAATCCATCTTCTTAGTAAGGTGGAGTGTTAAAATTTAACATTTTAACGTGGACCTTTCTTGATTGGCAAGACAACACCAAGATGCCTACTAACATTGGCCTCCCTTCTCTCAGTATTGGCACAGGGCCTACCAACTTTGAATAGCTCCTTACATCTCTCATGTGGTTGTCGTAAACATTAAGATGACACACAAAAGTGCTCCACTACCAATCGGTTTAAACAACAATAATAATACAATATTACATTCTTAAAGAATTGAAAACGTACGACACATATGAACTTGACAATTGTAATGGGAGCAGTACCTATATACATGAATAACTATTTTTTAGATAAGGAAATATGGTCCCCGGCTTTAAATTAGTAAAGACAAATGGCCAACGCCAACAGAGAATGCTGCCTAGAATTTTACAGTAAAACTAACCACATGAACAGCTGAGACATTAAGTCTGCCATGAGATATATGCAAGAATTGTTTACAATGATAACTCTAGATTCACAGCGATCAGATGTAGAACATAAAACAAATCTAATAAGTTCTTGGATTCACCGAAAAGATATAAAGATTGTTGCCTTTTGCATCAAGTGATGCACACAATCCTTTATTCGAATATTGAAGTTCCATTACAATAATTTGCCATTTCACCAACACAGATCAGTAAGAGAAAACCTAGATACAGAAGAACACTAGAGACAAATAGTTGCATCACGCTTCCTCCGCAAGGATGGTTTAGACCGGTGTTGAGCATAAGACGGAACATGGTAACAGAACTCGGTATAAGGAGGTATCGGCGATTCCCATGTCACTAAATCAAAGTCACCCTTGGGACGAATGGAAGGATTCACAATGATGTCTCCAAGCCTTATCTTGGGTAGTTTCCTTTCGGAAACCTGGGCTTCAGTTCGAGGAGGCATAATGTGTAGCGGAGCAGCATGAGAGGGTAGAAAGTCGGTCAACTCTATTGGATAACGTGGTATATAAGGGTGTGACAGATGCTCAGCATACATGGACACGTTATTCTTTGTCGCTTTTTTTAATACGTTCAATGTGCTATGCCAGAATTGAAGGCTTAGATCCCTTCTTAATGTATATCCAAATGGATATGCACCCACAAATGACCCACCCATTAATTTGATGAACTCTCCCGCCAATACTGTCAACTTTGGGTGGTCATCGGCACGCGCACTTCCAAATGCTAGTGTCTTGAAGAGGTAGCTGTATTCCTCATCTTGTAATCTACTTAGGTGGATTGGTTCCACGGTACCATATCTCACCAAACTTTCCGTCCTACTTACGATTATAACCTTAATCTCCGTGCTTATGCATGTCACTGTCTGGTAAAAAGATTTCCACTCACCATCATCGACATCTGCAACAAATGTGACAACAACAAGTGTCCTATCTGATATGCTTTCACTCTCTATCTTACGGAGGTTGTCTCCACTGAAGTGCAAAACCGAAGAGAAGTGACTACGAACCTTCTCATCATTCCATACATGCTTCACTAAAGTTTTCTTCCCGACTAGGTCGCCACCAATGATTGGAAGAACACATGGAAGACCAAGAGACTTGTGGTGTATCAAAAAGTTGATGACTTGTTGCTTCTCGGTCTGACGACCAAACATGAAGTTGTCAATATAAAGATAGGTGTCGTAGGGTCTGCGAAACATCATGGATTCACATCCACTCAAAAGTATGACAAACTCTGTCATATTAGAAAGGATAGTCTCTAATTTTAACAAGGCATCTTGTAGGTCATCGTTGTTATCAAATTTTTGATTCGATATACCACCGTTTGCACGGAAGCGCTTCAAGGGAGTGCCAAGATATGATGCAAATGAGTCGGTAATCCCCACTTCCTTGGAACCCTCTCTGATTAGCTGGTTGCACTTGAAGGTGTGTAGCACATAATAACCATGGTACATAGCCCTAGATAGCATCTTCAGTTGCAGAAGCATACCAGAGTTGGTGATGTACCGCCGATCCGCCTCCTCGACAACCATGTGAGCTCTTTGCAGGAGCTGCTGCAGCTTCTCCACATGCTTCTCCTCTGAGCATGCGACATCCGAGTACGTGTTTACCAAAAAGGAGAAAAATCTGCTAACAAGGTCACCTGCAGCCGCAGATAGAACCACTTCCATACCGAAGAACTTTATGTTGAGACTGAATGACTGAACTAGGCTGTACTAATTTAGGTGTTGTTACTGAGAGGCTGAATTAGGAGGGAACTGTTTCGGTTTTCACCTTGTTGAGATCAAGTTCTGAGGTATGACGCTCTTTAAATGGATGCCATGGTATTGCTGTGTTGAGTGAAAGACCAGTTAGGTCTCGTATTTGTGGTCCAGTTTAGTCTTAAGTCAACGTGGAAAGTTTGGGCAAGCATGAGGTGGAGGTACTTCACACCACAACAGATACGGTGATATTTTAGGAAGTCTAGACCAATGTGGACTTGTAAGCACCAGCGTGTGTTGCTTTTTTTTTTTTTGCAGAATTTTCTATACTGTTGACTTCAGGTCGTATCCTTGCCTTGGCGCTATTCAGCTAATAAGATATGATATCATGAGCTTTGGACGCACCAAGACCTCAGTATCTCCTTGGCCAATACATTAAAAACCAGGATAGGCTTGCTTGTTTTGAACAGTTACGCAGCATTATGCAGAGCAGAGCTGTTACAGACTTCACACTCTGTTTTCCTTTTAAGCTGTAGTGGCAACTACCAGAACAATCTTCACTTGATCACTCATCCATGGCCTGCCAGGATAAGTACTGTATTTCAGTTCATTCCTTGAGGCATCTCAAATTCATTAAACACACATCCACATAATAATCAGTAACTAGTCGGTCTGAACTTTCAGCTGGTGTAGCATTTAGCTGCTGCACCGCCAACTCTTCCATGTCCATCTCATCTAGTATCATCTAATAGTAGAAGCAGTCCTTCATTTTCTACAGATCGAACATCTTGCATCATGCAGTAGATGTAGGAGCATCGAGTTAATTTAGAGCCAGCACAGAATTCCACACACTGATCAACTAGCTATCGCATATGGAAGTACACTTTGCCGCCAACGCTTCAGTCGGATCTCGTTCCCACACTTGTCGCGCATTATTTTTGTGATACTGACAGTGATACTGGTGGTGTTGGGCGCAACAAATGAGTAGCCACCATCCTCCGGTGCTGGTAAACCTTCAGAGAGGTTGGTGCTGATGACCTGGAAATCCGAAGACTTCTGCCAACCCATGTCGGCGCTGCTCGAACCAAGATGGCACCTGAACTTGCGCTCTCCCTCCGTGGCATGAGGATCGACGCACAAGACGGAGACGGCGTGGCCGAAAGGCGGCACCGGGGTGAATTTCACCAAGAAGAGGGGGCCATTGTCTCGGCTGTGGAGAGCATGTATTCCCTCTTGCACTTCCAGGGTTAGCTTGACATTGTAAATCAGCTCTGTGGATGGACACTTGTGATCCTCGGCAAGATGAGCCAGGAGCACGATGATGGACCCCTCGAACCCACAACCGGATTCCGGGCAGAAACACGGTGCGTGTGGGCACGACTTATTGTGCTCGTCCGCCTCGTGGTAGTGCGACTCGCTGGTGCACCCATACTTGGTGTTGGAGCAAGGGACACGAAAAGACTCCAGGATTTTGTCGACCGCGTTGCACCGGTTGTAGCCGCCAGTAGCGGAGCATGCGTGGCACCTGTCCTTGTTCGGGAGGCTGCCGTGGCAGGACGAGCAGATGACATGCCCAACTGCGCACTGTGTATGAAGAAGGCAATGCACCATGATTAATATAAGCCTGCTTGCATTGTGAAAATTATACGATATTGCTCATGCTAAAAGAGTACATAGATGTTCAGTTACATTTTAGAAGTTGCAAGGAAACATTAGTGAGAAACCATTTAAAATTTGATTGATCAATTTGGTTTTGCTGAAAGTAAATGATGGTGTAACTTGGAAGTGGTGTGCAGGTGGCAAATTCACTGTATAATCTTTTATCATTTAGTAATAGGATACTTGGCCACTGTTTTATCCTAATCAAGGAGGCTCCCAATATTGTATCGAAAAGGTATTTTGGGATGATGGATATATTTACAACTTTAGAAAGAGAGAAATTGGTGACGGGAGGAGAGATGTTGTAAAAGTTTATAAAAGGAAAATTGATGATTCCCGCTCAAACTAATTTTCTAGGCTATTCCATTCTGCTTATGTAAGGTGTTTGATGAGCGATGGGGGATGATCTGATTCTGGACGGCCCTGGAGGAAGATATAAACACTTTGCAGACTTTACGTGGCTGTCACAGGCTGCTTATGTGGAATGTCATTCAGCAATGGATGATGATCTAGTCGCCCACTGTGCTATAAGAAGGAAATGCGGTTATCATTCATATAAAAGCATGCTTGTGAAAATGATGCAGCTGATGTTCACGCTGTAAACATAGATCTTCAGTTTCAGTTTAGCAGTTGTAAAGAAACAACAGTGAGAAACTATCCGAATTTTGACTGATCAGTGTGTCCTTGGAAAACTTTGTGCAGGCAGCAGAACTCACATGTAATGCAATCTCTGGACAACGATACTTTGCCACAGGTTCCTCAGATTTGTATTAGCAGTTCGGGAGATGTTTTACTAGTACAAGTTTGTAAAAGGCAAAAGAAAATTATTGAAGCAAGGATGGGGATTGATCTGATTTAGGACGGTCCTGGAGGAAGATCATGCCAGTGTGAACAGTCTGCAGACTTTATGTGATCGTCACAGGTTACTTATGTGGAACAGTCATTCAACAATGGAAATTCCAGAAATAATCATCTACATACACCTAGCAGCCGGAAAAGCATTAGCACTCGAGTTAAATCATTTTACACGGGAATAAGCTCTCACTACCTAACCACGAATTTCTTGAGATGGTAAAGATTTCCTTAATGATTGAAACTTTCATCTTGCTAGTGTCTCAAAGAAGTACTTAGACAAAACAAATTGTAATCCAAAGTGTGTGTGTGTGTGTGTGGGGGGGGGGGGGGGGGACCGACCGTGGTCACCTGTCCATGAGTTCTATCTGAACTTTCAGGCATGACATCAGCAGACTCCCAACGCAACGGTGATGGTCAGGTGGATCAAATGGGGCTAACAACGGTAGATCGGAGGGAAGTGAAGGCATGATACAGATGAACGAAGAGGAAGAAGTAGGGATCGGACCTGGTATACCGGAGGCTGGAGGGGATCCATACAGATGGCGCACTCCAGGACGTCCCGCTCGAGTCTTCCACTGATGGCCGCCGCCGACATCTTGTTCGTCTGCTCCTGCTGCTGCGGCGGCTGATGATCCCCTTTTCCTCTTCTTTCTTGCTGTTGTGGCTCTGCCCCGTTACTCGCCTGGTGTAGACGATGACCTGGCGGTGAAATCCGTGGCTTGCTTCAGACGCATTGCCTGCTCGTTCGCTGCAGTGCAGGGTGTACTAGCAGCTCTGTTTACTGATGTGATGTGCCGATGCAGAGCAGAGGAGCCTCTGTTTTTTAGCTGAGGCCATTATCTCGAAAGAGGCTTGTGCCCCGTTATAACAAATAACCGATACAACCAACAACAGGTGCTGGGCGGTAACAGCACAAAACGTCCAAAAGAAAAGAAAGAAAAAATACAAAAGAAACAAATGTCAACACCGGCGGATCGACAAAAGCGAACAAGCTCCAAGACCGGTGTGACCACCAGACGACACCCACCAAACTCCTAGTACTCCGAAGCGCCGGTACCAAAACAACACCTTCAGGAAGGAATGCGACGATGACGACGCTGCTGCATAGGGTTTCCCCCGGCACGCAATAGGGAGGGGGAACACCCGACACCCTTCAGGAAGGACTGGCGGCACCCTCAGGCGCTACCGCGCCGATGTCAGACAAGCCGACTGGGATTTCTCCCGACCCCAGCATCCCAAACACTACGGATCACTCCACCATACCACCCACCACCGAGCACGATCATGAAGCCGCTCACACTGTCTCTCCACGGCCCAAAGAAGAGAGGCCTGCATATCGAAGAAGAAGAGCCGGGACTAGGGGACACGGCACCGCCGACACGCGGGAGGAACCGTCCTCCACCGTTAAAGACGGTAACCGACCGGACGCAACTGCAGAATCACACCAGGCCTGTCCCGCACTTTGGGGCAGTTTGTCAAACTACCCCAAAATATCATACCTACTGATAAACAAGCATAATATAAGCACTAATCGAAACTTCAAATAAACAAACATAATCCAAATTTGTAAGTTCCGCCCCGCGCTTCGATCTCGCGTCGCGGCGCCACAAGCGGAGGCGAGCTCTGTTGCGCTCCTCCCGGTCCGTCCGCCATAGAGGCAGCGCGCATAGCCGCGTGGAGCACCAGATCCGGAGCTGGGAGGGTACATCTAGGCCGCGGGGGAAACTGGGTGTGAGCGTGCCGGCGGCCGGAGCCCGGAGGTGATGTCAGGGGGCCGCATCGAGATTACAGGAGCAACACGATATCTCGGCAAGAGACGCGACTATGTGGGGTCAACTCGTGGAGCCCTCGAGAACCTCTGGGTCCACACGCCAGAGAAACGGGATGGGAGCTAGCCGGGCTTATAGCGTAGACTAATGATTCTCGCGGCCCACGGAACGACAAGGATAGGAAAGCAGCGGCAGAAATCGCAAAAAAAATAGAGGGCAGCGACCTCCTTGACGCCTCCCTGCTCTCGAGGGCCTTGCCCGCGGCTAACTCTAGCTCGGGTTTGGCTCGGTCGCCTGCCTCAACCTCTCCATCCGCCGCGTCGCCTACGCCTACCTCGCCGGTGCCTTCGGGGCCTTCATACTCTTCCGTACGTCGTCCCCCATCCCTATCCCCTTTGCTTGCGAGTTTGATTGAAATGTAATTTAGGATACCTGGTTGCTCAAAAGGTGTTTGTGCTATTGCGTACCCGAGCAATTGCTCGGAGTGGGAGGGAGCTGGGGTGGCGTCCACGACGGAGACGGAGATCATTCACTGTGACAATGGCGGGGACGCCTCCAGCGTGTTCCACCGCGTCCTCGCAGCCAAAGACTTCGGGGTTTCCAGTCCGTTTAGTCTGTTGTATCTTCGCCGATTACTTACTTCTGTGATGAAAAATAAATGGTCGTGACCTATTGTCTTTAGCTTTCCATCTTACAGCATCCAACTTGTTTCAGATTGCAATTTATCTCGATAAACTCTATTGATAGATGAGAACACGAGTGGATGTTCATCTCGGAGAGAACTAATTTTGCTTCATTACAGTCTCCTAGTTCACACATAGATGAGAACATGAGTAGGTCTTCATCTTGGTGAGATTAATTTGCACTCTTACATTCTGTCAATAGAAACACAGAACACAAACGTGGTGATAATGGTGCCATAAACACTATTCATATATATATATGTGTTCTCAAAGCTCCTGGATTTGATGCAAGACAAGGATTTCTTTGAGTTGAAGAGGTCATTACCGGCACGTCCTTACAAACATGGATTCTTAGTGGTTTATTCAGAAGGTTATCCTTGCATAACTTTTGACTTCTAAAATACACAGATGCCCAGTTTAAACGTAGATGTGCAGTAATATTTCATTGCTAAGTAATAGAGATGTTCCAAACAGAGAATGGCAACTACTTAGTAACACTGCATAAGACGTGCAGTAGGAATTCTTTTGTATGACATTGGTCAGAACGATTACATTTTCAGTTGCAAAATATTTTCTTAAGTACGATGTTTTAATTCCTCACTGAACATTGCATTGTTTCCAATGTGTGAGATGGTTTCTCACGGTACCTTGGTCAACTATGCTTGAACAGGTTGACTGTGATTAGCATATACAAGGGTGTGTAGCCGACGTGGGGCAAGCTGGTCGTCCAGCCCGACCACCTCAAGGCTCCCAAGGACTACACTGACCTCCGCGGTCGAGCATGTCCAGGTACCCTCTCTCCTGCCCTCCTGCTGCCTCTTGTTCAAGTTTTAAGGCCATGGTTTTGTCGAGTCTGATCATCTGTATCCATCTCGCTCCATGCATCATCCAGCATATACAGAAACTATAGATCATTTCGTGCCTCCTTGTTTAAATCAAGCAGCACATATGTGTCTTAAGGTAGCTCCTCTTGGTCTAGATTGGCCGCACCACACATCGAGTTTAATTAACATTAGCTCTTAATATACCCTGCGTTATTTGGATGCCTTACTTTTAGTCTGTATGCCAGCCATTTTCTGCAGTATATGTTAGTATTCCGGAAAGGATAACATTCAGTTCTTCACCATGGGCGGATAGTATTCCGGAAAGGATAACATTCCGGATAGTCTGTTCAGTAGCTGAAATTCTTGTTATGAATTATCGTGAGTCAGTAGCAATGAGATGTGTTGGGCGGATCAACTTTTGGTAAGTGCAGCCCTTGTTTGGCTGATGTGTTTGTTTACGAGCAAGTCTGTTGTCTTGATTATACATGTTCCATTCACAAAGAACAATTATGCCCTTTAAGAATTGAGTAGATCGAGATTGAACACGGTGGAAAGAAAGTCAAGCTGATGCCTTGCTGCTATGTGAGTCTATAGGATCTTCCCGTATTTGCTGCTATGTTATCTACAGCGCTTATAGATTCCTATGACCCTTGATTTAGCTTTTGACCATACATTGAACATGTTTATTTCCCTGGCACGCCATTATCTTCCATCTGCACAGTACACTATCTGTCAAATACTGACTGTGCTGACATGACCAATCTTGGTACAGAAACACATGCACATGCAGAAATGTAAAGTTTGTTATTCTGGCAAGACCTGCTACTGTGCTTTGCAGGTATTTCACTATTCCAGTTTCTCTCATACTAGTTAAGCTGTTCTTATCCAAGTGATGCATAGCATGACATTGATAGACTAGAGAGCCACTGTTAGTTTTGGACATATTTAAGATTGTACTGCTTGAATTTTTCTGCAACCTAGGGGTTGACACACGAAAGCACAAGAACAATCCAAGGAATTAAAGTCTGGACTGTACTTATATATATTCTCACTGACATCTACACAAATAACTTGAGCACGTCAGTATAGGCATGGGAATGTTCAGTTTATACATACCTCTGTATATGCCTTTGGAGTCCTCAAGTTTTATAGAAGATGGATGAGCCTTATATGTTCAGTTTATACATACCTCTGTATATGCATCAGTGATCTGTGTAAGTGTATATGCAGTGCATGAGTGTTATGGTGGGAACTTACTTTTGGTATATGGTTCTAGTGTTATGGTGGTGATATGTTCTATGGTTGTGGTCTAATGTGTGATTCAGTGGGGCGCTGCTTAATTTGCTGGTGATGCATGCCAATGGTATGTGGTTTCTGTTTGTCTACTAGCATGTTTACAAGGCCTGCAGGTTTGTAGTATTTAATTAGGACATTTATTTGGAGGTATTTTTGTCATTGCAACTAGGATTTCTGCTATTATTTTTTAGCATGAACATTCTCTTTGCAACTAAAATATCCCTTCACGTAAAAGACGCTCTTATCAATTTGAATTTCCAAACCCGCATTACCGTGAGCTCTCCTTTATTTTCCAGTTCTTGCTTATTTGACCAGATCTTTCCATTTTTAGGGTGTTGTATGATCAAGTAGTAAGCCTTCTAATTTTATCATGGGACCATGAATGAGGTATGTTATTGTCCTATCGGCTGGGATTTTGCAAGACAAGGACATCAATAATCTCAAAGAATCTTTGCTCTGATGTTCCCTGGCACTGATGGTGTGCGTAAAGGACGTCATAATTGTCCATGGGATTTGAAGGTATTTAGCTTAGACAGTTGAATGACACTATGCATTGATATGCCTATGTGCTTCGTTGCTCTCTGGTATGCTTGTTTGTGTTCTTGTGCAACCTGCCTTGTTTGCTTCTCCTCAGTACGTCAGCCATGTTGGCTTTTGGAGAATTAACATGAGTTGTTCCATTCTACTTATTTATGTACATATGTTAATGCTACAACCAACCTCCGATATAAGAGTGACCTTCCTCTACTCATGATTGAGATTCTTATATATGTTTTATTCAGAGTCTGAATATGTTTAAGTTTGCAAATAGTATACCACTTCTTTCTCAACAAGGTGTTGATGCCATCACAAGGATTTAGTAGTCCTGTTGTAGTTCAGATGTTTTCATATCCTCCATAACTCTTGTCTTTTCTATTTCTTGTAGTTGAGCAGCTATAAAATTAATTTCCTGCACCTCTGGGGACTGAGGCTGCTATTGCTGCTAAAACTGACCCATAGCAGCTCTCATGGACCTTCCAGTCGAAGTGTAAGTGACCTGTTCACAGTTCATGTCATGCCACTATCTTTCAAGATCATCATGTTCAGTGTGTTCATAGTTTCGCTTTCAGAATCTTTTCTTTTGCTTCTATATGATACTCTTGGCTTAAGAATAGTTAGTTTTGGCACATTATCTAGAATGACCTGTAACTGTAAGAGTTAGTTCAAAATTTCATGTCTTCACTAGTAGGGAAGTGCCTTTCTGTGGCGCACCAAAAACTGTTTCTGTGGCGCATGGTTCCGTGCGCCACAGAAATTCCTCGCCAATTTCTGTGGCGCACGGAACCATGCGCCACAGAAAGTAGACAATTCTGTGGCGCACGTCCAGAAATGCGCCACTAAATTATTTTCCATGCGCCACAGAAAGAATTTCGATTATTTGCTGTATTTGACAATAATGTATCTGTGGCGCACTTTATTCGTGCGCCACAGAATATGGTGCGCCACAAAATTATTTACCGTGCGCCACTAAATTATTTGCTGTATATATTATCGATTATTTGCTGTATTTGACAATAATACTGGTATATTACATAATTTATACAGAAAATAATAGAAACAGTAATATATTTTGACACAGTATTAAAACAGACAGATAAATATGTACATTACCACTTAGAGCCCGAGATACATACATAGTGACAATTAAGTGCCAAATTAATTGTACAAAAGTTCATCTCATGTCACATAAGTCATAGTACAAATAAAGTTACTCTAGCGGTTCCTCCCGCAGAGACCCTCGACAAGTGGGCATTAAGCAATCACTAGGGCCCACTTATCATCGTCGGCTCCTGCGCCCCACGCTGAATCTGGCTTCTCAGCCTCAGCCCACTTGTCGAGGGTGCGGGAGGAACCGCTGGAGTCTCTTCTTGAGTCGCCGCTGGAGTCTCTTCTTCTTGAGTCGCCGCTGGGGTCTCTTGCTGGGTCGCTGACGGAGAACACGTCTAGCTCCACTGGTAGGATTGAGCCTTCTGGTGTATCAGCTCCGGGAATGGTTTATAGCATTCTTTCGTCATCCACGTCCTCATGTCATTTGCTTGTCTAGGCGTTCTTCGATCTCCCACTTAGACAACCCTGGAGATGAATTGGGATATATATTTGATTAATAATATAAATAGAGTATGATTTATTTATCTAATTAAGTGGATAAGTCTATAATAAAAAAAATAAAGAAGCACTTCTATCGAGTGAGGCAAGGCTTTCTTTTACAATACATCCTACCTCTGGCGTTGTGTAAGGACCCCCTGCTTCCATGACAGCTTCCAAAATGATTTGCGATAACTGCCTCTGGATGCGATGGAAGTCTTCTCTAAGCTCAGAATCGGTGATTTCCCCCGCATTTTTGCTCCATTCTTGGAGACTAGATGGCCACCTCGTTGTCTCTACATCCCGGACAAGCCCTTTAATGTGATGGAGGACGTAGAAGGCATCCTTCACGCTGCCAGGCGCATGCTTGATGCAATGGAACCCGGTCCCATGCCAGAAAATGTGTTTGTTGTCCTTCGTTAAACGTTCCCATTCTTTTCTTTGTGGAAGTGGCCTCCCTTTTGGGCATAGCCCTCGAGAGCCTTATCGAGAACACCCTTTATTCTGGTGTAGTCTTTAAGACTCCCCGAGTCGAAATAAGTGGCAACGGACCACCTCGGGCTTACGACGATGAGTACTGCGTACTCGTCACTGCTCAACACAATTGAAACGGAATGTTGGAAAGGATCAACAACGGAAGAAATCTATAAGAAAGCATAAGATACGATGGCGGCGACCGGATGTGTACTTACTCGGAAACGAAAGGCATAAGAAAGCTGTTCTTATCCTTGTTGTTCAGCATGATTCTCTGGAGGAACTTCGTGGCCTTGGCCCGTGTCGTTGATCCTTCCACCAGCAGGCTGTCACGCATGTAGTAGGGATCCACTACCTTGATGTACGGGGTATTATCTCTCCTGATCCCATCGCTTGGTTGAGCGCGTATAGGCGGACCAAGTTATAGTCCAGCCGTCTAAAGTGAAACAGCCTGAAGACGTCCTCGTACGATATGAAAAACATATCCGCGGGGGTTTCATGGACGAAATCGGCCAAGTCTTTTGGCACCTTGACAGTGAACACCGGGTAATTTGGATTATCTTCTTTAAGAAGGTTGCTCTCTCGCGTCAAGATAGCATTTTGCAAAGAGAGCATGCATCCGTCTGCGAGGTGGAGCAGCTCCCGAGACAGGATCGGTTGACCAGCTTCATGAACTCGGCTCAAGCCATCCGCACGGGGTGATACCATGTCTTCATACCCCGGATAGTCGTCTTAGGAGCTGGCTTACTTCTCTTCCTGTGCTTCTTCTTCTTTACCTCTGGGGATGCTGGGGGTGCATCTTCTGTAGTAGGCACATTGATTGAGTACTTGTTGGAGCCGAAGCTGATCACTGGGGGAGGCCCTTTTCTCCCTCCCTCAATCCAAACCCTGACAGACTCACAGACGGTAGTAAATATCGACGTGAACTCGTTGTCACTGCCTGTGCGATGACCGTCTGAATCATACTATTTTCCTCTATCGGTTCCTCGCCTCCTGTTCGAGAACCCCCGGCCTCGTTATTGTCAGCCATGTTCGTCTCACCTATAAGAAAAAAATGTCGAAGTTAGTACACCAAATATAAGAAAAAAATCACTTAATTAAGTACTAAGATACCCGGCCCATGCATTAGTCGCAATACCCCACATGTCTTGTTTTTAGCAAAGCCATGCCAAAATTCACGAAAAATTTCGGCATGACCTTTGCTAAAAAAGGGACATATGGAGTACCCGAATTTGCCGGAACGGAAGTTAATCGACGTTCCGGCAAACTCAAGGGCCTCATGGGTACCTGCAGACATTTCACAAATCATGTTGCCGGCATCTCCGGCCGGCCAACAACAAACACAATACCACATCCACATCTCCACGTGTCCTATTTTTAGCAAAGTCATGCCAAAATTCACGAAAAATTCGGCATGACCTATGCTAAAAAAGGGACACATGGAGTACCCGAATTTGCCGGAACGGAAGTTAATCGACGTTCCGGCAAACTCAAGGGCCTCATGGTTACCTGCATAGATTTCACAAATCATGTTGCCGGTATCTACGGCCAGCAACATCCACATACACGACACGCTGGTCGGAACACAAACAACCACGACACGATGGTCGTGGTAGCACAGAACACATGGTCACCGGGTTAATCAATAGCTCACCAAAGGGGGAACTGTAGTTGAGGAGATAGTTGATGTAGTCGAAGCCGGTGGTCTGCACAAGAAAAAAAAAAAGAAAATTCACATCCATATATATCTTCATTTCCTTTAAAAAGTACCAACTTTGGAGCATTTCTAAAGCATTAAATCTTGATCCTATTTCACATTAACCCACATGGATCTCTTGTACTAAGTTAGTACTTCATGATAAACCCCAGAAATATTTTTTGAATACATCTAGAACCTTAAATGAGGACATTTTTGTAGGCATGTTTAAATAGTGACCATATTTAACTTAGCAAAATTTTAAATTTTTTTGGTCTCCAAAATTTTCCTAACACCACTAGCACCAACTAGAAGCATTAGCAACTACTTGCAGCAAGCAATCAACAATGAAATCATCAAATTTTCTAAAATTGTGGGTTTGACATTTGACCAAACACCTTATGTGCAGGTGTGGAGGGGAGGGAGAGGGATGGAAGAGAGGAGCAACACCTCGGGGAGGGGATGGAGAGGGCGGCGGCGTCGGTGTCCAAGTGGCGGGCCGGTGGCGACGGCTTCCTTCGTCGGCGGCGGCGGCTCGAGGCCGAGCGCCACGCGGCGGCGCGAGCGTGTGCGTGGGCGCGCGCGGCGAGGGGTTGGGCGGGGGCGGGGGAGGGGAGGTCGCCGGGCGGGGGAGGGGAGGTCGCCGGCGCGGGGGAGGAGAGGGCAGCCGGCGGTGGTGGTCGACGGCGACGGCGGACGCGCGCGCGGCGGTGGTGGTTAAGTGAAATTTGAATGTGGATGGAATAGGGGAAGAAAGGGGAGGCCCGACCCGCGTAAATGGCTAAGGGAAGTATCTGTGTCATCAACACGTGACAATCGTGAGACTTCATCCCGGTGAACCTCTTCTTTGTTGCATTCAGATATCTGCTTATCTTCCCCGAGTAACCATGAGGAACTTTGACTCCAAGAAGGCACCTGAAAAACTGCTCGAGCTCCTCCGGACTCATACTGAAGCAGGCAGCGGGAAGCATCACCGTGTTCTTCTTTGCCCTTTTGCGGCGACCTTGAGTCCCTTCTGTCTGATCATCATCATCATCGTCGTCATCACTATCGGGGGCCTGAAGTTCTTTCCTGATGCCAAGCCATTTCAGATCGTATCTTGCTTTCGTCCCATCCTTGGTCTTATCCGACATGTGGCAAAGTGTGCCAAGCAGACTCTCGGTAACATTCTTCGTAATGTGCATCATATCGAGGCTATGTGGCGTCTTGAGGACCTTCCAGTACTCCAAGTCGTGGAAAACAGACCTCGCTTTCCATACACCCAGCAGTGGATCTACCTTCGGTCGCTTCTTTCCCGGCGCTGGGCACTCCTTCCAGTTTTTCAAAAGCTCGTCGATTTCTGTGCCGCTCCTCGGGCACGGGGCTCTTTCGGGCTCGTCTTTACCATTGAACAAATCACCGCGTTTTCTCCACGGGTGATCCATGCGAAGCCACCTTCGAGCCCCTGGGAACACGGTTTTCGAAGACCCGGGATCCCTTGGTAGCTGGAGATGCGGGGTCTTATCCATGCACTTGACACATGCGCAAAATCCGTGACCTACCTGGGCCGATACATATGAGCAACCAGGATAGTCCTGCACCGTCGTGAACAACGCGGCTCTCATATCAAAATAATCAGCTGTGTAGGCGTCCCACGTACGGGCTGGCGTCTCCCACAACGTGGCTAACTCCTCTTTCAACAGCCCGAGATACAGATGTATGTCGATACCTGGTTGTTTCGGCCCCTGAATGAGAATACTCATGTGTATGTACCTTTGCTTCGTGCACAACCACGGGGGAAGGTTGTAAGGCCATACAAATACGGGCCAGGTGCTATGGGTGCTACTCTGGTTGCCGAACGGATTGAGTCCATCGGTGCTCATACCCAGCCTGACGTTCCTTGCGTCGCCCCCAAAATTTTCGAAGGCCATGTCCAATGCTTCCCACTGGCTAGCATCTGAAGGGTGTGTCAGGATCTTTCCCTTCTCCGGATCTTCTTGGGGCTTCTCCCTTTCCGCATGCCATTGCATGAGCTTTGCTTCCTTAGGGTCTACGAAATACCGCTGCAGACGGGGAGTGATAGGAAAGTACCATACCACTTTTCGAGGAACTTTCTTGTCCTTCCCACTCTTGTACCGTCCTTGGCCGCACACCGGACATGTGTATCTGTCCTTGTACTCGCCCCGATAAATTGCGCAATCATTGATGCAGGCGTGGTATTTAACGTGCGGTAGGTCAAGAGGGCACACGACTTTCTTGGCATCCTCGATACTAGTTGGCAATGTGTTCCCCTCGGGAAGACGATCGTGGAAGAATTTCATGTTCTTGTTGAAGCTCACGTCGGTCCATTTGTTTTCCGACTTCATCTCCAGAGCATCAAGCGTTACTTGCAAGCGCGTATCCTGTGGCCGGCACCCAGGATACAACGGAGTCTTCCCGTCTATCTCCATTTGCGCCAGCTTGGCTTTCTCTCTGGCTGCAGCTCTGTCGTTGCTCGTCTCCTTGAGTAGCAGTTCTTGAACATGAGGGTCCTGCAAGGCCGAAATTAGCGAGGTCTGCGTGTTCGCGTCTTCTCCACCACCATCTACTCCTTCATCATGACCGTGTCCGCCGGCATCTCCTTCGTCACCATGATGATCTTGTTCGCCGGCATCTCCTTCGTCATGATGATCTTGTCCGCCGACATCTCCTTCGTCATGATCATGATGATCTTGTCCGCCGACATCTCCTTCGTCATGGTTGAAGCCTAACATGAAACCGCGCCTGAGCAGGTGATCCTCCAATTGTCCGGAATCAGGGTCGATCCAGCTCACGAGTTTGCATTTTCGACACGGACATCTTATCTGGCGCCTGTTGCACCGAATCATGTCCGCCTTCGCTTTTTCCTTGTATCTACTGATTCGACCGGAGCTCATCCTGACGACCATGGTTGCGGCCTACGCGGTATACATAGAGCACAAACAAGAGTATGTTAATTAGAACCGCAACATGCATGCACACACATTAGTTGGCCCATGCATTAGTCGCAATACCCCATATGTCCTATTTTTAGCAAAGTCTCATGCCAAAATTCACAAAAAAATTCGGCATGACCTCTCCTAAAAGTAGGACATATGGAGTACCCGAATTTGCCGGAACGGAAGTTAATCGACGTTCCGGCAAACTCAAGGGCCTCATGGGTACCTGCAGACATTTCACAAATCATGTTGCCGGCAACATCCACATACACGACACCATGGTCGGAACACAAACAACCACGACACACATCCGGCCATACACACACCGTCGGCGCCACCAAACATGCATATGCATGTTCATCATCCATGTAGATCCATGTCTCACCTAGTAGATTCGGTGCCGAGACGTGACCGCGATCGATGAGAGAGCGTGTGATGTTGGAGAGAAACTAGTGGACAAAAAGAGATGTATTGGAGGCTCTCCTAAACCCTCACCAATAATCTATCAAACAAAATAGGTTTAACTAAAAAAAATGGAGAAAACTATGGGCAAAATAGGAGGGGAGGGAAGAGAAATACGAGCTAGGTGGAGGTGGAGGAGGAAGAAGAGAAGAAGTAAATGGTGGTAGGTAGAGGGGTTGCCACCTTTTTGTAGATCTGGGGGCAACATTCTGTGGCGCATGCATCATGGTGCGCCACAGAAACATGTCTTTCTGTGGCGCACCATCATGCATGCGCCACAGAATGTTGCCCACTTAAATTATTGGTGGGGCCGCACCATGTTTTCTGTGGCGCACAGTGCTGAATGCGCCACAGATAAATTACCAATGCAATCATTGGAGGGGGCCCCACCGAATTTTTGTGGCGCATCTGGATGGATGCGCCACAGAAAGTATAATTTCTGTGGCGCATCCGCATCCACAAAAAGGTCACCAGATATTTGTGGTGGTGGGACCCACCATGTTTCTGTGGCGCACGCATGCACGTATGCGCCACAGTATTTTGTGGCGCATTCGGAGTGGTGCGCCACAGAACGTTTTTTGTGGCGCATGGTAGGTTTGGTGCGCCACAGATAGGGAATCCACAGAAAGGCACTTCCCTACTAGTGCTTTTTGCGAGCTTTCGGGGACCCAACATGTTCAGCTTCTCTGTTGATTACCCCCCAGATAACCTTTCCTGTGCTACCATAAGAGCAACATGTTCCCTTTTTTTAGATAATAAAATTTGCTAAGATTCTCTACTGTGCTCCTTTCAAATTATTTTGTTCTGGCACTGCATGACAATTTTAAATTGGACACAGTCTCATGGTTTCGTTCTAACCGTTGGACAGGTCTGCACTCCCCAGTTATACTTGTATGTCCATCCCGTCTCTGGTGCCGGTGCTCTTGATGCTGCTATACTTGTATGTCCATCCCGTCTCTGGTGCTGGTGCTTTTGATGCTGCTTCCGGTTGCTTCTAGTTACATGGTTACAAACTGTTGTTTATATTCAGATATTGTGGAGTTACAAACTGCTGTTTATATTCAGTTACAAACTATTGGGATATTTGTACACTGTGATCTATATTGTGTTTTAAACTGTGATTTATATTGCGTTCTAAAATGTGTTGTGATCTACAATTAGTAGATGATCTAAACTGTGCCCCAAATACACTTAGGGGCATTATCTAAAATTGCCCCAAAAATAATTAGAGGCACTTTCTCAAAGTGCCCCTAAATGTATTTGAGTCATTTGAGATAATGCTTCTAATATAATTAGGGGCACTTTCTTAAAGTGCCTTCAAAAGTATTTAGGGCATTTGACATAATGCCTCCAATTATATTAAGGGCACTTTTGAAAGTGCCCCTAAATGATGAGCTATTGGGGCACTTTTAGGGACACTTTTATAATGTGTGGGTAAAACCTTTAGAGGCACAAACTAATATTGGGGGCACAAAATTGACATTAAGTGCCCCAAAAGATTGACCGTGGTGTAGTGCAAGGAGGTTGCTCGGCGTGTGCTTGCTCGTGGCGGCGGCGTGGCCGTTCGTGTTCCAGGCGGCCGACGGTGAGGAGGTGAAGCGGGGCGTCCGGCTGCTGGACGCGGGGAGGCTGGAGAAGTTCGTGGATGAGCTGCCGGAGATGCCCGTGCTGCGCGGCGGCATGCTCGTCGCCGGCGAGCTCACCGTCGGCATGTACGACACCACGTGGGTACGTACACGAGTCTTTGTTTTTCCCCCTCTCTGGCCTTTCCGTCTTCTTCCTCGGCGGCGCTTGGATTCTCCTAGCTAGTCCCATACTACCTGACGACGAATGGTGACGCCCGCCATTGTTTGGAGGTGATCAACCGTTCGTGTCCGGTTCTTCTTCAGATGCCTGAATTTTTTCCGTTTCTTCCTGCAGTTCACAAGCACTCTGCTAGACTGCAAATACTAGACTCTCGTAGCGAATGCATGCACGGTCAGAAAATAATGCGTGCATGCAAGTTTAGATTAACTACAAAACTTTTAGAGTTTCTGCGCACTTCGTTTGCTTGATCGTGCAATAGAAAACAATCCACTGACAACCACCACCCTCACTAGTTTCAGAGATGCCGAAATAACAAAGGAACAAACCATGTCTTTTTTGGGTCCTATACCGAAAAGCACACTGGTTTTGTTCTTATTAAGCTTATCAGCTCATCACAAGATTAAAAGCCACTAGTACCATTATTAGATGTTTGCATCAAAGAGGAAGAAAGAGCACTCAGTGCTGTCATGCAGAGTCTCTTTACACACAGTGGAGGAGAGGGGACCTCTCTTCCATAGTGGCAACCTTACACTAATCCAAGCTAATAAACCCATTATTCCTCCAAGAAAACTTACTTAGATAAGGACAACCTAATGCCAATTCTGCATATACTTCCACAACCAGTTTCAGTTCAGATCATCCTCTGAACTCTTCCACTTCAGGAGTTAGCTTCGGCGTGCATGTTATGATCTTGGTCTTGCACACGAAATTCGGCAAAGAATGTGTGAGACGTCCTCGCCCGGATCTTTCCGTTCACATCCCGTGCATCGAATTCACGGGCAACCCTGGCTACAACTGTAGTACTCTCGTCGGAAACTGTGGGCAGTCTAGCTCATGGGCCCGACGGCTACCTTATCACCTTTGGAGCCGAATGGCAGACAATAATTCAGAGCTTTTGGGGAGATCCATTTCAAGTTTCTGACTTTCTCTGGATGGATTTTTGTAGCTAGCTTTAGGAGACTTTCTTGACATGGGCACTCATGTGTCAGCATCGTCCCAACGCTGCCAATGCATCACTGACCTCAATCTAGCTTGGAATCATCAGCATCACCATCAGCACCACAAGGAATTTACTCTTAATTTTTAACTCCAGTTGGATAGTCAGACATAAGACCCTTGATTCTCAATCTAGATGAAAATAGGAGAAATCAAATGAAATTTTAATTTACTTTTGAATTCTGAACTTGGACAGTCTTGAATAGCAGTATATGTTTCTCCTTGCCTACGGGCAGAAATTCGTTGTTTCTGAGTTTTTATTACAGTTGAATTTTGAAACAAGACAGTCTGAAACATTTTGTTTGTTTTTCCTCTCTGTGTCCTTGCAGAAATTCCACCGAGACCTGCCGGCGACGCGGGTCTTCGCCTTCGGCTCCAGCAGGGACACCGCCACCGTGCCCGGCCCCACCATCGCGGCCGTACGTGGCATCCCTACACATATTACGTGGACCAACCACCTCCCGCCACGCCACTTCTTGCCATGGGATCACTCCCTCGCCACGGCTCGCCCCCACACCGGCGTACCCACGGTCGTCCACCTCCACGGCGGCGTGCAGCAGTCCACCTCCGACGGCCACTCCATGGCCTGGTTCACCTCCAACTTCTCCTCCACCGGTCCCCACTTCTCCTCCCCGTCGTACCCCTACCTGAACGAGCAGCCCCCGGGCAACCTCTGGTACCACGACCACACCATGGGACTCACCCGTGTCAACATCCTCGCCGGTCTCCTCGGCGCCTGCCGCGTCTCCGACCCGGCAGCAGAGGCCAAGCTCGGGATACCCTCCGGCGGCGGGGAGTTCGACCGGAACCTCGTGCTGTTCGACCGCGACTTCTCAAGCGCCGGCGCGCTGTTCATGAACGCCACCGGGAACAACCCGACCGTGCACCCGCAGTGGCAGCCGGAGTACTTCGGCGCCGTCGTCGTGGTTAACGGCAAGGCGTGGCCGTTCCTCCACGTGCGGCGGCGCCGGTACCGGTTCCGGATACTCAACGCCAGCAACGCGAGGTTCTTTAAGCTGTCGCTCTCCGGTGGGCTACGGTTCGTGCACGTGGGGTCCGACTCCGTGTACCTCGCGAAGCCCGTGGTGACGGAGGAGTTCCTGCTCGCGCCGTCTGAGATCGCCGATGTCGTCGTCGACTTCGCGGAGACGGCGAGCACCGTCGACGCGGTGGTCCTGCGGTCGGACGCGCCGGCGCCGTACCCCGGTGACCCGGGCGAGAAGGCGGACACGGTGGCGGTGATGAAGTTCCTGGTGGCGAGGAGGCCGGAGCGCGACCCGTCGAGCGTGCCGACGGCGCTGATGACGCGGTACCCGAAGGCGGCCGCGCGGGAGGCGGTGCTGACGCGGCGGATCGCCATGTACGAGTACACCAAGAACGGCACCGACGAGCCGACGCACCTGTACCTGAACGGGGCGGCGTACACGGACCCGGTGACGGAGACGCCGCGGGAGGGCACCTCGGAGCTGTGGGAGGTGATCAACCTGACCGACGACAACCACCCGCTGCACGTGCACCTGGCGGTGTTCACGGCCCTGGAGCAGCGGTCACTGCGGCGCGTCGACGAGTTCAGGGAGTGTATGAGGGGGAGCGCGAGTGGCGGCGCGGGAGGCCGGAACGACGCAGATGCGTGCGGGCTGCGTCGTCACCTCGCCGGAGGGCGGAGGCACGCCGTGCCTCGGCAGGAGCGCGGGTGGAAGAACGTGTTCAAGGTGCGGCCCAGCACGGTGACCACGCTGCTCGTGCGGTTCAGGCCGCTGGAGGAGGAGCAGGAGGATGAGACGGCGGAGGGGAGGAGCGGCCGCTTCCCCTTCGACGTCACCGCCGGCCCGGGCTACGTCTACCATTGCCATGTAAGCATCAACGACAAATGTTTTGCTCAATTTTAACTGGTTTTAAATGTTTCTCTCGACATGATTATTCACATGAAATTGTTCTTGATTATGTGCGCACTTGGGATGGATTCGATGCAGATTTTGGACCATGAAGACAATGAGATTGATAAGCTGTATGTGTAGACTATGAATTGTACACGGTTTGGTACTGTATAAACCACCGTATACAACTTGTACTGTACCCTGTAACCTGTCATATATATATGTCAATACGCCGGCCCTGGTGCGCTGTGCGGTTCCCCTCCAAACCCTAATATTTCACGCAGCCTTTCATGGTATTAGAGCTAGCGATCTAGCACCTGACATGGCTTCCTTTGCTTCCGCCGCGAGCGCTACCTCCGGCACCCTCCACTCCAGCTCCTCGGCTTCGCGCAACTCCTCTGCGTCTACCAGCCTTAGTCTGTCATCGACCATGGTGTCGGTGATCCCATCCTCGCCGATAAATCTGGCGAATCAGATCACCATCAAGCTTACGTCGGCCAACTTCCTCTACTGGCGTACGCAGGTTCTTCCGATTCTCCGGAGTAATCGTCTGATTGGTTTCGTTGACGGAACACTCCCCTGCCCACCGGATGAGATTCCCATCCCGGCGGTATCCACTGAGGGAGGTGCTCCTCCTACCATCCCCAATCCGCAATTGGCGGCTTGGCACCAACAGGATCAATTGATTCTCTCGGCCATTGTTTGTTCCCTATCAGAGGAGGTGATGGGGATGGTGATGTTCGCTACTACATCCCGTGAAGCCTGGGAAACCCTTACATCCAGCTTCTCGTCACGGTCCACCGCGCGGGTCATGCAAATCCACGGACAACTACAGCAGATCAAGAAACACGACACGACGATTACTGCGTTCTTCAACAAGGTCAAACAGCTGTCCGACACCCTTACTTCAATCGGGCAGCCTCTCCGTCCTGAAGAGTTCACTACCTATCTCCTAGCTGGACTCGACGACGACTATGACACCCTTGCTGATCGTGTTTCAGCCCGCAGTGTTGATGATCCCACAGTTCCGGACGTGCTGGGCGTGGACGGGACACGTTCCATCGGACTTTGTCCCGGCTAACCGTTTTCGCGTATCCGTCCACGTTTTCGCCCAGTTTTCAGCTATTTGCACCGTTCCGGACGCGTTGGCCGGTGACGGGACACGTTCCACGTTTTCGCCCCGGTTAACGATTTTCGCGTTTCTGTCCACGTTTTCGCCCAGTTTCACCTGTTTTCACAGTTCCGGACGTGCTGGGCGTTGACGGGACACGTTCCGTCGGACTTCATCCCGGTTAACCATGCCCATCCGTGACATATACGCGTAGCCACTCAACGTTGAACAATGCGTTGAGTCGAGGAAGTCTGATCTTGGCATTGACATCCATGCTGCAAATTATAGTTCCAAGTCTGGCGGCGGCCGCCCTCCATCGTTTCAGCAGCAGGTCCGCCCTGATCAGCACCCCCAAGGCAAGCCAAATTACAGCGGCAGACCTGTTGGTGGTGGCAACTTCAACAACAAATCTCTTGGTGGCGGAAACTTCCCATCTGATCGCCGTGGCCCTCCTGTTGGCTCCAATTCTGGAGGAGGTAACAGGCCGATATGTCAGATATGTGAGAAAGGTGGGCATGTGGCCTCCTGTTGCTTCAAGAGATTCCAGCGCAATTTCCTTGGTGCTGGTAATGACGGACGATACATGGACCGTCAGATTGCTGCTTTTTCGGTGACACATGGGTCTACGTCATCCTATCCCATTGATCCCAGCTGGTATGCTGACACAGGGACGACAGATCATCTCACTAATGAGCTTGACAAACTCCACATGAAGGAGCAATATCAAGGCAAGGATCATGTTCATACAACCAATGGATAAGGTATGCGCATTACTCATGTCGGTCAATCCACTCTTTCTACATTGTCACATCCCCTTCATTTAAAAGATGTTCTTTATGTCCCCTCCGTTACACGTAATCTCCTCTCCGTTAAAATTTTTTCTCCAGACAATAACATGTTTTTTGAGTTTCACCCATCGTATTTCCTTGTCAAGGATCGGGCAGGGAGGTTCTTCTTAGAGGAGGATGTCGTGGAGGTCTATACAATCTTGATGTCTCTTTGGCCAAACAAGTTTTCAGCAGTATCAAGGTGTCGCGTGAGAGATGGCACTCGCGCTTAGGTCATCCAGCTCTCCCAATAGTTCAACATATTTTACATCGTCATGAACTTCCATCAGAGTCAGTCAATAAAATTGTAATATGTGATGCTCGTCAGCAAGGCAAGAGTCACCAATTACCTTTTTTCGCTTTCTACTCGTGTTACCACTTCACCTCTTGAGATTATTTATTCTGATGTATGGGGTCTTGCCCAAACCTCAGTCAGTGGACATCAGTGTTATGTTAGCTTTATTGATGCTTATAGTCGTTTTACATGGCTTTACCTTCTTAAACATAAATCTGATGTGTTCAAAATTTTCCTTCAGTTTCAACAGCATGTTGAACGTCTTCTGAATAAAAAAATTTCTACATGTTCAAACCGATTGGGGTGGCGAGTATCATCGATTGAATAAATTTTTCTCGGACATTGGTGTCTCTCATAGAGTTTCTTGTCCACACACACATCAACAAAATGGTATTGATGAGCGTAAACATCGTCATGTTGTAGAAACTGGGTTGACCCTCCTAGCACATGCTTCGGTTCCTTATCGTTTTTGGAGCGATGCGTTCTCCACCGCCTGTTTTCTTATTAATAGGCTACCCAGTCGTGTCATCAATATGCAAACTCCTCTTGAACGCCTATTAGGAGAAACTCCTGATTATACTTTTTTCAAGGTGTTTGGGTGTGCCTGTTGGCCGCATCTTCGCCCGTATAACAAGCGCAAACTTGAATTTCGATCCAAAAAATGTGTTTTCCTTGGTTATAGCTCTCTCCACGAAGGATACAAATGCCTTCATGTTCCTACAAATAGAATATACATCTCTCGTGATGTCATTTTCGATGAGAATGTTTTTCCATTCTCTGAGATGCCATCCGATTTCACACCTCCATTTTTCTCTACTTCTCATTTACATCCTGACCGATTTGATGATGCTGCATATACACCGTTGCTTTTAGCTAATCATGGTGCAAGTGCACAACGTGGCGCTCGGCTTGAGCTCTTGGATGACCCCCTACCTGGTAATTCGGCTGATACTTCTTCTGACGACGTCGATCATGAGGCCTTGCATGGCAATTCTGACAGCCATGCATCTGAGGCCACTGCGGATGGTCCTGCTTCTCCTGGCCCGTCCTTTACTGGCCCATCTACTGAGTTGGACCAGGCTGCTGGGCTGGTGTCACCCGGCTCCGCTTCTTCCACTACCGAGCCGGCCTCGCCTGCTTCCTCGCCTGGGCCGGCCTCGCCTGCTTCCTCGACTGCGCCAATCCCCAGCCCACCTCCACCGCCTGTACCCAGTCGTGTTACTACGCGTCTCCAGCGAGGGATTCGTCAGCCTCTGAAGCGTACAGACGGTACGGTTGCCTGGAGTGCCATCTGCATGGCACATGCAGCTGATTTGGTACGTACTGAACCACGTGATCATCGTCAAGCAATGACAAGTCCACATTGGCGGGCTGCAATGGAAGCTGAATTCTCTGCTCTTCAAGCTAATAAGACGTGGCGTTTAGTTCCTCCAGTACAAGGTGTGAACATTATTGATTCAAAATGGGTCTTCAAGATTAAGCAAAAATCTGATGGTTCTATTGAGCGGTATAAAGCACGTCTAGTGGCAAAAGGATTTAAGCAGCGATACAGTCTCAACTATGAAGATACCTTTAGCCCAGTTGTCAAGCCTACTACTATTCGTCTGTTATTATCCATGGCTCTTACTCATGGTTGGCATCTTCGACAGCTTGATATCCAAAATGCTTTTCTGCATGGTGTTCTTGAGGAAGAAGTCTTCATGCGTCGGCCCCTGGTTTCAAAGATTCCAGTCGACCCAGCTACTTGTGTCGACTTGATAAAGCTCTTTATGGTCTGAAACAGGCTCCTCGTGCATGGCATGCCCTCCTTAGCTCTGTTCTGGTTCAGCTTGGTTTTTCGGCCTCCACCGCTGACACGTCGCTCTTCATATTGAGACGTTCTGATGTTACACTCTATCTTCTGGTCTATGTGGATGATATTATTGTTGTGAGCTCCTCGACTACTGCTACTGATCGTCTGATTCATCAACTTCGTGACTCTTTTGCTCTCAAGGATCTCGGGAACTTACATTATTTTCTTGGCATTGAGGTTCAACATTCTGATGGTGGCTTGCTCCTTTGTCAACGTAAGTATGCCTCTGAGCTTCTACGACGTGCCGGCCTTCTCAAGTGCAGTCTAGCCTCTACACCCATGGCATCTTCTGATAAGCTCTCTTCCACTGATGGTACGTTCCTCTCTGCTGAGGATTCCACACGTTATCGCAGTATTGTGGGGGGGGGGGGGGGGGGGGGACTTCAGTATCTCACTATGACCAGACCAGATTTGTCATATGTTGTGAATAAGGTGTGTCAGTATCTTCATGCTCCGCGAGACTCACATTGGTCTGCCGTGAAGCGTATTCTTTGGTATGTCAAGGCTACCTTGTCACATGGTCTATTGTTGAGGCGTCCTACCACGTCTCCTGATTTACTCTCTGCATTCTCTGATGCGGATTGGGTTGGTAATTCTGATGATCAGCGCTCCACTGGGGGCTATGCTATCTTTTATGGTGGTAACCTGGTTGCTTGGAGTGCCAGAAAGCAGGCTACGGTATCCCGTTCCAGTACAGAGTCTCAATACAAAGCACTTGCTAATGCTACTGCTGAACTTATTTGGGTACAAGCTCTTCTTGGTGAACTTGGAGTTTCTTCCACTCGTCCACCTATTCTTTGGTGTGACAATATTGGTGCAACGTATCTGTCTTCCAATCTTGTGTTTCATGCTCGAACCAAACATATTGAGGTGGATTTTCATTTTGTGCGTGAACGGGTTGCTCAGTTGCTTCAGATCAAGTTCATTTCTTCCAAGGATCAGTTGGCTGATATCTTCACCAAACCACTACCACTACCGCTTTTTCAGGCTTGTACGCGCAATCTCAACCTTCATGGATCGGCTGAGATTGAGGGAGGGTGATAAACTGTATGTGTAGACTATGAATTGTACACGGTTTGGTACTATATAAACCACCGTATACGACTTGTACTGTACCCTGTAACCTGTCATATATATATATATGTCAATACGCCGGCCCTGGTGCGCTGTGCGGTTCCCCTCCAAACCCTAGTACTTCATGCAGCCTTTCAGAGATGATGAGGCCGATGAAGATTGTGCGTTAGCTCTGTATATCAAGGGATTGAAGCATAGTACAAGATATCTACATAAGCTCGAATGCAATGATTGAAAACTGATTGAGATTGTATAGTTGGGTCTTCATTTGCGAGGTTGAAGTCAAGCCATGGCAGCTAAAAAATTGTAAGGCTTGGGTTAATTTCAAATGAGAATTTACAGTGTGCAACCCTAGTTAGACTGTTAGGATCAGGAACAAGGTGTACTGCATTTCAAAACTTGAGATAATGTTGCAAAGTCTCTGCACCAGCCGGAGCAAGATCTGAATAAACTTGTTCAATTCTCTGCGTTTCAATTTAGTTGTCAGTAATTTCACTGGGGTAGGATTTCCCTGCTGCACCGCCAATTCTCTAGTGTCCATCTCATGAAGGATGTAAGTATAGCAGAAATGCTTTTATTAAATTTGTACAAATCAATAATTTTCCATCATGTAGTGCGTACTGCTTAGGAGAGGAACTAGTCATTGATCATTTGATGGCGTGCGTCGCCTGGAATCCAATACATTTCATGGATTAACTTGTTCTCCCTGGTTTGATTTACTTGGACAACCCTTTATCAATTGAAAGTTAAGAGCGTGATATAGTTATATAGATTGTGTCAATGCTACCAAAAAACTTCACAATCTATAACATTTTGGCAGTGCTACCTTGCTTCAGTAGCAAGGAAGCACCATGAGGCCTACTAACATTGGCCGCCCATCTCTCAACATTGGCACAAGGCCTACCAACTATGAGTGGTTCCTTAGATCCCTCAGGTTGTTGTCGTTGTAGCAGAAATTAAGATGGTTGTTCATGTGCTCCACTGCAAACTGGTACAAACAAATATAATCAGGAAATCTTACATTCTCAAACAACTGCAAACATCTACACAACGCACATATGAACTTGACAATTATAATGGGAACATGCACCTATATAGATGGATAACACGTTTTTTTAGATAAAAGACACCAGGTGTCTGATGGCTACGTGTTGGTGAACCCCAAGAGGAAGATTATGATGTAGACAGCAGAAGTTTTCCCTTGAGAAATCTACCCAAGGTTATCAATCCAGTAGGACTTGACGATCTATCGGAAGGTTGTTGATGTTGACTCCCCCTGGCGCTAGGGAGCTTGCACCAACGTGGAATCTGCACAGACACAAACCAGAACTTTGCCCAACACGAAACAGAGAGGTTGTCAATCTCTCCGGTCTTGCAGAAACAAAGAGTTAAACGTATGGTGTGGAAAACAGCAGGAAACACAGCAAGTAACAGGAAACAGATGATTGCAGCAGGTTGTGTAAACAGTATGAGGAAATTGGACCAGGGTCCACAGTTCACTAGTGGTGTCTCTCTCAGAACAGATAACTAGCATGTTGGGTAAACAAATTACAGCTGGGCAATTGACAAATAGAGAGGGCATAACAATGCAATACATGCCAAGATGTCTACTATGAAATCTAGTTGGGCATTACAACAAAGTACATAGACCGTTATTCCAACAGCATCTATGCCTAAATAATCCACCTTCAAGGTAGCATCCGCATCCTGTTCAGTATTAAGTTGCTAACAACAGATTATTGCATGAAGTAAAGTGTGTAATGTAATCAATACAAGTGCCCTTGGACACTGCACCAATGTTTTATCCCTAGTAGCAACAGCACATCTACCATCTTAGACCTTTCTGTCACTGATCCAGATATCTAGAGACTGAACCCACTATCGAGCATAAATACCCCCTCTTGGAGTCACAAGCATCTACTTGGCCAAAGCATCTACTAGCAACGGAGAGCATGCAAGATCAAGAGCACATAGATAAACAACTTGAATAAACATGGTATCAATATTCATCGGATCCCAGCAAACACAACATCTAGCATTACAATAAGATGATCTTGATCATGTTAGGCAGCTCACAAGATCTAAACATGGAGGCACAAGGTAGAGAGACAACCATCTAGCTACTGCTATGGACCCGTAGTCCAGGGGTGGACTACTCACGCATCACTCCGGAGGCAGGCATGGTGATGTAGAGCCCTCCGGTGATGATCTCCCCTCCGGCAGGGTGCCGGGAAGAGCTTCAGAACTCCTCCGATCTGAGATTGACGATGACGGCCGCGACGGAACTTTTCGTGGAATATGATCGACCGTAATAGGGTTTTCGCGTCGCGGAGAATATATAGGCGAAGAGGCGGCGTCGGTGGCCGAGGGGGGCCACCACGCCATAGGAGGCGCGGGCCCACCCTGGGCCGCGCCCTAGTGTGGCGTGGCCCCCTGGTGGGTCTGCTCCGACTCCCCTTTGGACTCCGTGATCTCCTCGTGATATTATTGACGATGTCTTTTGTTTCGTCCAATTCCGAGAATATTTCCTTAATAGATTTTCTGAAACCAAAAACAGCAGAAAACAGGGAACTGGCACTGTGGCATCTTGTTAATAGGTTAGTCCCAGAAAATGCATAAAAATGATATAAAGTATAGCCAAAACATGTAGCAATTGATATAATACAGCATGGAACATCAAAAATTATAGATACGTTTGAGACGTATCAAGCATCCCCAAGCTTAGTTCCTGCTCGTCCTCGAGTAGGTAAACGATAAAAACAGATAATTTTTGAAGTGACATGCTACCAACACAATCTTTGATCAAATAACAATGTAATGCACATGATCTGAATGAAGTGATCCAAGCCAATGGTCTATAGTTTGCAAGCAAGTAAATAAAGAGTAAACATAAGTGATCACACAAGTGCAAACTTTCATGAATAACACTATAAAACATTTAGAGATATAATAGTCTAACATAATAGTTAGTTCACAGCAGCAATAATTCTCAACATGAAAGTGTTTGTATCAACACAAAGGAAGATAATAGCTTCAGCTTTTGCTTCAACTTTCAACATGTATATCATATAGATAATGTCAATGCAAAGAATATGATCAACCAAACACAAAGTTATGTAAAAACTGTTATACTGGAGTTGACAATGATGTTTGCTTAAGGAGACAGAAAGAAGTGGGAAAACTGACTCAACATAAAAGTAAAAGAATGGCCCTTCGCAGAGGGAAGCAGGGATTAACATCATGTGCTAGAGCTGTAGTTCCCGAAGGCATATAGAGAGCATAAAATATTGTTTTGTAAGGTAATGGTGTATACAGGTGTCAACAAATCAGCAAATAGGCAATACTCTACTTCACTAGTTGATCAAACTTTACAAGAGCGGCTCCCATGAAGGACGTTATTTCTACCAGCAAGGTAGATCATCCCTCTTCTCTTTTGTTTACACATGTATTTTAGTTTCTTTATAGTTGACACTCCTCCCAACCTTTTGCTTACACAAGCCATGGCTAACCGAATCCTCGGGTGCCTTCCAACATTCACATACCATGGAGGAGTGTCTATTTGCAATTTAAGTTGCTTACTGATAAATCAGGGCAAAACATGTGAAGAGAATTATTAATGAAAGTTGTAATTAATTGGGGCTGGGCACCCCGTTGCCAGCTCTTTTTGCAAAATTATTGGATAAGCGGATGTATATGCCACTAGTCCAGGTGTGTAAAATTTGATCAACCAGGAAATAAAGACCACCTATCTACGTCCTTATGAGCTTTTCAAGTAGTGACACAAAAAGGAAATGTAACAGTTTTGAGTAGTTAGTAGATAGCACATGAAGAAATTTACTTGGAATGGTGAAAACACCACATAATAGGTAGGTATGGTGGACACAGGTGGCATGGATTTGGCTCAAGGTTTTGGATGTACAAGAAGCATTCCCTCTTAGTACAGAGTTTAGGCTAGCAAGGTTATTATAAGCAAACATCATTATCAACTGGAATAGCAAGAGTGTACATAAAACACAAGGTTTGACGAACCATAGACTCCCACTGTCTTCCTTGTTAACACATAGCCTTCATCCAAAAATTATCTAGACTACTATGGACTTCCTATCATGCAACAGATTATTATAGCAGAAAATCCTTATAGTAGTTCTTCATTAATAGCCATTACTTACATGATGCACAAGCTTAAACATTAATTACTTGACAGCTCAAAACAATTGGCAAGCATCAAATTACTCAAGACAACGATCTAAAAAGATTCATGTAAGCATTTTATACCACTACCACATGCATAGCATTTTTCTGGTCCAACCAAACACCAATCAACTTATTTGACAACTCTCCAAACAGATATAAGTGAAGCAAGAGAGTACTTTCTTCAAAAGAAACTGAAAGCTCTAACAAGAGATACATGAAAAACTGAGAGCTAACAGCAATAACAGCAGCTAGACAGGAATACTCAACAAGTATAAGTGAAGCACAAGAGTATTCTAATGAAAAAGTGGAGCGTGTCTCTCTCCCAAACATGAATACTAGGATCCAACAAGTATAGCACAGCAAACAAAACAAACTGAAAACAAAAACACACTGACGCTCCAAGGAAGAGTACACTAGTATGAAGCAATAAAAATATAGCACCATTAGAGATGACCTGATAATTTGTAGATGAAGAAGGGGATGCCTTGGGCATCCCCAAGCTTAGATGCTTGAGTCTTCTTGAAATATGCTGGGGAGGTAAGCCTCCCCAAGCTTAAGCTCTTCACTCTTCTTGATCATGTAATATCATTCTCCTCTATCAACACTTGAAAACTTCCTTCACACCAAAACTTAACAGCTTTTCTCATTAGCAGGTTAGTGCACTAAAAGATAATACTTCAAAGTTCTAGCAAAGACAAAACTCACAAGCCAACTATTTTAAACATTAGCCACTGTTACTAGGCTCAAGTGGGCACTTTTACACGAAAAGAAACCACTTAAAAACTTGTAAAAGAGAGAATGCAAAATAAAAGACAGAATCTGTCAAACCAGAACAGTCTGTAATGACGAATTTTTTCGAGGCACTTACGATGCTCAGATGAAGAACTTTTGAAATAATGAAAGTTGCGTAACATCATCAGGAACATGCACAAAAATTTCAGCATTTTTCGATTTTTTCTGATTTTCTACTGAATTAAACGGTGACGAACAGCAATCTGTCCCAATGCAGTCCCGAAAATAAATACCAACTTTGCATTAGTAACTCTCCTTGGCACAACAAAACAGCAAATAAAAGATACAAAGGAGTTGCTACAGAGGTAAACAAGCATCCTTGACTCAAGAAAACAAAAATAAAACAGCAAATAAAAACATGGGTTATCTCCCAGAAGTGCTTTTCTTTAATGCCTTTGAGCTAGGCATGAAGAGATGCATCAAGTATTGCCAAAAATGTTGAAATCCTCCACTCTTTCGGTGGGATCCTCTTTCTTAATTGGGAAGAAAAACTTTCGGTTGATAGGTGCAACAAACTTCATGAACCCATATTTTGCATTGATAAATCCCCCATTACTCTTCAAAAAAGATCTTCCCAAAACTATATTACTAGGAGATTTTGTAAGGATCATAAAAGTTGTAGGTATATTTTTATTTTGCATAGTAATCTCAACATTAATGATCCCTACACTTTTTATAATAGTGCCATCAGCATGAAAATGAAAAACAGGATAATCAACCATACCATCAATTTTTAACAAGTCAAACACTATCTTAGGCATGATGGACATTGTGGAACCAAGATCACAATAGGCACGAAATTTCTCACTACCAATGCTTATTTCAATAAAGGGTTCCCAATCATTTTTTAACTCAACATGAGGTGGTTCCTTAATGTGGTGGTCTAAGGTTAAGTCCTTGAGTGACTCTTCTATTTTATCAAGCCTAGTAAGCACACCTGTCTTATCCTCTTGAGGAAATTGAGCAAGTCCATTCAAAATTTTATAGGCTTTTTCTGTATCATGTTCATAGAAAGTCTCCCCCACCATAGTATCTAGAGCATTTTGGTATAAAGGTAGCAAGCCAAAGTAGAAACGTTTAATAAGAATGTCTAAGTCCATTTTAAGTTGCATCTTCCTATGCAGTTCTAACATCCTTTCCCAAGCTCCTTTAAAAGTTTCTCCACTCTCCTGTCCAAACCCAATAATTTCTCCTAAAGGGGAAACAGTAATGAAAGGACTGGAGCTAGACATGGTAACAAGCAAGTAACAACCGAAATAGTAAACTAGATGCAGGAATTTAATTTTTTTGGGTTTTTGATTTTTAACAGCAAGCAAAACAAAACTAAAACAAGACAAAAAACAAAGTAAAGAGATTGGAACTGAGAGACTCCCCTTTCCAATAGCCTCCAAGTCCCCGGCAACGGCGCCAGAAAACAGCTTGATGGCTACGTGTTGGTGAACCCCAAGAGGAAGGTTATGATGTAGACAGCAGAAGTTTTCCCTTGAGAAATCTACCCAAGGTTATCAATCCAGTAGGACTTGACGATCTATCGGAAGGTTGTTGATGTTGACTCCCCCTGGCGCTAGGGAGCTTGCACCAACGTGGAATCTGCACAGACACAAACCAGAACTTTGCCCAACACGAAACAGAGAGGTTGTCAATCTCTCCGGTCTTGCAGAAACAAAGAGTTAAACGTATGGTGTGGAAAACAGCAGGAAACACAGCAAGTAACAGGAAACAGATGATTGCAGCAGGTTGTGTAAACAGTATGAGGAAATTGGACCAGGGTCCACAGTTCACTAGTGGTGTCTCTCTCAGAACAGATAACTAGCATGTTGGGTAAACAAATTACAGCTGGGCAATTGACAAATAGAGAGGGCATAACAATGCAATACATGCCAAGATGTCTACTATGAAATCTAGTTGGGCATTACAACAAAGTACATAGACCGTTATTCCAACAGCATCTATGCCTAAATAATCCACCTTCAAGGCAGCATCCGCATCCATGTTCAGTATTAAGTTGCTAACAACAGATTATTGCATGAAGTAAAGTGTGTAATGTAATCAATACAAGTGCCCTTGGACACTGCACCAATGTTTTATCCCTAGTAGCAACAGCACATCTACCATCTTAGACCTTTCTGTCACTGATCCAGATATCTAGAGACTGAACCCACTATCGAGCATAAATACCCCCTCTTGGAGTCACAAGCATCTACTTGGCCAAAGCATCTACTAGCAACGGAGAGCATGCAAGATCAAGAGCACATAGATAAACAACTTGAATAAACATGGTATCAATATTCATCGGATCCCAGCAAACACAACATCTAGCATTACAATAAGATGATCTTGATCATGTTAGGCAGCTCACAAGATCTAAACATGGAGGCACAAGGTAGAGAGACAACCATCTAGCTACTGCTATGGACCCGTAGTCCAGGGGTGGACTACTCACGCATCACTCCGGAGGCAGGCATGGTGATGTAGAGCCCTCCGGTGATGATCTCCCCTCCGGCAGGGTGCCGGGAAGAGCTTCAGAACTCCTCCGATCTGAGATTGACGATGACGGCCGCGACGGAACTTTTCGTGGAATATGATCGACCGTAATAGGGTTTTCGCGTCGCGGAGAATATATAGGCGAAGAGGCGGCGTCGGTGGCCGAGGGGGGCCACCACGCCATAGGGGCGCGGGCCCACCCTGGGCCGCGCCCTAGTGTGGCGTGGCCCCCTGGTGGGTCTGCTCCGACTCCCCTTTGGACTCCGTGATCTCCTCGTGATATTATTGACGATGTCTTTTGTTTCGTCCAATTCCGAGAATATTTCCTTAATAGATTTTCTGAAACAAAAACAGCAGAAAACAGGGAACTGGCACTGTGGCATCTTGTTAATAGGTTAGTCCCAGAAAATGCATAAAAATGATATAAAGTATAGCCAAAACATGTAGCAATTGATATAATAACAGCATGGAACATAAAAAATTATAGATACGTTTGAGACGTATCAGTGTCCTGCTTTTAAATTAATAAAGCCAAAACGACAATACCAGCAGAGTATGCTGAGGACGTCAGCTAGAATTTTACAGTACAAAACCAACCACCTCAAAACATGGGGCATTAAGGTTTCCGCGAGACATGTGCCGAGATGATTTACAAGTATAAATCTTTTTTCACAACTGTGAGAAGTAGAACATAACACAAACTTCACTACTTCCTGTAATATTTTTCGAAAAGGTGGTAAAGCTCCATGTATTTGCATCAAGTGAATGAGTGATGCACGCACTCCTTTATTTGATTATTGAAGTACCATTACAATAATTTGCCACCGCTCCAAAAAAGAGTAACAAAAAGGCTAGATGCAGAAGAACATTAGAGACAAAAAGGTTCTTCACGCTTCCTCCGCAAGGTTGTTTTAGGCAGCTATTGAGCACAAGATGGGACATGGTAGCTGATCTCGGGATAAGGCGGTATCCGTGATTGCCATGTCACTATATCGAAGTCACCTTTGGGACGAAGGGAAGGATTCACAATGATGTCTCTAATCCTTATCTTGGGTAGTTTCCTTTCTGAAACCTCGGCTTCAGTCCGAGGAGGCATAAGAATTAGCGGAGCAGCAAGAGAGGGTAGAAAGTCGGTCAAGTCTATTGGACAGCCACCAAACACGGACAAGTTGTTTTTTGTCAATTTTTTATGTTTGTTCAACATGCTAAGCAAGAATCGAAGGGATAGATCCATCCTCAATGTATAGACAACTGTATATGCTCCCACAAATGACTCACCCAACATTCTGGTGAACTCTCCTGCCAATAGTGTCAGCTTTGGGTGGTCCTCAGCTTGCGCACTTCCAAATGCTAGTGTCTTGGAGAGGTAGCTGTATTCCTCATCTTGAAATCTACTTAGGTGGATTGGCTCCACGGTACCCCATCATCGACATCTGAAACAAATGTGACAACAACCAATGTTCTCCCTGATATGCTTTCACTGTCTATACTATGGAAGTTGTCTCCCTTGAAGTACAAAACTGAAGAGAAGTAACTACGGACCTTCTCATCATTCCATACATGTTGTACTAAAGTTTTCTTCCCTACTAGGTTGCCACCAATGATTGGAAGCACAGATGGAGAACCAGGCGGGTTGTGCTGTAACAAGAAGTTGATAACTTGTTGCTTCTCGATTTGCTGACCGAACATGAAGTTGTCGATGCAAAGATAGGTGTCGTAGGGTCTGCGAAACATCATGGTTTCACATCCACTCAAAAGTATAACAAACTTTGTCATATTAGAAACGGCGGTCTCTAATTTTAATAAGGCATCTTGTAAGTCGCAGCTGTTATCAACTTTGCGATTTGATATACCACTGTTTGCACGGAAGCGCTTCATGGGTGTGCCAAAATATGATTCAAATGAGTCAGTAATTTTCACTTCCTTAGAATCCTCTTTGATTAGTTGGTTGCACTTGAAGGTGTGTAGCACATGATAACCGTGGTACATAGCCCTAGATAGCATCTTCAGTTGCAGAAGCATACCAGAGTTGGTGATGTACCGCCGATCCGCCTCCTCGACAACCATGAGCTCTTAGCAGGAGCTGCTGCAGCCTCTCCACATGCTTCCCATCCGAGCATGCGATGTCCGAATACTTGCTCATCAAAAATGAGAAAAATCTGCTAACAAGGTCACCTGCAGCTGCAGACAGAACCTCTTCCATCCCGAAAAGGTTCAGGTTGAGACTGAATGGCTGCAGGAGGAAACTGTTTTGGTTTTCACCTTGTAGAGATCAGGTACTGAGGTATGGTGCTGTTTAAAATATGCCATGTTGTTTCCGTGTAGCGTGAAAGACCAGTTGGCCAGTTGGGTCCGTTTTCGCTGACTAGTCTAAGTCACAATGTGGAAATTAATGGCAAGCATAAGGTGGAGGTACTTCAGACAACAACATATGTGGACTTGTAAGCACACAGTATGCTTTTGTTGACAATCTACAACAGTGTGTTGCTTTTTTCTTGCAGAATCTTCTATCGAATGTTGACTTCAGGTCGTCTCATAGACCATAGTCGCTATCCTCTTGTTGCCTTGTCGCTCCCAGCATTCATCTAATCATGATGAGTTCCTGACGCACCAAGGCCAATACATTAAAAACTAGCAAGCATAAATGATTAGCGCTGCAGGCGATCGGATGATTTTTTTCTCCAAAACTAGCTTTGTTTTGAAAAATGGCCTTTTCGTTTTCAGCACAAAAACACTATACATGGCTTGCTTGTTTTGAACAATTACGCAGCATCATGCAGAACAGGGCTAGTACAGACTCCACACTCTGTTTTCCTTGTAAGCTGTAGTGACAACTACCAGAACAACCTCCACTTGTTAACTCATCCATGGCCTGCCAGGATAAGTACTGTATTTCACTGGAAACACAGAGTTCATTCCTTGAAGCATCTCGAATTCATTAACCACACATCGACATAATAGTCAGTAACGAGTTGCTCTGAACTTTCAGCTGGTGTATCATTTCGCCTGCTGCACCGCCAATTCTTGGGTGTCTATCTCATCTGGTATCATCTAATAGTAGCAGCAATCCTTTATTTTCTACAGATCGATCAACTTGCATCATGCAGTAGATGGAGGAGTATCGAGTTAATTAGAGCCAGCACAGAATTCCACACACTGATCAACTAGCTATCGCGTATGGAAGTACACTTTGCTGCAAGGATCTCGTTCCCACGCTTGTCGCGCATTATTTTTGTGATACTAACAGTGATGCAGGTGGTGTTGGGCGCAACAAATGAGTGGCCACCATCCTCCGGCGCCAGTAAACCCTGGGAGAGGTTGGTGCTCCTGACCTGAAAATCCGAAGACTTCTGCCAACCCATGTCGGCGTTGCTGGAACCAAGATGGCACTTGAACTTACGCTCCTCCTCAGTGGTGGCGGTGGCATGAGGATCGATGCACAAGATGGAGATCGCATGGCCGAAAGGCGGCACCGGAGTGAATGTCACCAAGAAAAGGGGGCCACCGTCTCGGCTGTGGAGAACATGCATCCCTTCTTGCACATCCAGGGTGAGCTTGAAATTGTACTTCAACTCGGTGCATGGCCACTTGTGATCATCGGTAAGATGAGCCAGGAACATGACGATGGACCCCGCGAACCTGCAGCCTGGTACCGGGCAGAAGCATGGCGTGTGCGTGCACGACTTATGGTGCACGTTCGCCTCGTGGTAGTGCATCCGTACTTGGTGTTGGCGCAAGGGACATGAAACGACTCAAGGATTTTGTCAAGCGCGTTGCAGCGGTTGTAGCCGCCGGTGATGGAGCACGCGTGGCACTTGTCCTTATTCGGGAGGCTGGCGTGGCAGGATGAGCAGATCACATGGCCAACTGCGCACTGCATATCAAGAAAGAAATCCAGCATGATATATAAGCCTACTTGTCAAAATGATGCAACTTCTGCTCATACTAAAAACAGAGATCATCAGTTTTTTTTTCAGTTCAGATGTTGCAAAGAAACAGCAGTAACAAACCATTTAAAACTTGGTTGATCAATTTATTCTTTCTGAAAGTGTTGATGGTGTAACTTGTAATTGGTGTGCAGGTGCTAAAATTCACTGTATAATCTCTTAGCATTTAGTATCCTTTACAGATCACGGAAGGCTCTCAATTTTGTATCAAAAGGTATCTTGGGATGAGGGACGTGTCTTACAAGTTCATAGAAGGAAAATTTGTGATGGGAGAAGGAGAGATGTTGCAAACAAATTTCCTTGCTAGATTCTTCCATTCTGGTTATGTAAGGTGTTTGATGAACGATGTGGTATTTTCTGATTTAGGACGGTCCTGGAGGAAGATCATGCAACAATGTAAATATTCTGCAGATTTTTATGTGGTTGTCGCACGTTGCTTATGTATGTGGAAATGTCATTCAACAATGGATGAGCCAGAAATGATCACTACAATCAGGAGCTGAGAAGCAGTATTTCAGTGTAGACAGCAATGGGGCTGTCACAGGCACAATACACAGGTTGCTCATCACCCTCACAAATTTCTTCAGATAGTTAAATCTCCCATGGATCCATGACTGAAAACTTTCACCAAGCTGGTGCCTCTTACAAGTATTCTGGCAAAACAAAATCTGACCCCAAAGGGAGGTAAAGGGCGAGGGTAACTGTTTTTCTTTTCTGTGTTCATTAGATGAAGACACTGATCTCCTTTTTCTTCACTCGTCCCATGGCAAGATATGTGTACATACAATGTTTTTAATTTTAGCCGTAGGCTCTATCTACGATTCTATCTGAACTTTCTCTTTGCAACCATGGAATCCCTACACCCCAATGCAATGGCGGATCAAATGATGCTATCCATGAACGAAGAGGAAGAAGTAGGTATGGGACATGGTAGACCGGAGGTTGGAGGGTCTCCATACAGATCGGGCACTCTAGAACGTCCCGCTCGATGCTGCCACTGATGGCCGCCGACATCTTGTTCGTCTGCTCGTGCTGCTGCGGCCGCTGATGATCCCCTTTCCTCTTTTTTCTCGGCGTTGAGGCTAGTAGCTGGCTAGCCGTTTTTTGTTTTTCAAAGAGGGGAAAGTTACACTCGATGAGTACTTTGCCGGTAAAATCCGTCCGTGGCTCACTTCAGACGCATTCCCTGCTCGTTCGCTGCAGTGCAGGGTGTACTAGCCGTTCTGTTTACTGATGTGATGCGACGAGGCAGGGCAGGCTAGTAGGGTATTTTTTGCCTAATCTGGCCCTTTTGCCGAATTAATGACGTATCTGGCCGCTCCCGGGAACTAATTGCAAATCTGGCCCCCCGAGGTCGGCGCCAACGCAAATGGAGCCGACCTTGTGTAGGTCGGCGAAATGCGATTTCGCCGACTTACACAAGGTCGGCTCCATTTGCGTTGGCGTCGACCTCATGGGCCAGATTAGCAAATTTTGGTTGGCGCCGAACTGCACAAGTTCGGCTCCATTTGCGTTGGCGCCGACCTCAGGGGTCAGATTTGCAATTAGTTCCCGGGAGCGGCCAGATACGTCATTAGTTCAGCAAAAGGGACAGATTTGGCAAAAAATACGCTAGTAGGAGGCAACTAGCTGGCTAGCCGTTTTTTGTTTTTCAAATCTGTGGCTTGCTTCGTACGCTTTTTTTGTTGTTGAGTTTACTCCATTTTTTACTCTCTACACGTACATTTTATGACAAAATTACCCCATTTAGTAATCGATAAATATAATTATCAAACGTGCCCACCAAAGCCATACTGAGGTTTTCCACCAGAAGTTTTTCTATAGAGAGATAAGTTTATGCATGTATATAGGGATGAAAATGGAGTGGAAAGATTTCAAATTTTTTGTGGAAAAACGGAAATGGAGAGGAAATATGGAAATGGAAACTGAATTTTACAGAACAGAAACGGAAAATTTTAAACGGAAACGGAACAACGTTTCCGGTGGAACCAGTAGCGGAGCACGGAAAGAATCTGAGATAGGGCGAACTCTAAAAAAATGACGCAAAGACCAAATTAGTCCCGGGACTTTAATACTATATATGATTGTAACATAATCACTTAGTACAATAGAAGTACAAACATATTTGAATATAGGTAAAACCTAAAAACATACCAATAATGAAGGTTTAACGATGTATAAAAGTCCTAGATAATGGCAAAGCTCTACCATTTTTTGAAAATTTTCTGTAATTCTAACGATCAAGACTTTTGAATATCTCTCGCTCGATGTACCACATCATCAAGTTATTAAGAAGCCATTGCGGACATCTTGTTGTGCAACTCGGTCTTGATGATCTTCGTTGCCGAGAAGGACCTTTCAAGTGTTGTCGTCGTCACCGGTGAAAGCAATGCCAGCTCAATGATGCGATAAACCGTAGGAAACATGATGTGCCTTTCAAATATCAAGACAATCTCTAAGGTCTTCAAATATCTGCTTATATGTATAATGAATAGCTCAACGTTATCTTGTATACGCCCATGCGCATAATTAGAGAAAATCCCCATGATAAATCTTTACAAGACGAGCAAGTTTATTCACATTGAAGCTAGGAAATGCGTCTCTTGAGTCAAAAAAAGAGAGGTTCTGAAGCAATTCTGAAGATAACTCATTTGGTAATAGAGTCAATAGCAACATAGAAGGTGTCCACACTGTAAAAATAATAATTAGTGACCTGATTTTCTTCCCCCTTTGTTGAAGGATGATTTTTAGGATCCCACGGCAATCTCATTTCCGATGATCGAAAGAGAGTTTATTTGTTCGGAGGGGACTCGGGTCAACAGGTTTGGATCAAGATGGTGATGATGAAGTTCCCTCATATTTTATTCATGGTGGATCACAAGATCGTACAAGACTTTACAAGATGGATCTTGTCAGGTTTATAGGTGCACCCGACAAGAGTATATGAATCTAGGGTTTATGGCTATGGAGACTACGAAGGCTAGGGCTTTGACTTGGGCGTAGATGATGAGGATGAAGATGATCCTTCGGATGGTTGTCTTCTCGTACTTATAGGCATCAGTAGGAGTCTCCATCTTGCACGTTAGGGTTCCACGTTAAGTTGATCTTGTAACCTTCCTTCAATGTACGTCTGGTTCGGGATCCTTCAGGGAAGTCTTCATGTAGCACGACAGGTCAGGTCGGTGGAGCTTCTGGATGAGGGCCGTCCGATCGTGGGAGTCTTTGGACGTCGTGGGCTGGAAGTGGTGTAGGTCCGTATAACGTAGGATTGCGGCCTAGCCTCACTTATCTCTGACAAGCTACCGATCAGTGCCTTTAATAAGGTGGCCGACGTTCTTAACATGTTGATGAAGTTGCCTTGCTCCTGGTTGAACCTTTTCAGATGGGGTTGATGACTTCTTTGACCCGGATGATAGGTCTACGGACGCTGGCAACCTGGATGGTAGGTCTTACTGACTTTCCCGACCTGAATGATTGGTCTTCAAGGATGTCCTGGACCTAGATGATAGGTCCCGACGTCGTTCTCGTCTTGAAAGAGTTAGTAGTAATGGGGGAGGATAATCCCAAACATGTTTACCTTTAGGATCTGGGGAGGCCTTGCAACGGAGGGGAGTCCCCTTGGTGACGAGCCTCCGACCAGTTGAAGTCGCATGTCCAATTGCTTTCGTCCGACCAGATAAGGTCGTTGGTGTCCTCTATGACGCTAGTAGGTCGCTACGGGGGATGAGGTCTTGCCGACTCGATTAAAAGCACGACCAAAGAAGGCTGCATGCTCGTCTATGACGTGAGTAGGTCATTACGGGGGATGAGGCCTTCCCGACTTGGTTGACGTGTTAGACCTTATTCTGAATCATCTGGCAGTCCTTGAATCTGAGTCGTCACGCGACACAAGATATTGCATTTTGAAGTTATCACTAGAATCTGTCCATTTTCTGGATTTTTATTAAAACAGAATACGTTTTCTAACTCAGAAAGCTTAAACGAGCGGCCGGAAACCTCTCCCGAAATGATTAAAAACCTGACAGGTGGGGCCGGGGCAACTGTCAGGTATTTAATCATAATGGTTCGATAGAAGAGCAGAAAATTGAGTCAAATCAAAATGATCTGTGCGCACACTCTCCCCGCTCTCACTCCATACCGCAGCTCTTACAATGACTTGATGTGACGAGGGCAGAAGCAGTGCTATCAGGCTAAGGGCATCCACTATGTAGTCCATAAGCTTGTCCATATGGAAAAAGTGACCCTTATGGACAACTTTATACATAGTGGCACCTATCAATAAGCTTGTCCAGATGAAAAAAGCTTATGGATAACCCACAAGCTCGTAGACAACCCACAAGGAATAGAATAATGTTACTTCATGGCTATAGTGCACAAAGCAATAAACATGCTATATTTTTTTTCAAAGCTAATGTTACTTTCATGGTTTTATTATCTGATTTATTTTTGACATGTGGGACCCATCTTATGGTGTGCTTTTGCAACATACATTGTGGTGTTGTCTATAAGCTTATGGTGTAGTGAGTCGGTCCCACCTTATCGATAGGTTTGGCCACATACATAGTTGATGCCCTTAGCTCTAGCTTGCTTTACTATCCTCGCTCTTCAGCTGTCGCACTGGCCGTTCTGGCGGTATGACGTGATGTGACGAGACAGGGCAGAGGAGGGTCGTGCTGCTAGGCTATTACTCCTACTAGCTAGCCGTTAAGCTCTTTAAAAACATGTTCGAGCCTGGATGGCTAGAGTGGTCGAGTGCTATTCTGGTATGTTTTCTGAAACATTTTACATCCGTTCCTGAGATTGTCAATTCTACTATGTGCAGAGTTTCAAAAGAGTTCACCTCAATTAGTCACTTGTGCGCTATCATCATTGACTTTTTTCGATAACAGACATTTATTACTTATAGTATCACGCAGATACAGTGTCACGTCTGACTTCTGCATAACAACACATCCATAACAATCTAAACATAAATAAAAGGTAAGCAACACAAATTACAAGAATCAATTACAAGATCGCCCATGAAGATGGAGGACCAATCCAAAAATTACGCTACGACCCATGTGGGATAATAAAGTCTCTTATCGTGTCTTTCAACCAAGCAGACACCTTCGGTCACAAAACTCCACGCGTTGTAGAGAATACTATGAACGAAGTATTGTACAACGGTAGTTGACCTGCATAAAGGAGAACTTATGTTATTTGTACATAGCCATAGCGAGCATACCCCCACCCCTAGAAAAGCCCTAAACTTGTGGTCATTGTAACAGTACATGGCGGATACAAGTTTGAAACTATTTGGAATATCGACCATATAGAACGGGCAAAGGAGCATTGGAAGAAGTGTTTAATTGTCTCATCGTGATGGCAAAATACACAATTTTTATTTCCTTGCCATTTTTACGCTTTACAAGATTGTTAGTAAGGATTACCCCTTTGTGAAGGTACCATCCAATTTTTATTTATTTTAACTGGCATTTTCATTTTACAATTTTTGTTATCGACTTGCACATATTTATGAACAAATGCTTTATATTTAGAATCTATTGAGAATTTCTCATGTAAATTCCAACGAAAAATATCAGACCCCTTCGATAACTAGACCGTGGCTAGTCACCCTAATAGAGCATTCCATGCCGTAAGTCTGAGACCGATTAAATCTCATCTGAACTCACATTATGGGGATAATCTCATCTGAACTCACATTATGGGGATATGTTTCCAAAACCATAGCGATAGTGCTCCTGTTACAGAGAATATTATATAGAGCTGGATATTGTTCCCGAGTGTGGTATTTCACAACCATTTGTCCTCCCAAAATCTAATCTCAAAGTCATCTTTTGTGAAAAACGATCCAAAGATATCATGAAGTATTACAGAGAAGTTCTGACAATCTCGATACAAGCGTCAATAAATCAGCTCACAAAATTCCAATCTAGATTTAACCTGAAGCTGCAGAGAAGAGACCGGCACCAAGTTTCAAGCATTAGCTAGATTGAGCTTTACAGGACAGAGTTCAAAGCAGCAGCTAAGCTAGATTGCGCATTACACAATGCTCTGCAAAAGCATCACAAAGTTTCTACGAACATGGCAAAAGTACCCCACTGGTTTACTTAATTAAAGTGCAAAAGTAGGCAGCATGACAGCCATCTTCCCTTTTTTGCTCGTGAGATGGGAAGTAACATCTTCATCTTCATTATCCGAAACTTCTGATATCTTATTGATACGGACGTTGAAGCTGCTGGCAGCAGGCGTGTTAGAAGAAACAGTTGGCACAACCATGGAGCAGCTGCCATCTTCCATTGGTAGGCCGTTGGAGAGATTGGTGCTTCTGATATGGAACTATGAATGTTGTTTCCAAGGCATGGTGTCACAGTAGAAATCAACCAGGCACCTAAACTTGTGCTCCCCCACCACGGTATGCGGATCAATGCACAAGATGGAGGCGGCATTGCCGAAAGGCGGCACTGCCGTGAATTTTACCAGGAACAGGGGACCACCCTCTTTTGTGTGCAGAACGTGCATTCCTTATTGAATCTGCAGGTTGAAACGCCATCCATACTCAAACTCAGTTGATGGCCATCAGTGTTCGCAGATGAGATGGCACAGGAGAATCGTCGTTGAGCTGCCAAAGACACAGCCAGCTTCAGGGCAGAAGCATGGTGCGCGCGGGCACGACTTCTCATGATCTGCCCGCTCGAGGTAATGAGTCTTGATGGTGCAACCGTATTTGGTGTTGGAGCAAGGGACCCGGACAGAGCCCAGGATGTGCTCAACCACAATGCTGCGGTTGTAGCTGCCCGTTATAGAGCACACATGGCACTTGTCCTTGTTCAGGAGCTTCTCATGGCAGGATGAGCAAATAGCATGCCCAATGGCACACTGCATATCACAAAATAAGGAAATAAACAATGCTTGTGAGAAAGATACAACTGGCTGCCCATGCTAAATCCTTTGAGCAAGCATACATTGCCATAGTTTCCACCAATTCAAGGAGACTTTGTTTTGACAAAGGGAAATTTGGTGATAGGAGAAGGATGACTTGGTTGGAGATCAACCTCTTGGTTTTTGCATACAAATTTTCTAGGTTTTTTAAACAATGAGGTTGTTTAACCCCATAAATTTCTTCAGAAAGCTAAGCTTCAACTGAGTTCATGTAGAACTATTTCAAGAAATAAAATCTGGTACCAAGGCTTCTATCGAATTCATGTTCTTCCTCCAGCCAGGAGTATTAGTCACACTATGGATTCCAGGTCGTTTGGTTAGATTATATACGATTCAACTAATTGCCCGACTAACATCTCAATACTTGTTTTATTGTGGCAAATGAAGGCGACACGGGCGTATCTTAATTCGATTTTAGTGAAGCTCATTGTATATTCTCTAATGTCTATCTGAACTTGTTTTGACACTTTGGTGCGGTCATGCCTAAGAGCATCTCTAGCAGTACCCGCAAAACGGCAACCCGCAAAACAATTTTAGGGGTCGGGTTTTGCGTGTTCTTGCGCGAGAAATGGGGCCGCGAAGAACAGAGCCCGCAAACGAAACTGCAAATCTGAAATTCAACATCCAAATTTTCGCGGGAACAAAGTTCAGTTCATACTAGATAGATGTTCTTCGCTACAGATAGATTTCAACGTTGTATCTACACAAAATGCAAACCCTAGAACTACACGTCGCCGCCGAAACCCTAGAACTACACAAAATTTGCTCCTCAACGGAGCCACGGGCGCGGCGGCGACGCAGCGGTGGAGGATCTTCACTCCTCGTCGGAGACGAGGTCGATGACGGGCGGGAGCTGGCTGATGATCAGCGTATGCTCCATGAGGACGTCGTCGAGCACCTCGTCGCGCTTGATCTTGGCGGCGAACTCCACCGCCTCCGGAGCCGGTCAAACTCCGGCAAGTCGCAGCGCACCGACCCGCCGGGGCTGTACTTCCGTGCGCCGCGCTTCCGTGCGCCGTCGCTGCGGACGATCTGCGCGCGCTTCGCGTCGGAGTAGTCTCCGCCGAAACGGTCGTCGCCGGGGAGCGGCGCCTCTGGTTCCCGCTTCGGCGCCATGGCTCGGCGTCGCCGGATCTGTTGACGGGGACGCGAGATTTCTCGTCGGAGACGGCGGAGCGCACGGCGGATTGCTCGCCGGAGGAGGTGCGGGATTGGGGATCGCAATCCGCAAATGCGGTGGGAAGCCAAATAAATAGGGGCACGCGGTGCGGATTCACGGGCCACCGCAAAACGTTTGTGGGCCGACGCAAATATGCAGACGCTGGTCTGGCCCAAAAATTGCCCCAAACCCGCAAAGTCGCCGGAATTTTGCGGGTTCGGCCGTTTTGCAGGTACTGCTAGAGATGCTCTAAGTGTTTTAACAAAAAATAGTCTCTATTCTTTGTTTCTTTGTTTCTTTTTATCACCTTAGTTCATTGAAACGTCCATAGTGATCACCATTTTGATGTAGTGGCAAAGATACGTGTGCGCAGGGTTATAATTGATATAACTACCCTATCTGAAATTCTGACTCTAGGACATGTCTGAACTTCTACTGTTTTTTTTTTTTTTTTTGCTTCAAAAGAAACATAACTGAACCATTTCCAGCAGACCTATATGGCAGTTCTCAAGTTCACAATGCATTGGTAGATGTAGACAAGGTTAATCAATGAGAGGGAAGAGGAAGGATGTGAACGGAAGAGGTAGGCGCGACCTGGAAGACCCGGTGTGTGGGGGGGTGGTAGCAGACGGTGCAGTCCAGAGCACCTAGCTCGATGGTGGCGACGGACACCATCTGCTCGCCGCTGGCGTCGCTGCTGTCTCCCCTCCTCTTCCGGCGGCTCGGCCCGCTCTCCCTCTCCATTCTCGATCGATCCCCTTCCAACAAGAACTCACTCGCCCCAGACCTCCAGTAGCCTAATGGGTGCGAGGTGGTGAATGCTGTGATGGGACGCGGCAAGGCAGAGGAGTGTCAGCTAGAAGTAGACGGAGAGTGAATTTATTCTGGCCGCTCTCCACATCTGGCCTTTTTTTTTTTTTTTTTTGACGTGTGTCACCCACAATACTCGGGATTTGATTCCACGTGAAGCAAAGATTGTTTTTCCTGTATTCCCGATTTTTAAAAAAGGCATCTCTTCGTATTCTGTTGCACGACTGCACGAGATAAAAGGTATATATTGCCAAGATAGTAATTTTAGGTTTTCCAGTGATTTATATTTTGATATGACCATGTTTATTAGTAATAATGTGTTCTCACCCTAAAAAAACTATCCAACACTTTTATGTTTTCAGTTATCTGTTGTATTATTATCATGTTTCCTTTATTTTTTGCTTACATTTTCAAAATCCTAAAAACAAAGAGTCATTAAGAAATTTTGGAGAAAACTAGAGATTTTATTTCTAAGAAAACTCGATTGCAAATAAAACACATACATGATGTTTGGTTGTGGTTTTTTCTCCTCCAAGGATCATATTGGTTTAGATTTCTTAAAACAGAAGAAAAAACTAGGATTACAATATCATGGGCAGAGGGAGTGTTCATCATTTGTTGGCAACCGTCGTATGATCGACATTTTTGAATCTAATGTTAGCGATTCTCTTGGCTATAGTTACATTTGGACGTTGATCAATTGCGCTAAAACATGACATTTCAATTCGGACGTCCCAAATCATTCATATGATGACTATGTCTTGTGAGGACTTTCCTCACCTGCTCACGCCCCCGCGGCGACGGGGCAACCCCTGCATTCCTCAACCCCACCCTCTCTCCTACCCTGCCCCCACCCCCGATGACAGGCGCCACGTGAAAAGTCAACGCGGTGCATGTGACAGGCCTCCTTTCCCCGCGATGCATGGAGAGCCTCACTGACAGCTCTAGCAGGCGGCAGAGTGTGGCTCGGTGATTTCCCCCGTCAGCGGTGCTTCGTTTACTACCATGCCATGAGGATGAAGACACAAGGGCGACTTTCATTCTCCCCAGTGCGGCTAGACACCAGTGTGGCAATCTGGATGGGGGTGGGAAAGGTGGACCCAAATCTGGGTCGGTGGACCTAAATCTGGGCAACAACTGGTGGGCATGTCGGTACTCTCCAGATTAGCACTGGTAGGAAACTGCCTTTCTGTGGATCACTTTTTGTGGCGCACCAAGTAGCCATGCGCCACAAAACAAAAATTCTGTGGCGCACCAGGCCACATGCGCCACAGAAATGTGACTTCCTGTGGCGCACCAAGCTACATGCGCCACAGAAATGTGACTTTTTGTGGCGCATGGGGAGTGTGCGCCACAGAAAGTCACATTTCTGTGGCGCATGGAGGTGGGTGCGCCACATAATTTTTTTCCCTCTCACGCATGCCTACACCCCCCGTGGATCGGCTTTTCAGTTCTGTAAACAAGAAAAGAAAATGAAAAAAATTTCAAAAAATAAAATCCTTTGAAATGTAGTTTCGTTTTAGTGTCTAGTTGGTATAGAAATTTTGAAATATGAATTTTGACCTTTTTTGCAAAAAACGAAAAAAATATTGACACGGCCATAACTTTTGCATACGACGTCGAAAAATACGTTTAATATACCAAAAAAATCGTGAGAAAAAAGGAGCTCGATTTAACCTAGGTTTACCTGGTGAACTTTTCTTAGATTCGAGAAATTCCAAAAGAGTAAAAGTTATTTCGAAAAGAAGATTTTTTCTACAAAATAAAAAAATTGGATTTTTTTTCTGTGGCGCACGGTGGCGGGTGCGCCACAGAATTGTTGGGCGGGATTCGATTTGAATCCCGCCCAACCCTTCTCTCCCTCTATTTTCTCCTTACTCCCTTTCTTTTCTCCTGCTCCTTCTTCACTTCTCCCTCTCCCTTCTCCTCTCCCCTTCTCCTCCACTCCTCTTCTCCCTTCTCTTCTCCCCTTCTCCTCTCCTCTCCTCTCCTCCACTTCTCTCCTCCTTCTCCTTCTCCTCTCCTCCACCACCCCGGCGATCTCTTCCTCCACCTCCACCTTCGGCGACCTCTCCTCCGGCGACCTCCACCCCGGCGACCTCTCCTCCGGAGACCTCCACCCATATTGAATAAAACTGCTGAATCTGAATCTGACGCTGTTTTTAGCAAAGTCTCTTTTCTGGTTGTTTTTGCAGGAAATTAAATCGGAGAAAAATACCACGTCAATTTTTATGGAAAAGAAGGGCATCGTGCAAAAGATGGACACGAGGAAGCGTCCGAGGGCCAAAAGAGTGGGCCCCACGCGGCCAGATTCCTTGGCCGCGTGGGCCCACCCATCTGGGGCCTCGGGCACCGCCTCTCCTTCGGCTTTCGCGTACCCCTCATATATACGAAAAAGTGGCTGACCTAGAAGGAGAGGAGCTTTCGCGAAACAGAGCGCCGCCGCCACCACGATCTTCGTTTTCGGAGACAGATTGATCCAGGATTTCTCCCCGGAGGAGGGATCCGGAGGCCGTCTTCACCGCCATCTTCACCGCCTTCATCTCCATCGACCATGAGCTCCTTCACCATCACCATGTGTGAGTAGTCCGCTGTAGGCAATGAGGTGGATGGGGATTGGATGAGATTGATCATGTAATGATACCCGTTGTCGAGATCTTAGGGGTTTATCTTGAGGATATTTTTGTATTGTGTTGATGCACTTATGCTATGTTTAATGCTTGCTACTAGGGCCCGAGTGGCATGATTTCAGTACTGAACTTATTTTGCCCCATCATATATTTGAGTTTGGTATTTATCTGCAAAGTGTATCACCTGCTATTATGTTGAACCTGCGAACCCTAAAAGTGACATATAGGGAAAACAAGGGGGAGATGTTTTAGTTTGAGGATTCTATGTGTTCATGAAGTGTTAATGCGTTGTTCCGGGCTATTCGAAAGGGTAGACCTTAATTACCTGTAGTTCCAAGTTGGCCCCGGTGAAATGGGCAGGTAGGACAATAGATGTTGTGCAAATTCTCTTGGTTAGTACGCACAACTATTTACGGAACACATACCTACATATATCGGAGTTAGAGATAAGTCCCATTGCTATTTGTATCTTATTATATGATCAATCTTATTCATGCAACACCCCGCTATCACCTCATGCCTACGTTTTAAATCTCTGAGTTACACTTTCACTTTTCCGGTGAAAACTGGGAAACCCTTGTTTACTACTGCTGTTTTATTTGCTTGCTTGAATCATCCTACTGCCATAACTATCACTGCTGCAAGTTTATTGATATACAGGTGTGGTTGAGAGTGACGCCTCAATTGCAAAGTCTTATTGGTATTCTTGTGTTCCCCTGAGTCGAACTATAAATTTGGGTAATACTTCCCAACGAAGATTTCAGCGATCCCCTATACTTGTGGGCATCAAGACATTTTCTGGCGCCGTTGCCGGGGAACCTAGCTTTATTGGTAAGACAACTTGTTATCATTTATTTGCTGCACTTGCTTGTTCCCAACTATGGGAAAGGAAAAGAATACTCCGAAGGAAGTAAGGCCTTCAACTACTCGTAGAGGTACTGATTTGCCAAGTAGGCCAAACTTTTCACCTAATGTTGCTTCTGCTATTTTGCTAAGAAGAAAGAAAAAGCTTTATCTAGTTCACCATTGTCTAAGATGTCTACTAGTATTGAAAATAATTTAATATGTGGTAGCGTAGACAAAGAAGTGACACCTGAAACATCTGAGATAACTGAAACATGAATCCTGAATCTGCTATTGTTGAAAATGTGGAGTCTGAGTTGGAAGATATGAATATTGTGATGATGAACATGAAACTTCTTCTGAGGAAGAGATGCATTTACTATGGCTTTTATGGATTCGAATTTGATAAATTGGATAAACTTGATAGCTATAAAAATTCTCCTCTTGATGATTATTTCCCTGTTACTAAGAAAATGAATGCTCCAGCTATTAAAATTAAAGATAAAGATTATGAGTTTAGTGTTGATCCTGAAATAATTGAAAAAGCTGAGAAGTTTAAGTTTTATGGGAGAGATGATGAGTTTCCTTTTGAACACATTGCTGTTTTGCATGATTTATCTGTGTATTTGGTAAAGATGAAATCCACCAACGCTATTATTTCTTAAAGTTGTTTCCTTTTACTTGGGAGGAAATGCTAAAACTTGGTATAATCATTTAGAACCTGGATCTATTACTAGTAAAGAGGAATGCTTGCAGTATTCTATAATAAATATTTCCCTTCAGATAAGATCCATGGTTTAACTATTGAGATTAGCAACTTTTCACAGAAAGAGAAGGAGGATTACCCCAAGCTTGGGGGAGGTACAGTAAGATGGTTAGGAAATGTCCTACCCATGGCTTCAAGAATAATGAAATACTTGATATATTTTACAATGGACTAACTGAAAAACTAGAGGCTATCTTGATAGTATTGCAGGTAATGTTTTCAGGGAAAGGACCGTTGATGAAGCAACTGAGTTATTGGAGACTATCTCTAGAAATTATGAAGATTGGAATATTGAAGAGATAGATGAAAAGAGATATTTCCAGAGAAGAAAGGAGGCATTCTTAATTAAACAAAGAGACAATGAAGAGCTTCCAAGGCTATTAAAGAGAAGGGAATTAAAACCTCTCATCTCAAGGAATTATCTGAAATGGGTGTTAAACTTCCTATTGATCAACCATGTTTTCCAATCCAAGTCAATGCTATTAGCTCTATGGAAGGTAATGAAAAGGTAACACCTCCTATTGATGTATCGTACATTAATGATTTTGCTTATTATAAATCCTGAGGATGATATTAGAATGAGTATTATGGAAAACTCTCATAAAATTAAATTTCTTCGTGAAAATTTAAATGCTAGTGTGGGAGAGTTAGAAGAATTATTAAACATGTGAGATGATGAATAATCAAGTTGAACAAATGGTTTCTCTTCAAAATCAATTGTATGCAAATCTTATTGAGAAGAAACAGGTTTGTGGAGTTAATACTAGAGGTGGTGCAAGTACTCAGGATCCTGACTATCCTGAAGACCATCCCAAGAGGAAAGAGCAAGAGGCTCTCAAGAAGAAATCTTCTGCAGGAAAATCTCCCAATGAAAACAAAGATATTGATGATTCTCAAGAACAAGATAAGGATATTTCTATTTCTGATGCTGAGACTGAAGATGATAATAATGAAGAAGAGGAATCATCTCCACCTGAAGAAGAACAACATGAAGCTGAAAATATTGAAGAACCTGAACCTCCTGAAAAAGAAGACCCTCAACCATCTATTGAGAAGAATAAAAAGAAGAAGCATCCAAATCAACAAAAAGGTAAAGAGAGGGATCCATGGGTACAAAGACCCATACCATATCCCCAAGAGGTAATGAAATCTTTGGATGATGCTAGGTTTGAGAAATTTCTTGAGTTGATTAAAACTTTATGTTTGCAAATTCCTCTTGTTGATGCTATTAAAATTCCTCCATATTCAAAATATATGAAAGATATTGTCACTAATAAAAGGAAGATACCTACTGATGCAATTACTGCTATGCTTGCTGAATTATTCATTTGAAGGGAAATTGCCTGAAAAGCGTGGAGATCCTGGTATTCCAACTATTCCTTGTCATATTAAAGAAACTTATGTGAAATATGCATTATGTGATTTAGGAGCTGGTGTTAGTGTTATGCCTTTTTCTTTATATAAGAAACTTAACCTAAAAAATTGGTTCCAACTGAAGTTTCATTGCAAATGGCTGATAAATCAACTGCTGTGCCTATAGGTATATGTGAGGATGTTCCTATCTCTATAGCTAATGTGTTAATTCCTACAGACTTTGTTATATTAGAAATGCCTGAGGATGATAATCTATCTATTATTCTTGGAAGACCCTTTTTAAACACTGCAGGAGCTGTGATAAATTGCACTGAGAGCAAAGTGACATTTAATGTCAAAGGAAATGAGCATACTATCTATTTTCCCAAGAAGAATCCTGTTACAATGATAAACAAGAGTGTGAATTCTATTCAAAGAAATACTATTATGATTGGAAGCTTTGAATTGCACTACCACCTCCTGCACCAAAGTATGCTACCTTGATGATTGGAACTATTCCAATCAAATATGAGGTATCTTGAATTTCTTCTTTATATATATAAAATAAGAATCATGTATTATATCTTTTACATATTATTAATGAGACTTGATCAACCTCATTACTAATGTGGAAATGATGAAAACTTGATTCCCATAAAAATTTGTATTGCATTTTAATTTTATTTATCTAGAATTTTGAGTATATGCATAATCATAATTATTTCAGAGTTCAGAAATTCCAGAATATGAAGTTTGAAAAATTCTCTTCAGAAAATTTTCTCGAAAATTCCAGAAAAATTTGGAGGTAAGTTATTTTACCAGGGGACCAACAGCCAAAAGTGGGACACCAGGAGGCCACCAGGGACCAAAAGAGGGTGTCCCACGCGGCCAGATTCCTTGGCGCATGGGACCCACTAACTTTGGCCCCAGGTGGAGTTAGGTGAGTGCCCTGTGCCCATCTCCTTCCCCTCGACAGAAAACCAGCTCCAGGTATTTTTCCCAAATTTTCCCGAGCTCCTTCTTCCTGCTATCCTTGGATCTCCAAGTTTAGGGCAAATTTTTCAAATCTGTTTGGTGGGATTGCTCCTTGCAAGGTTTCATCATGAACAAAGGTAAAGGATTGTTTGGGATGACTTCGAGACCAAGGAGAAGATCATCTAGAGTTTCTGAGAATTATGATGACAACCACCTTTGGGAGGATGGTGCAGTATATGCAGGGGAGAGGCTTCGGATTAATGCAACAAAATGGCAAGACCCCGTGGTTCTTGATCATTGGGGGATGGAGGACTTCAACGCCTTCACTGCTGCAGCTGGCTTACTCGAGTTCTCCCTTCATCCACGGAACACATACGAGGAACTCTCGCGAGAATTCCTCTCCACATTCCGGTTCGAGGCCCCGAAAACTACAAACACAGTAAGAAAAGTAAGCCACCGTCTCCCACCTTTGTCATTAAATTTACTATGAGGGGGCAGCGCTTGGTTATGTCATTAGATGAGCTCTGCAAAGCTATTCGCGTAGAGAACACGGGTAGTTGGGAGAAGACCCGTGCTGATTCTAACCAAGAACTTGTTGCTTTTGGCGTAGTATTTCTGTGAACATTCCTGATAGACTTAATAGGGGTAAATTCACTTGCATACAACACCCCGGTTTGAGATACTTTGCCTTGTTCCTTGCAAGATGATTTATTGCTAGAGATAACACTTCTGCTTGCACTGGACCCATGATTTATTTACTTAAATGTGCAAAAGAGAACATACCGTGTGAGTATAACTTGGGAGTAATTCTTGCTAGGTCCTTGCACTTGGCTGTTGAAAGGGCATATTTTATATCCCTTAGTTTTTGTGTGTTAGGCAACAACACTAGGATTTATCTAAGTAATGTTAAGTGGTGCAGGAGTCAAAAGAAATATTTGCACGTTGCATCGAAACACTTGACAGAAAAAAGGAGTCTGCTTTTTGCTTGCCCAGTCCGGAGTCTCCGGTCCTCAGGGCTCAGGGGCCGGAGTCTCCGGTCTCTCAGGCCTTGACGCCTTCGACGGCAGCTACGGTATAGGGTCCGGAGTTACCCCGGAGTAACCCCGGAGTCTCCGCCCCAACCGGAGTCTCCGCACCTCCGGTCCGGAGTCTCTGCCCCTAGACAGAGTTTTGAAGCGAAGTGACCAAGCGACGGCAGCTGCGGTATCAGGTCCGGAGTGACCCCGGAGTACCCCCGGAGTCTCCGGTCTGCCCGGAGTCTTCGGACTTCCAGTCCGGAGTCTCCGGCCCAAGTGGACAGAAACGGCTAGTTTTTCTGGAGGGGTATAAATACCCCTCCACCTACCTCCAGCCAGCTAGCTCGCCCAAACTTGAAGTCTCCATTATTGCAAGCTCAAGAATCACTAGATCTCCCAATCCCTCCACCCAAACTCGTTGATACTTGGAGGATTGAAGGAGAAGGCCCGGATCTACATCTTCACCAAGCCGTTCTTCATTTCCCCCTCATTCACTTGAGGGCCCCTTGGCTAGGATTTCCATTAGGAAAACCTAGCTTCTTATTGTACTCACTTGTTGTCTTTGTGACAGATTTGTAGCTGTTCGGGAGCCCCCAATCCTCTTGTGGGTTGTGCCCCGGATCGTTGTTGTAAGGGCTCCGGATTCCGCCTTGAAGGATTCCGATAGTGGAAGGTGAACCAAACCTTTGTGGTGCGGTTCATCGGAGAATAAGGTGACACCTTTGTGGTGGTTGAGTTTTGACCTTTGTGGTAGCTCACACCTCTCCAACGAGACGTACTCCCCTAAAAAGGAGGAACTCGGGATTACATCCGTGTCTCCGCGTGCTTTCACTTCGGTTACTTCTATCCTTGTTTACCGCCTTTACTTAGTGTACCTTGTTTAGTTGCTTGCTTGTCATATAGGTAAATTCACCATAGTTGCATATCTAGAGAATTTACCTTTTTGTGTCAAGCCTAAATTTAAAAAGTACTAAAATTGAAGTAGCACCTATTCAGCCCCCCCCCTTCTAGGTGTCATACGATCCTTTCAGCTGTGAGGAGGAATAATACTGATTACACTCTATTTATGCTGGTGCCATTGCTACTTTAGTATATGAGCACATTAAGGAAGAGAAGGTTTTGATAATAACATGGGTAGCCTAGTGAGAGGTCTAATTTACCTGATTTTACTTTGACTTCTCGCATGGAAATGATGAGAGGCATGAGGATCATTATATGTATAGCTATAGAGTTCTAATGGACAAAATGTGTCCATTAGGCTCCCTCGTGCTGACCTTTTTGACAGGATTACCGGGAAGTGGACCGTGGAGGAGGTGCAACCTCAAGAGAAGCCCCAATATCCAGGAATGCAAGGCTACCAATATGGTTACTTCCTTGGAGATGGAAATGGTGGGTACGATTACCATCCGGGATACTAGCTTGATCGCAAGCTTGGGGGAGTACTTCTCTCCCTTTCCATTCGTTGTTTTATATCACTTTTATCTTGTTATGTTTTAGTTTCTTGTTCTGAAAATCACAAAAACACAAAAAGATTTTATTGTTTCTTTTGCTTATTTACTTCTGGTCATTGACTTTATGCATCTAAAAACTAAAAAATACAAATATTTTCGTTTTCTTGAATCCAAAGTAAAAACGGAGGTGCAGGAATTGCTGAAATCTGCTCATTGTTTTATTTTTCATTTTTCTGTAACTCCGAATGAGCTAAATTTTAACCACTACTGCAACTTTTCATAACCTATGCACCCGTAAAATATGAGATGATTCTGAGGTGTTTAGGTAGGGAAAAAAACAGTTATGTATGCAGTAACGTTTTATGGCAGATTTGAGTTTTTATTGCGCAGTTCAAGTTGGGAGAGGAAACAACGATGATGAGTTGATGTGCATGAAGTGGATGAAAGGTATGACACCTTTGCCGTGCTTATGTAGTCTTTTTAATAACAGCAAGTGCACACATCATAGTTTCTTTAACATCTAGGGAAGTGGTAGCAAATGTTTATCTTCTCCTTGTTCTAGTATGTTATATGATGCAAGTGAGATATTATTTAGTGACAACACTTGACTGTGGATTGAGTAACTGTGGCTCTAAACAAAGGTCTACGCATCCATTGTGCTTGCTAAACTTGTCAACCAAAGAGAAAGTAAAAGAGTTTTTCAAATGTTAAACATGAAGTCATATGCTTGACAAGCTTAGGGGTTGGGAGTTAACTTATATGTGCTGACACATAGAAAGCTTTCAACATTGCACTAAATTACATTTAGTTGATATGTACTTTTGTTTATGGATGCTTATCATGGTGCCAAATAAATGCGGAAACTTAGTAAGTTTGAGGAGTGGGTATAAATGGCTAGAGAGACGCCTGGGCCGCCAACCTAAGCCATGCATCATTCATGGTGGAAATTTACAGCGTACCAAAGTGAACATTCAGTGATGCACTTCATAATAAAAAGCTACACAAATAGTAAATAAAAGAGTGCTGAGATTGTTCATTGTCTATTTGTCTTCTCATTTTGACATGGGCTGTTCCATGTCCTGGGACAAGAGGTACCCCAGTTGACGCTCTTGATGACGCTATTATTACTTGCAATGACTTAGAAACTTAAACTTGCTTTGTGGTCCGATTTGAGTAACACCGTGGTGTAGGTACTCGTATTCACGGGCATGAGGCTCTCAACCATTAGTTGGTCAAGCATATGAGTCATAATAGGGAACACCAAATGGATTGATAAAACTGAGAGCAAGGTGGTAAGCACAATGAGTTCACTAGTCAATAAAAGAAAGAAATCAAAAGATCTCAAAAATCTTGGCATGATTCAATCAAAAACGATGCAAAAACCTTTGTCTATTTCTACAGTTGGGCAAACTCATCCAATGCTGACACTTCATGTTATTTCTCTTGCAACAAATATAAATGCTTAACACTGATTAGATGCACCTTTGCGAGCATTTTTTATTTGTTATGGAAGTTATGTTTTGAATACTTGTTGGTATTAACGGTGTTACATATGCAATGCAAAGTTCTTGTCAAAGTCTTTTTATCGCTTCAGCACCATGTTTGAGTTGTTCGAGGACAAACAATGATAAGCTTGGGGGAGTTGATGCACGTAAAATGCTCTACTTTTCCAAGCACTTTGCTTCATAATTTGCTTCGGAATCTTCCCATATTTGAATAAAACTGCTGAATCTGACGCTGTTTTTAGCAAAGTCTCTTTTCTGGTTGTTTTGCAGGAAATTAAATCGAGAAAAAATACCACGTCAATTTTTATGGAAAAGAAGGGCATCGTGCAAAAGATGGACACGAGGAAGCGTCCGAGGGCCAAAAGAGTGGCCCCACGCGCCAGATTCCTTGCCGCGTGGGCCCACCCATCTGGGGCCTCGGGCACCGCCTCTCCTTCGCTTTCGCGTACCCGCTCTATATACGAAAAAGTGGTTGACCTAGAAGGAGAGGAGCTTTCGCGAAACAGCACCGCCGCCACCACGATCTTCGTTTTCGGAGACAGATTGATCCAGGATTTCTCCCCCGGAGGAGGGATCCGGAGGCCGTCTTCACCGCCAATCACCGCCTTCATCTCCATCGACCATGAGCTCCTTCACACTCACCATGTGTGAGTAGTCCACTGTAGGCACATGAGGTGGATGGGGATTGGATGAATTGATCATGTAATGATACCGTTGTCCGAGATCGTAGGGTTTATCTTGAGGATATTTTGCATTGTGTGATGCACTTATGCTATGTTTAATGCTTGCTACTAGGGCCCGAGTGGCATGATTTCAGTACTGAACTTATTTTGCCCATCATATATTGAGTTTGGTATTTATCTGCAAAGTGTATCACCTGCTATTATGTTGAACCTGCGAACCCTAAAAGTGACATATAGGGAAAACAAGGGGGAGATGTTTTAGTTTGAGGATTCTATGTGTTCATGAAGTGTTAATGCGTTGTTCCGGGCTATTCGAAAGGGTAGACCTTAATTACCTGTAGTTCCAAGTTGGCCCCGTGAAATGGGCAGGTAGGACAATAGATGTTGTGCAAATTCTCTTGGTTAGTACGCACAACTATTTACGAACACATACCTACATATATCGGAGTTAGAGATAAGTCCCATTGCTATTTGTATCTTATTATATGATCAATCTTATTCATGCAACACCCCGCTATCACCTCATGCCTATGTTTTAAATCTCTGAGTTACACTTTCACTTTTCCGGTGAAAACTGGGAAACCCTTGTTTACCTGCTATTTTATTTTGCTTGCTTGAATCATCCTACTGCCATAACTATCACTGCTGCAAGTTTATTGATATACAGGTTGGTGAGAGTGACGCCTCAATTGCTAAACTCTTATTGGTATTCTTGTGTTCCCCTTGAGTCGAACTATAAATTTGGGTAATACTTCCCAATGAAGATTTCAACGATCCCCTAACTTGTGGGCATCAGCCAGAATGCCAAACGGTGCGCCACTAAAACCCTTTTCTACTAGTGTAGGTGTGCAGGGTGGCTTGCGTGCGATGCGGAGGCGTGATGTCTACGTGTGCTTCTATTCTTGTAGACAGTGTTGGGCCTCCAAGAGCAGAGGTTTGTAGAACAGCAACAAGTTTCCCTTAAGTGAATCACCCAAGGTTTATCGAACTCAGGGAGGTAGAGGTCAAAGATATCCCTCTCAAGCAACCCTGCAATTAAGATACAAGAAGTCTCTTGTGTCCCCAACACACCCAATACACTTGTCAGATGTATAGGTGCACTAGTTCGGCGAAGAGATAGTGAAATACAAGTGATATGGATGATTACAAGTAGTAATGCAATCTGAATAAAAATGGCAGCAAGCAAACATGTAGCAGAACTTGATGTAAACGGTGTTTCAATGCTTAGAAACAAGGCCTAGGGATCATACTTTCACTAGTGGACACTCTCAACAATGATCTCATAATGAATAAATAAAAGCTACTCTTAAACACTCTCTTGTTGGATAACAAACACCATTCATTGTGTAGGGCTACAAAAGCACACCTCAAGCCGAGTAAACAAGCGCCACAACGTCATAAAGGAGTCACACACGGTGCACACACTGTCACCTTTACACCGTGGAGAGTACCGGAGTTCATATTAAAGTAACCTCTAGAGTGCATAATAGATAAAGAGTAACATCTACATATTCAACTAGATTAGCACAACTGAACACAAGTAAATACTGCTCGGGATTATTCTCCTTCTTGATGAACAAGAGTACTACGTAGGGCTGCAAAAGCACTCCTCAAAGTCTGAGTAAACAAACACCACATTCCCAAGAATAAGCCATGATAAATATCTAAATTATTCATAGAGTCACACAAGTACCCACACTGTCACCTTGATACCGTGTTGTCACAATGACTCCAGAAACTAGACAAAATCACTTGAGTAGCATAAACATTATTAATGTATTCAGCGATACTAGCAATACACATCACATAAAGATCACACCATGGGAGAGAGAGATGAACCACATAGCTACCGGTAGAGCCCTCAGCCTCGGGGAGAACTACTCCCTCCTCATCATGGGAGTCAGCAGCGGCGATGAAGATGGCGGTGGTGTCGATGGAGATGACTCCGGGGGCAATTCCCCGTCCCGGCGGCGTGCCGGAACAGAGATTCTGTCCCCCGAAACTTGTCGTCGATGGCGGCGGCGCTGCGGAACTCTTCGTGGAATATGACTTGGTTTTTAGGGTTTTCGCGTCAGGCAATATATAGGCGAAGGGGCAACGTCGGTGGAGGCTCGAGGGGCCCACACCACCTGTGGCGCGGCAGGGGCCCACCCGCCGGTGTGGTTTGGCCACCTCGGCCCCTCCTTCGTCTCTCCTTCGGACTCCGTGACGGTGCTGGAAAAATAGGGACGTGGCCTTTTGTTTCGTGCAATTCCGAGAATATTCGCAGAAGTACTTTTCTGAAACCAAAAACAGCAGAAAACAGGGAACTGGCACTGTGGCATCTTGTTAATAGGTTAGTCCCAGAAAATGCATAAAAGTGATATGAAGTGTATATAAAACATGTAGCAAATGGTATAATATAAGCATGGAACATCAGAAATTATGGATACGTTGGAGACGTATCAAGCATCCCCAAGCTTAGTTCTACTCGTCCTCGAGTAGGTAAAACGATAACAACAAATAATTTCTGAGGAGACATGCTTTCACACAATCTTGATCAATTATTGCAAGGCTCATGTCATGAATGAAGTGACTCAAAGCAATGGTCTATAGTTTGCTAACAATAGATAAAGAGTAAACAATGAATCATATAAGCAAAAACTTTTCATGAATAGTACTTTCAAGACAAGCATCAAAAAGTTTTGCATAAGAGGTAACTCATAAAGCAATAGATTCAAAGTAAAAGGCATTGAAGCAACACAAAGGATGATTAAGTTTCAGCAATTGCTTTCAACTTGTAACATGTATATCTCATGGATAGTTGTCAACATAAAGCAATATAACAAGTGCAATAAGTAAAATGTAAGAATCAATGCACACAAAGTTGACACAAGTGTTTGCTTCTAAGATAGAAAGGAGTAGGTAAACTGACTCAACATAAAGTAAAAGATAGGCCCTTCGCAGAGGGAAGCAGGGATTAAATCATGTGCTAGAGCTTTTTAAGTTTTCGAAAGCATATAGAGAGCACAAAATAAGTATTTGAGAGGTGTTTGTTGTTGTCAACGAATGGTAGTGGGCACTCTAACCCCCTTGTCAACCAGACTTTCAAGAGCGGCTCCCATGAAGGACGTTATCTCTACCAGCAAGGTAGATCATCCCTCTTCTCTTTTGTTTACACATGTATTTTAGTTTCTTTATAGATGACACTCCTCCCAACCTTTTGCTTACACAAGCCATGGCTAACCGAATCCTCGGGTGCCTTCCAACATTCACATACCATGGAGGAGTGTCTATTTGCAAAATTAAGTTGCTTACTGATAAATCAGGGCAAAACATGTGAAGAGAATTATTAATGAAAGTTGTAATTAATTGGGGCTGGGCACCCCGTTGCCAGCTCTTTTTGCAAATTATTGGATAAGCGGATGTATATGCCACTAGTCCATTGGTGAAAGTCTGTCAGAAGTAAATGACAAGATTGAAAGATAAAACACCACATACTTCCTCATGAGCTATAAAACATTGACACAAATAAGGAGTAATAAAGTTTTGAATAGTTTAAAGGTAGCACATGAAATATTTACTTGGAATGGCAGGAAATACCACATAGTAGGTAGGTATGGTGGACACAAATGGCATGGGTTTTGGCTCAAGTTTTGGATGCACGAGAAGCATTCCCTCTCAGTACAGAGTTTAGGCTAGCAAGGTTGTTTGAAGCAAACACAAGTATAAACCGGTACAGCAAGAATCACATAAAAACATATTGCAAGTATTATAAGACTCTACACTGTCTTCCTTGTTGCTCAAACATTTTACCAGAAAATATCTAGACCTTAGAGAGAACAAATATGCATCCCAAGTCTCAACAAGCTCTACGGTAGTTCTCCACTACTAGGCTTTAACTACATGATGCAAGAGCTTAAACATGATCTACTTGAGAGCTCAAAACAATTGCAAAGTCAAACAAACAAACAGACAAACTACAACTAGACATGACATGCAGTCTTCTTTCCAATACCAACTACTACATGTAGCATTTTCTTTTTCCAAACAAACACCAATCAATTTATTTAAACATAAACTCTCCAAATGATAATATAATGCAGCAAGAGAGTATTTATAAACAAGTGCTAACAGCTCGAAGAGATGCATGAAAAACAGGAGCTAAAAGCACTGCAGTAGCTAGTTAAGAATACTCAACAAATATAAGTGAAGAATGAGTATTCACATGAAAAAGCGGAGCGTGTCTCTCTCCCACACAAGGATTGCTAGGATCCGAATTTATTCAAACAAAAACAAAAATAAAAACACACAGACGCTCCAAGTAAAGCGCATAAGATGTGAAAGAATTAAAAATAGTTTCACTAGAGATGACCTGATAAGTTTGATGAAGAAGGGCCTTGGGCATCCCCAAGCTTAGACGCTTGAGTCTCTTGAATATGGGGATGAACCACGGGGGCATCCCCAAGCTTAGGCTTTTCACTCTTCTTGATCACATAATATCACCCTTCTCGCTTGATCCTTGAAAACTTCCTTCACACCAAACTCAAGACAGTTCTCATTAGAGGGTTAGTGCATAAAAAAATTCTCATATTCTGTAATGACAATCATTATTAAAGCTTCTGGACATTAGCTACAGCCACCATGCTTTGTGGAGCAAAGAAATCCACAAACATCGTAAAAGAGCGAATGCAAAACAAAAGGCAGAATCTGTCAAAAACAGAACAGTCTGGAATGACGAATTTTTTCGAGGCACTTAAGTTGCTCAGATGGAACTGGTCCAAAATGAAAGTTGCGTACATATCTGAGGAAGATGCGTGATTTTTACAGAATTTTTCAAATTTTCTGCAGGAGAAAGCTCAAATCGTGACAGCTAAAAATCTGTCTCTGCGCAGAAATCCAAATCTTGCATCAACTTTCAATAAAACTTTACTTGGCACAACAATGCAATAAAATAAAGATACAAAGGAGTTGCTACAGAAGTAACAAGCACCTTGACTCAAAACAAAAAGAAAAGCAAAAAAACAGAAAATAAAAACAATGGGTTGTCTCCCATAAGCGCTTTTCTTTAAAGCCTTTTAGCTAGGCATAGATTTTGATGATGCTCCATATATAAGAGTTAAATATAAGAGAGCATCAAAAGCAATAAAACACATTTAAATCTAACCCTTCTATGCAAGGAATCTTGTAAGAAAACAACAATGAAGACAAAGTGACTAGCATAGAAGGCAAAACAAGTGCAACTTCAAAAATTTCAACATAAGAGAGAAGACTTAATATTATTGTGATATATGAAATCGTGTCTCCCTCTCTCATAAGACCAGTAGGTCTTAAAGTACCCAGCAAATAAAAGCAAATCAAGAGAAAGCTCAAAACTTCATCATAAAGAGAGGTTTTAGTAACATAAAGATTTCTATAACCATACTTTCCTCTCTCAAAATAATTTTCAGCGGCATCATGAAAAACTCAACAATATAGCTATCACATAAAGCATTCTTATCATGATCCACATGCATAAAAGTATCATTACTCTCCACATAAGCATGAACATTATCATTAGTAATAGTGAGAGTAAAAGTATCACATCCATCATTGTAATCATCATAAATTGGAGGCATAGAAAATCAAATGATTTTTCCTCAATAGTATGGACTGAAATATCATATTCATCATTGTAAACATCATATATAGGAGGCATATCATAATCAACAAAATATTCCTCCTTAAAGCTTGGGGGACTAAAAAGATCATATTCAAAAAACCAGCTTCCCCAAGCTTAGACTTTTCCATAGCATTAGCAATAATGGTGTTCAAAGAATTTAAGTAATACCATTGCTACCATCATGCAAACAAGCCTCCATAGGTTTTTTAATTTTCTCTTCAAAAGCATCATGTCCTAATTCAATAAAAGTTCATAAATCTCTAATTTTTTTGTTGTTTTCCAATAAGCCTAACTAGTGAAAATAAAAACAAGAAACAAAAAGAAATAATTGCAGAATCTAAAGGAGATACCTTCCAACACTTACCCCCGGCAACGGCGCCAGAAAATAGCTTGATGTCTACGTGCTTCTATTCTTGTAGACAGTGTTGGGCCTCCAAGAGCAGAGGTTTGTAGAACAGCAGCAAGTTTCCCTTAAGTGAATCACCCAAGGTTTATCGAACTCAGGGAGGTAGAGGTCAAAGATATCCCTCTCAAGCAACCCTGCAATTAATACAAGAAGTCTCTTGTGTCCCCAACACACCCAATACACTTGTCAGATGTATAGGTGCACTAGTTCGGCGAAGAGATAGTGAAATACAAGTGATATGGATGATTAAAGTAGTAATTGCAATCTGGAATAAAAATGGCAGCAAGCAAACATGTAGCAGAACTTGATGTAAACGGTGTTTCAATGCTTAGAAACAAGGCCTAGGGATCATACTTTCACTAGTGGACACTCTCAACAATGATCTCATAATGAATAAATAAAAGCTACTCTTAAACACACTCTTGTTGGATAACAAACACCATTCATTGTGTAGGCTACAAAAGCACACCTCAAGCCGGAGTAAACAAGCGCCACAACGTCATAAAGGAATCACACACGGTGCACACACTGTCACCTTACACCGTGGAGAGTACCGGAGTTCATATTAAAGTAACCTCTGAGTGCATAATAGATAAAGAGTAACATCTACATATTCAACTAGATTAGCACAACTGAACACAGTAAATACTGCTCGGGATACTTCGATTATTCTCCTTCTTGATGACACAAGAGTACTACGTGTAGAGCTGCAAAAGCACTCCTCAAAGTCTGAGTAAACAAACACCACAGTTCCCAAGAATAAGCCATGATAAATCTACATATTCATAGAGTCACACAAGTACCCACACTGTCACCTTGATACCGTGTTGTCACAATGACTCCAGAAACTAGACAAAATCACTTGAGTAGCATAAACATTATTAATGTATTCAGCTACTAGCAATACAACGATCACATAAACACACCATGGGAGAGAGAGACGAACCACATAGCTACCGGTAGAGCCCTCAGCCTCGGGGGAGAACTACTCCCTCCTCATCATGGGAGTCAGCAGCGGCGATGAAGATGGCGGTGGTGTCGATGGAGATGACTCCGGGGGCAATTCCTATCCCGGCGCGTGCCGGAACAAGATTCTGTCCCCCGAAACTTGTCGTCGATGGCGGCGGCGCTGCGGAACTCTTCGTGGAATATGACTTGGTTCTTTAGGGTTTTCGAGTCTGAGGCAATATATAGGCAAAGGGGCAACGTCGGTGGAGGCTCGAGGGGCCACACCACCTGGTGGCGCGGCAGGGGGCCCACCGCGCCTGGGTGTGGTTTGGCCACCTCGGCGCCCTCCTTCGTCTCTCCTTCGGACTCCGTGACGGTGCTGAAAAAATAGGGACGTGCCTTTTGTTTCGTGCAATTCCGAGAATTTCGCAGAAGTACTTTTGAAACCAAAAACAGCAGAAAACAGGAACTGGCACTGTGGCATCTTGTTAATAGGTTAGTCCCAAAATGCATTAAAGTGATATGAAGTGTATATAAAACATGTAGCAATTGGTATAATATAAGCATGGAACATCAGAAATTATGGATACGTTGGAGACGTATCAAGGCACCTACCTTCGTGCTCTCTCCGCCCAATGCTCCACCATGCTACCTCGTCGCCGCTCGCGTGTGGGCTAGATCTGGGACATGGGGGCCTAGATCTTACTTGACATATAATTTTCCGCTTTGTGGCGCTCGTTGGCATGCTTGTGCAAGACCATTGACGTTGGCCGACGATGGCCCTAGGAGGTTGAGCGCACGACTAAGTCTCTGTCCAGCAGCGTTGTGTAGGTTGTGGCTATCTCTTGGCTATTGGATGACCATGAGTAGGCGACCGGGATCCTGGTTTGGTGGTGTTTCAGAAGTGGTAACTCCCGGATTGTGTCTTGGAAGTCTAATTTGGTCCAGATTGTACCCTAGTGCTAGCAGCGGCAATGTCTATGAGCCTCATGACCCTCTTGGGGCAATCATTCTGGTTACCGTTCGCGATAGAGCTCCGATTCAAAACTATGTTCCATCTTCGGCTTCGGTGAGGACTGGGCTTTGCGTCGTCGCTCTTGGAGGCGTCATCGTGGAGCTCCAGTACCTCCGCATCTAGTTGTCATTGGCTCACAAGATTAGCTCATTCTCAATGCTCCTTCCGCCCTGGCGTGAGGCAGTCTCCTATCTTTTATAGGTGACTCTAGTTGTCACCGCTCTCAAAATTTCTCGTTGTATGCTGGCAGGATTGTCGCTATTTCGCCCGGAGCGAGAGGACATGCGGTTCTCTCCAGCTTTAGCTTGGTGGGAGCAATACAACGATGTCAAGTGATTTCACAAAGACACGTAGTGTCACCTCTAGTCAGTTCCATGGGATCTTGGGGATGGCTACTCCTACATTTTTCGGTTTTCTTTGATCTACTTTGTCAGAGGGTTTCCTCGTCACTATGTATCAGTTCTTCCGTGTTGCTTTATCTATAAAGCGGCCAAAATCCTGCTTCGGGTTCTAAATGTCTTGTGGGAGATATTTGTTAGCTGAGTAGACACATATCATAGAAGGAGGGCCCATTGGGTTGGTTCCATTATGTGAACGTTTTTATGGTGTGTTTGAAGTTTAAACATGTTGGCCTCATCTTGTCTAAAAAAATCGTTTGTCCCTGTCTTAAGGGGAACGAATTAGGTCGAAGTCACCGAGTACCATCAAAGGAATAGTTGCACATATGGTGATACCCATCGAGAGAAAAAATGAGTGTGTGTGCGTGGGCGCATAGATGTTGGATAAACATAGGAATCTTGTAAGGGTTTATTTGTGTGGTGATGTTTGTGAGACAGTTGGCACAATAATATAGCCTTTATTTTGCGACCTATCCAACATTGGTATATACATTTTTTTATCAATATTTAGAACTATTTGATTCACACATGATTATTCTCAGGACACATGAATAGTTAAAAGCACACAGTTTGGAGTGTTATGTCCTTAAAACTCTTAAATATTAGGAAACTATTTTTTTTACATCAAACACATTTAAAACAAGGAAATTGTGTATAAGGAAATTCTGTAGAAAAATCCTAGGAATACGCCAAAGAGACGATCTAAGTACTCCCTAGAAATTGTAGCAGTAGCTTGGAGTGTTTTTTTTATATACATGATAAAACTTTGAAAAGTTTGACTTTAAAAAAACCAAGAACACGAACTAAATGAAAACGGAGGGAGTAGAGTACTGTACGAGAAATATCATAGGGATCTAAATGCTTTCAATGTAGCATTAAATTCTTTGAATACACCGAGCCCTTAATTAGAAGATTATGCCAAGCTGAGAGGTGAAGAAGGTACGATGACCAATCCATCTCGTAGAGCACAAAGTTGTTGTATGGACATTGGGTGCAACTATTGTATCCTTGACACGTGGTATTAGTGCAGTACTCTCTTGGATACGTGCTGCCCTTTGATCCCCTCACCAGCTCAAACACCTTGCTCTTCAAGTCAAGACAGAACAAGCCAAGGTAAGATTTGACGAGTACGGCACCTCTGCTCTCCGCGAACCCAATGATTTTAAACGGTGTGTGGCCTCTGAAACATGGCCAGGTCGTAGTGTATCCAGTCTTCATCACCATCTTCGTCTTGGTCCAAAGTTCTAGCATGTTGTTACAGTCTGTTCGTCTGATGACGAACGAGAGCTTTCCTCCTCGAGTGATGCATGGGAACGGTGGTTGCGGCTCCAGCTTTCGCCGCGGGATGGGTATCTTGGTCAAGGAGACGTGTGCCGTGTCCACGCTAACGTCGAGGGTGTAGAAGTAAGCCATGTCCCTATATAGCCAGTGCGCGGTGCCGCGGCCGTCGACGGTGCCGGCGCGCGGCCCCGACATGGTGAGCTGCCGGAGTTGCGGGGGGCACGTGATAGGCGCGCTCCAGCTTCCCGTGGCGGAGGAGTAGGAGTAGGCGTACACGACCTCGTCAAGGCAGACGGCCGTGAAGAGCACCCGGAACGCCAGGCGGCGCTGTCGGCGGTCGTGTAGAGCCTCGCCGCCGTAGCCCGTCAGGAGCGCGTAGCCGGTCACGTCTCTCCCTAGAAACGGAGGGTGCAAGTGCAAGGCAGGCTGTGGTACGAGGTGTACGCCTCCGAGTACAGGGTGGCCCACCGCCAGGTAGAGCTTCCGGTAGTCGAGCGTCGTGGGAATGAGGCGCACGAGGAGGAGCCCGCGCCGCGACGCCAGAGGTTTGGCGCAGCTGAAGAGCCTGCCCTGTTTTGGGTAGACCGACAACGCCAAGAAGCCGAGGCAGGGATGCCAGAGCTGGTCGACTCTCCGAAACTTTGGGCGGCAATCGGATATAGTATTCTTCACCGTTGCCGTCGGTCCGTGTACGAGATAGTCGTTCTGGTTGAAGGCGCCGAGGAGGATGGTTGCGTTCCGTTTCTGCTGCAGGACGCCGGCTCGTCGGAGGAAGGCCGCATGGTTGGCGGCAAGGAGGCGGAGCCACCGTGTGCACGTGGCGGCGCAGAGGAGAAGGTCGACTGGGTCCGCGGACAAGCGCGCGAAGATGTCGAGGAGGAGCTCGTCTGGGAGGTCGCCGGCGGCGTCACGCGTGTTGGTGGCCATCGATCGATCGCTCTGTCGTCGTTGCAACCTCTAGCAGCTCCTCTGGCAGGTACAAGTCGATCGATCGATCACCGAGGCAGTTTGCATGTTCCACGTATCGGTCCAAACCATCCTTATTCCGTGTACTTCACCAACACATTAGCTTGTCTCAATACGAAGTTTTGACAACGCCTTATATTTTTTTGGAAAGGGCACTTCTATACAACGCCAGGGCGCCCAATCGCAGCTTCAGGCGTACAATAAGTAAATTTGAGCGGTTTGAAATCTGCCAAATTCTTAAATTCCATGTATAACCATCCAACATGCACATCTCTCCATATGTTAGAAACAAAAGTTTAACCCCTCGCAAAGCAAATACTAGTAACTCAAGAGGAGGGACACCTTTTTTTTTTTGATAAAGGGATTTTATTACTCAAGAGTTTTACGTATTACACCCGGTCTCTGCATAACTAGGACGCACACAGCCCCAAGAAGTTCCGAAGTTCCGTAGCGAACGAAAAAAAAGAAAGGCGAATTACATATCATAATGAGAAATTGTAGAGACGCCTATGACGGTGGAGGATCGATTCGTAAATTATGTGGCCAGCCATGCTGGGAGAATAACTCACTCGCCGCAGCCTCCAATCGCGACGATACCTCTAAAAACAGCTCTCGGTGCTCCACACGCTGCAGGGCCGACCATGAACGGAGCGTAGTTGTGCAACGGTAAATAACCTGCATAACAGAAGAATTTTTATCATTAAAAACATTGTCATTTCTACATAGCCATAGCGACCAAATAACGGCAATCGCTCCCACCCTAATAAGTAGTTTGAACCTAGAATCAACCCCATTCAACCAGTTGCCAAAAATGTTTGCAACGCTGCGTGGAGGATATAATGTAGAACCTATCTGGATAGCTGACCATATAGACCTCGCGAACTCGCACTGGAAGAATAAGTGTTTAATGGTCTCGTCATTACTGCAGAAGACACACTTTTTGCTCCCGTGCCAATTGCGTTTGGCAAGGTTATCTTTTGTAAGAATTACAGCTCGACGAAGATACCACGCAAACACCTTCGTTTTTAGCGGAATCTTCATCTTCCAAATTTTCTTATTAGTATCGATTTGAATTACATGTTGGATTAAAGCTTTATACATAGAATCAACCGAGAATATACCATTCTTAGTTAGATTCCTTCGAAATTTATCAGGGCCGTCCGACAATTGGACGGAGTCCAACCGTAGAAGCAGGGCATTCCAAGATGCTGTTTAGACCCTAATAGAGTTCTTCTGAACGATACATTTGGTGGGGAAGTACCCAGCACCTTAACGAGCGTATCGCCTTTGTGTCGCACAATATTGTACAAAGCCGGATACTGTTCCCGGAGAGTGGTTTGGCCAAGCCATTTATCCTCCCAGAACCGAATTTCCCCTCCATTCCTGATTGAGAAAGACCCATGTGGGAAAAAGAGTTTCTTCGTGGCCATGAGGCCAGCCCAGAAGTGTGAATCACCAGGTTTCCAAAGAACCTGAGATACCGCTTTATCACCCACATATTTTCTCCTTAGGAGGGTTTGCCACAGTCCATCTTCGGAAAGAAGCCTGAACAGCCATTTGCCAAGCAATGCTCTATTCTTGACCTCGAGGTCATGAATTCCGAGCCCACCTTGGTCTTTTGGACGGCAAACCACACTCCATTTGGTAAGTCGATACTTTTTCTTTTCAATATCCCCTTGCCAAAAGAATCTTGATCGGAAATAGTCCAATCGTTTTAAGACTCCTTTGGGTAGTTGGAAGAAGGAAATCATGTACAGTACCATATTGGTTACACTGAATTAATGAGAACCAATCTTCCCCCCAGGGATAGTAGTTTGCCCTTCCAGCTATTTAACCGGATTTGAAGTCTCTCCTCCGCCATTTTCCATTCAGCATTAGTGAGTCTCAATAATGGATCGGAATACCCATATAGTTGATAGGAAATTGACTTTGCGCACAGCCAAAAAGTTCGGCATACAAGGAGGCGTTTTCTTGGGCCTCGCCAAAACAAAACAATTCATTTTTATGGAAATTTATTTTAAGACCCGATAGTTGCTCGAATGCTGACAAGATTAACTTGAGGTTACGAGCTTTTTTGCTGTCATGTTCCATAAAAAGAATTGTGTCGTCAGCATATTGAAGAATCGATAAGCCACCATCAACTAGATGTGGAATCACTCCTTCAATTTGACCCTCGGACTTTGCGCGTTCGATCAAGATAGCCAACATATCAGCCACTATGTTAAATAGCATTGGCGATAACGGGTCACCTTGTCTAAGCCTTTTTTTGGTTTGGAAGTATTTACCAGTGTCATTATTGACATTAATAGCTACACTTCCACCCGAAACAAAATTATGTATAAGCGCACGCCACTCATTAGAAAATCTTTTCATTCTGAGAGTCTGCTAAAGGAAAGACCATTTAACTTTATCATAAACTTTTTCAAAATCAATTTTCAAAATTACCCCATTAAGCTTATTCCTATGTAGTTCGTGGACTGTTTCATGTAGGATTGTTACCCCATCTAAGATGTTGCGTCCTTGCATGAAAGCCGTCTGAGACGGACAAACCACATGATCCGCCACACTGTTCAGCCGAATCGTGGCAACTTTGGTAAATATTTTAAAACTAACATTAAGGAGGCATATAGGTCGGAATTGCTGGATCCTTACAGCCTCGTTAACCTTAGGTAATAGAATAATTTCACCAAAGTTGAGATGAAACAACTCTAGCTGTCCCACATGGAGACAAGCGAACAGTTGAAGCATGTCAGACTTGATTACCTCCCAAAAATTCTGGTAGAACTCAGCTGGGAATCCATCAGGTCCAGGGGCTTTATTGTGTTCCATTTGGAAAACCGCTTTTCTCACTTCATCCTCCGAGTAGGGTTTGGTGAGTAGGCTATTTTCCTCATCAGAAACCTGGGGTATATCGGCCGTTCTCGACTCATCCAATGTGAAGTTTCCTTCCTTTGGAGCTCCTAAAAGGCCTTTATAATGATTAGTAATATACGACTTAAGTTGTTCCTGGCCCTCAATCGTTCCCTCCTCCTGTACTAGGGAGTGAATCCGCTTTTTCCCGTGTCTGTCATTGGCAATACTGTGGAAGTAGCGAGTATTCGAATCCCCTTCAAGGATGAATTTTGCTTTGGAACGTTGATACCATTTTAACTCTTCCTCGCGCAAAAGTTTTGCTAAGTCCGCATTAGATTGGCTCTTAAGCTCAATTTCTTGTGCAGATAATAGCTGAACTTCTGCTAGTGCCTCTAAAGCATCAATTATCGAGGATAGTCGTATCTTTTCTTTTTTAAGTAAACAGTAGTATGACGTGCCCAACCAACAAGATGTGTGCGTAAAGCCCCTATTTTGTTGTTCCATCGTTGGATAGGTGAATTGCCAATAACTGGTTGTTTCCAAATTCTTTTGACCATCTCATGGAATCCCTCACGATGTAACCATCCAAGTTCAAGCTTGAACCGCTGTCTACACGGTGGTCTAGCTATGCCTGTGGTCAAAAGAATCGGAGCGTGATCCGATAAACCCCTCAATACGTTCTAGAGCCCGTACCGATACCAATGGGAATTTGGATTCCCAATCGGTGTCCATCAGTACGCGATCTAACTTCTCGTATGTGGGTTCAGGGAGAGAGTTAGCCCAACCATTGAAATTTCTCTTAAGTCCAAACTGTCAATGACCGCGTTGAACAAAAGAGACCAACGGTTGTCGAATCGCCCCCTGCTCTTCTCGAACGGATAACGAAGCAAGTTTAAATCCCCACCGATGATGAACGGATGTGGATTATCTTTTGCCAAGTTTACCATTTCACACAGAAAAGCGGATTTAAACTCCTCCTGGGCTGGACCATACACAGCGACAAGACTCCAAATGAAATTGTCCGCTTTATTTCGGATGTGCATTTTTATGTGAAATTGCCATCCGAAACAGCCAACACATCCGTGGTATCCGTCCTGATGCCTAGTAGGCCAACACATCCATGGTATCCGTCCTGATGCCTAGTAGGATGTCCCCGGAGCGCCCATGCGGAGGCCGGGAATACCAAGCAAAATCAAAGCCGCCCGAGAGCCGGTCCAATAGACTTTGCGAGAACTCCCGCCTACTTGTCTCAGAAATAGCTAAGAAATCCAAATTATGATCCCGAATGCAACCAGCGAAGTGCAAATGTTTAGCCAAGTCACCAAGACCCATGCGGAGGCCGGGAATACCAAGCAAAATCAAAGCCGCCCGAGAGCCGGTCCAATAGACTTTGCGAGAACTCCCGCCTACCCGTTTCAGAAATAGCTAATAAATCCAAATTATGATCCCGAATGCAACCAGTGAAGTGCAAATGTTTAGCCAAGTCACCAAGACCTCTGCTATTTGCAAACATGCCATTCATTTGGAAACATTTGGGGATTTGGAGAACTTTGCCCTTTTCCGGACTTCTTGTTAGTGGTGGATTTTGAATTCCAGCCGGTTGCCCTTAGTTCATACAATGAACTCAGCCCATCCTCATCCAAACCCACCTCCGACACTTCACCAATGAGATGAGAGAGAAGCTGACCATCTGATGTGGCATTCGCTTCCTCATCATCCAAATAGGTGGACATCAACACCGTCGAAGCTTTTGGAATAACCGTTAGACGGTCAAATTCCATATGCCTCAAGACATTAGTTGAAACCTCTACTTGGCTCTTACTACTACCAAGATTAAAACCTACACTATTGAGTTTAGACTGAATCGAAACAGGCGAAAAAGAAAGAAAAGACTTTGACTTCATTTCCGTACCTAGAGAGTCCAAGTTGCGCGCCGCTTTACGACGCATCGCCTTCTTCAACGAGTCCTCATCCGTCATGTAGGTCCCATCTGCCGCCACCCCAAACCGCTCACTACGACGGATCGGGGTGATCCCATCGGCAAAAGCCGTCGCAGTGGGAGGCGGTGTGCGGCGAGACGGAGTCTCCAACCAGGAATGCCGCCACCGGAGAAAGAACGGCATGGGTCAGCTGAGGTGGAGTAGAAACCGACCCATCCGTTGCTGCACCGTCGCCAGTAGGAACATGAGGTGGGATGGACTGTGTCGAAGTCGAGTTCCCTACCATCTCATTCCCACCAAGCAACTGAGAAGGCTGGGACGATGTAGAAGCCTCCCCGAGTACCGGCCCAGTAGTCGGCACACCGCCACTGGCCAGTAGTCGGCCAAGCGCCACTGGCCAGGTCTCCAACGGAAGCAGGCCGACCCATCAGAGGCGACCCAGTATTGGCCGTCGCCAGCAGGCCGAGGCCGGTCATCCCCGGCGAGCCAGCAGGCGGGCTGGCCTCAGGTGACTCCAGCAGGCCGAGGCAGGCCGCCGTCAGCCCAGGAGCACCTACTTTTCCAAATTATTACAAGCCTCTCCTACAGCACGAATACAAAATTTTATCGAACGAATCTTAGGCTGCGCCCCTCTTTTCCTTGGACGGCGGTCATGTTGGACAATGCGTCGGCTTGGAAGACGACGCCGGCTCGTATTTCCAACCGTATGTAAATCAGATTCATACACAAAGTGATCTGCTATGTACACAAGATCCAACTACCAAGCAAGTAAATATTTGTATCAAAGCATACAAAATCGGGAGATTACATAGTGAAACTAGTATCGATTCAAACTTCAAATAGAGCATGTCAACTAGCAGAAGTAGGAAGCTGCGTCTACGTAAAAGCTGCACAGGAAAAGTTGGTGGCCTGGAACGCAGCCGCACGGGAGGGCAGCTAGGGGAGGCCTTGAGCACGGGAGGACCGTTGTCGGAGGACACCGACAGCTGATGCTCCTGTTATCCTTAACCTCTGGCCTGCTTGGATGCACCGGGGTACAACGGAGGACGGAGCAGCACGCCTCACTCCATCGATGGAACATCATACCATCACTTCACTCATTTGCAATGGCCAATGGGAAGACGACCACTATGTTTCAAGCATCCGAGTTCAGCAGTCACTCTGACGGACTGTTCGCCATAAAGCAAGCAACAGAACAAACGCATTACAGAGTTCAGATGCAGAAACTAGCTAGAGTACACACAAGTAAAGATTGTCACCAACGCTTAGTCAGTTGGGTCTCATTCCATGACCTATTTTATATGATAAAAGAGAACATCTAGATCCCAAAGATGCACCGGGTACAACGGAGGACGGAGCAGCACGCCTCACCCCATCGATGGAACATCATACCATCACTTCACTCATTTGCAATGGCCAATGGGAAGACCACCACTATGTTTCAAGCATCCGAGTTCAGCAGTCACTCTGACGGACTGTTCGTCATAAAGCAAGCAACAGAACAAACGCATTACAGAGTTCAGATGCAGAAACTAGCTAGAGTACACACAAGTAAAGATTGTCACCAACGCTTAGTCAGTTCGGTCTCATTCCATGACCTATTTTATATGATAAAAGAGAACATCTGGATCCCAAAGATGCGCCGGGTACAACGGAGGACGGAGCAGCACGCCTCACCCCATCGATGGAACATCATACCATCACTTCACTCATTTGCAATGGCCAATGGGAAGACCACCACTATGTTTCAAGCATCCGAGTTGAGCAGTCACTCTGACGGACTGTTCGTCATAAAGCAAGCAACAGAACAAACACATTACAGAGTTCAGATGCAGAAACTAGCTAGAGTACACACAAGTAAAGATTGTCAGCAACGCTTAGTCAGTTGGGTCTCATTCCATGACCTATTTTATATGATAAAAGAGAACCTCTAGATCCCAAAGACGCACATAACTAAATTGTTAGAAACTTCAACATTTAGTTGCAACCTCAAAACTGAAACTAAACATTCAATGTGTCATCACCTAGTAAATAACTCCCCAGTAGCATATGACATGTCACTAAGCGACGACCTACATGGTAGAGAGATACCTGACTATGATCTTAATCTCCATCGCCAGTCACTCCCAGCGTCGTCATGGATTATCTTTGTGACACGGAGGACAATGCTGCTGCTACCCGTGGGCGGGTTCGAAGAAACACTTGGCACAACAAATGAGTAGCTGCCATCCTCTGTTGGCAACCGATCAGACAGAGTGGTGCTTATGATCTGGAAATCTAAATATTGTTGCCACCCCAAGGCGAGGCATTGGAATTCCACCTGGCACCTGAACTTGCGCTCCCCGTCCACAGCATGCGGATCAACGCACAAGATGGAGACGGCATTCCCGAAAGGTGACACATGCGTGAATTTTACCAGGAACAAGGGGCTGACTTTTCTCTTGTGGAGAACCTGCATTCCTTCCTGTATCTGGAGGGTGACACGACACCCAAAAGAAAACTCTGTAGCTATCAACTTGTGGTTGGCGGTGAGATGTTGTAGGAGTGTGGTGGTTGAGCCGGCGAAGCTGCAGTCGTCTTTAGGGCAGAAGCAAGGCGCGTGCGGGCACGACTTCACGTGATCCTCTCGCTCATGGTAATGCGTCCTGACAGCGCACCCGTAGATGGAGTTGGAGCAAGGGACCAAGACAGATTCCAGGATGTGGTCGAGCGCGATGCAGCGGTTGTAGCCACCGGTGATGGCGCACATGTGGCACTTGTCCTTGTTAGCAAGGTTGTCATGGCAGGATGAACAGATCACATGCCCAACTGTGCACTGCATGATATCACAACGAAAATATACAATTATTTACAGCCTGCTTAACAATGACGAAGAAGATATTGACATGCTAAAAAACATTTCCATAAGCGTACTTACCACGGGTTTCGCCAAAACTTGAATGGGTATCTATATTGTGAAGATTTTCAAGTTTTTTCAAAAATAGAAAACTGGCAATGGAGGATGGATTCAATTATTGCAGGTCGATATATATCTTGCACACCTATTTCCTAGTTTGTTTATAGCAATGGGGTTGATCAGTGTAAAATAGTGGTGGTTTATCGTTCTCTCCACAGGGACTAGGCGACAACTATCAAGCTCGGCTAAAGCTAGATCACAATTTAAAGGTGGATTTGCAAGAATTTAATCTAACTAGCAAAGAGTCTTTTTGGTGTTTTCAGTTTAGGAATTAACAAAGCACAGACAATGATTATTTAAAGACACACAAGGACTAGCAACTGAAGACACACACACAAGCATAAGAATGAGATAGAAGCAATTTATTAGACAGGGATAGAAAACATCACAAGGGCACAAAGACTAGAAGCTGAACATGTATTTGCACACACAAGTGACAGGTTTTACAAGCACAAACACACATATACGAACAAGGTACTAATACAACAAGTGGTACTGAACAATTCACGTCACTACACATCACAACACAGGTTCACTTGTGCACAGCACAATTATTTATTCAGCAAATGAGAAAGAGATGAGATGAATGGGGTTACAATCCCAGGGGAACCTTCAGGCTGTTTGGAGCTGTGGGAATCGTTGGAGGGAGTAGTAGCTGCAGGAATCGTTGGGGAGAGTACGTAGCAGCTTGGGGCGTTGAGGAAGGCCAGCTTCAGGTCGTCGGCGACCTTGGCGCAGAGCAGCAGCAGGGGAGGTTGAGGAAGAACAGCTCCAGGTCGTCGTTCTTGCGGAAGATCAGCAGCACTTGGGGTCTGAGAAGAAGAGCAGCACTTGGGGTCTGAGAAGAACGTGCAACAGCAGCAGGCGTCGGAGAGGTCGTCGTCGTCGCTGGTTCGTCGATGAAGAGGGAACCGGCGTCGCAGGGCAAGGGCAGCTCGTGGTGGTGGCTGGTGGAGTAGTGGTGTGGCACGCCGCCACGCCTGGCCTGGCCGCGGCGGCGGCCGGTGGAGAAGGAGCTGGGGATTAGGGATACCAGGCCTGCTCTCGATGGATGCTGCGGGCTGCTTTTCTCCCGATCCAATCTGCACATTTTCCACTTAACTCCCTCTCATTTCTTTATTTCTGCCCAAGAAGATCCCTCTAGTTTTCTGTTCAGGTCCTAGCTCGCCGAGAGTATATTTCCAGCAGATCCTTGCTCAGCTTTTGTGTAGAAATTTGGTGCCTTTGCTCACCGATCCTGCAAATATGGCAGCAAGGCTATAAAATATATCTTGTAATGAATATGGCTTGTTCCTATAATTTCAGTGGCATAATTAATCAATAAAGCATTAGATGTGAGTGAAATATGCTAAAAAACATGCTTCGAATTTATATACAAATGCCACTGATCAGGGGTCGGTTACCATAGTAATTTTCTTCAGAAAGAATTTAATATTCCACAACATTAACAGCAGCTGATCAACATGTACAGGTGTTTGTGATGAAGACACCGATCAACTTATATCTCCTTCTCTAGACGGCCGATGATAATTGGGAATTGAAGTTCTAGGGTTTTAGAATTTTTTTGGGGGTTTTGAAAAACAGAAATCATTTCGATCCCAAGTGCCGATTGCAACCCGAGCCGCTCCCCTCCTGAGCGGTTCTGGAGGTCCCTCCCACCTCCCAACCCTAGGTGCCCCTCCATGATCTCCCCATCTGGCCGCCGCCGCTGCCCTCGCTGGCGGCGGTAGCGGCGCCCTTCTCGTCGGACGACGGTTGGGAAGGAGAGGTGCTTGCCCGACGGTGTTTCTCGGGGGACAGAGCGACGCCGGCGGGGGCATAGGGCGGCGCGACCGTTTCTGGCCGTGGCCTGAGGCTCTCCGACGGGATTGTGTCGAGGAGGAGGAGGCGGTACGCCGGCCGTGCTGCTTCGGCGGCCAAGGCGGCGATCTGCGCTATCGGTCGGATCTGGGCTGTGAGGCCCGATCTGACCAGATGGGCTCAGCCAGGGCTTGTGCTCGTGGTCTATGGCAGTCGTCGGGGCGCCACCGATCGGCAGCAGTGTGCTGGACTACATCCTTCCTTTTCAGCCAATCCGGCAAGGAGATGACTAGCGGCGTGGGGGCCTGCCAGTCTTGCGAATAACGGTGGCGGTCCTAGGGTTCCTCCTTGCATCAAGATGAAGACTTGTCGGATGCTGTCCCTGTCGATCTGGTTGTAGTGGTGTGTTCCGGAAGGCTCCGCCAGCAAACTCCATTGGGCGATCCATGCCTGGAGATTGCTGGATCGGGTGGGATTCGGTCGTGCGCACCCTTGTTTTACTCTGGCCGTTTGGTTTCAGAGGGAGCGCTTCGAACCTCTGTTGGCTGTTAATATAATGGGACATGTCTCGTTCCATGGTGCTGGCGGAAAATGTCATGTAATTCAAGATCTGAGGACTAGCATTGATGGTTCGAATCTTTCTGGCGATGAGGAATTGGCTTGGTGTTTCGTGACTTGGAGCAGCGGCATGTAAGTGGGGGCGACAACATACGTGAAGTCCAGAGTCCTATTTTTCAGGGTGAAAATCCAAGTTCTGGCCTTAATTGATTGTGCCTGACAGTGGTCTTGTTGAAGACATTGTTTTGAGAGCGAGGACTATCTTCAGGGTGAAAACCCAAGGTCTGGCCTTAATTGGTTGTGCCTGGCACTGTTCTTCTTGAAGGCGTTGTTTTTGAAGAATTGGACATCAGGTGGTGTCTTGATGGTGGTTGTGTGACTGCTGCAAGGACTGTAACTCTGTAGCGGGACTTTTCTTTTTATTTCTTCTTCTTATTGTTTTTCGGCTGTGTGCATCCGTAATAGTTTTGGTTATTGCGTTGTTGCAGAGTCTGGGTGTAATTTGTATCTCCACGATAATAATATACACTCTTTATCTAAAAAAGGTGGTGAGGTTGAGGGTGAGGACTGAGGATGACCTGGAAGACGGAAGGCTTGAGAGGATGGTAGCAGACGGTGCAGTCCAGCGCCTCCAGAGCGATGGCGCCGTCGCTGGCCCTTCTTGACTCCTCAATCCTTGCGCCCCCCTCCTCCTCTTCGCTTCCATCTTCGATCCCCTCACTCCGGTAGGGAAGAACTCCGTGGATCTCGTGCTCGGCGCCTCGATTCCGTCGCTCGACATAGATGGAGAGTGGAGGAGGGGCCGACGGCCGGACGGCGATCCTTCTGCCCAGACTAGAGTCCTCAGACCTCACGCGCGCTCCCAGTTTCAGTTTCACGCACGAGCTGGCCCGAACATTTTTTGTGCCATACCGGGCCGGCCTTAGTTTTTCTACAAGGAAACAAAGCCTCAAAATAATTGCTAGTATCAGATTCGTACTACAAACCAAGTTATGCAAAGTGATAGATGAAGTCTAGGAGCATATTAGCAATCTAGTTTTTTTTGTCCCCGATGAGTATTGCAGGTTGTCACTATAGAGCTGAAACCTAAATTTTAAATACATCCATGACTGATCTCTAGAAAAGGATTGTCTATTCATCACTCAAGTAAACACACGACTGCTACAAATTTGCAATTTTTATTTTACAGTTGCGCTCATTTACCAGAAAGTATAAATACTCTTGCTACAAAATTGCATATGTTGCTCAATTTCTTGACAAATTGGATCATACCTGTAGATCTGCTGCCAGCAACCAGATCGAGGAAGAGAGCCCTTGTCTTCCGTCAGCGATCAGGTCGAGAAGAGAGTCCTTGTTCTCCGGCCAGCGAAACGGTGGTCGCAGCCGGCGTCAATGGCCAGCGAATTGACGATCCCAGCCGGCGTCAGTACCCAGCCATGGATATATCTAGGTTTCAATATCTTTGTTGATGTTCCAGCGTCCAGCGTCCGTAATATATAGGCGCGATGAAAATAATGGCGCGCTGAGTGGTGGCGAAAAAGAATAAGTGGCGCGCTGAGTTTGTTGAGGACGGAGAAAAAGTTGTTGTAATCGTGTTTTGTGTAATCGGGTTTGTAGAAAAACGACTAATACTCGTTTTTCCCAAAACGCACTTTCCTGGGTTTCTGAAAATCCTGTTTTACTTATCCATGTTTTAGTTACCCCACCCAAACAAGGTTTTAGTTTGTTACACGGTTATCTCAGCTTACGGAAAACGAGTTCCTAATCTCCCGTATCCAAACAAGGCCTAAAATCCCATGCCAAACCCTGACTCACGCTCCGCGTGGACCGCTCCTCCAAACGATCTTGCTTGTGCTTCTCGGGTTGTGCCTGTGTTGTGTCTCGTGTTGAATCGAGTTGGCCCAAGTATTTCATCCCACCTTTCTAAGGGCCTGATTGGTTTGTCGTTTTTGGCCCGTATACGGAGGGGAAAAATTCACGGAGCTGCGCACGTCCGTATATTTTACGCTACGATTCCGTCGTTTAGTTACGGGGGTGGAAATAAACAGCCACCAATCGGGCCCTAAGTGTGACAAAATACCGGCTTGCTACGGGCCTCATTCCTAGGCCGGTCCGATTCAACCGTGTCATGCCATTCTTCGGGTCGTGCTTTTTTCTTCCGTGCATCGTTGGTCAACATTAGACAAAATACTGGCATGCGCACTCCTCTGAAGATGAGAAGAAAAATATTCTTATTCATGCCAGTGAGAGTAAAGACATACTACTGTTCGATAGAATTCTCATAAAATGTGCTTACTTTGTGTTTGTTTGGTGTTATAGTAGTCAATAGTTTTGATAAATTTTCCCAAAATTTAATCATTTGATTTCAAAGTTAAAACACACTAGCAAAAAATCCCTCGCCTTAATCGATTCGCTAACTAGAGAAGCTGCCGCCGTCCAACTTCACCCGCATTGACCGCCCCCGGCACAGCCAATTGGCACATCCACATCACTGCGAGAGCGCCGCCGTTGGCCAAAATCCTGCGTCCCTCGGACATGGCAAATCGACAGAAGAGAGATGGAAAAGGCTATCCAACTCGACCCCCAACTTTGTCCCTATATGTTTGGTCCGTCCGGCACCCCATTTCGGGATGTTTCTTTCCTCTCCCTCCATCACCACCAATCGTATGCAAGTGATTTTAGACAATTTTAAGAGACAGTGTTGCACCGACGGACAAATAAGGGTTAAAAAAGGGGACATGTCCACTGTCCGCGGATAGATGAGAAGTCAATTAGCACAATTCGGTTGGAGATACTCTAAAGTGGATCAAATCTCTATTGCAAGGTTTGGAATTGCATAGGAATCCAGGTTCTTCAATATCAAAGAACCGACACTGCAGCCAAAGAGCTCAGCGTACTCAGCCTCCTGTTCCCTAGCCATACTATTAGTACCATCAATCATGACCGCAAAAATATCAAAACAAGAAAATCCGTGGCTTGCTTTGCTTCTACTATAAACGGGGTACTTAATTGTTAGAAGTTTCAAACGAGGGGTTAAAAACTGGAATTCACTCTAATTCTACTATATATAAAGGCTCGCAGAATCCGCATGTTTTCATTCGTCCACGTCGCTGGCGTCCGCTGGCCGTCCGATCCACGCGACGGACGACCAGGATCGAGCCACGTCCTCCTCCCTACCGCCCCGCACTGTAGCAACGATTTTCTTCCAATCAAATGACGCCACGTCGCTCCGGCTGCCAGCCCGTCCACCCGGTCGCAGCCGGTGACCCCCCCGCACGATTATTGGTGCGGACATTTTACGTTACCCCCCCCGCCGAGGACTAGATTGCAATTACGTGAAAAAAGAAGGACTTCCTTGCGAAACTTCCAGCGAGCCCCCCTTCCTTCTCCTTCTCTCCCGTGCGACCGCGGAGTCGCCGGCGACGCCGCCGCGCTCCACCGCCGCCATACCTCTCCCCCCTCGAATCGAAGGGCAGGAGGAGATGCGTCGTCGCCGCCGCTACCTCCTCACCGAGATCTGCGTGCCGAAACGCTGTCTTGACGCCGGATTCCCCGCCGCCGCAGTCGTCCGTCCGCCGCCGCCTCCACGCTTCGCCGGCGACACCCCGGCGACCATTTAGGGGCGGCGCCGCCACCTATAGGTAGCCCGCGGGCAGGCGCACCTCCCGCGCCTAGCGGTGCTTGCGCGCGCTTGCCGGAGCGTCGCGCCCGTGCGCGGTGGCGCGCCCGTGCGCAGCCCGGAGCTCAGCTCCATTGCTGACGTCATTATGACGTCAGCCCTTCTTTTCTAAATTCCTGTTTATTCCTGAAAATGGTTAAATTTGTTTAAACTTCAATAATTCATAACTTATTCATTTAAAATCAGAAAAAAAGAATAATATACCAAAATTTCCATAAAAATAAGATCTTCCTATTAATGCCATAATTATACATGTTCAAAACAATTACATTGATGTCATTAGTCAATCACTATTGAACCCTAAATTTATAATATGAGTATGCTTCATAAACCTATTTAATTTGCATATGCATCTAGAGTTGTGGCAAATATTAAAGATGACATGTCATTCATGTATCTGCGCGTTGCATCGACGCCATAAATTGATTGTTGTTTATTTCTTTCCCGTGTTTTGGTTCTTCTCGATGATACGTCCAGAGTACGAATATGAGTTCAAAGTGTTACTTGGCGACACCAGAAGAATGCAGAATGCTTTATCATCAAAAATCGAGCGAAGCAAAAGATTTCCGATGATATAACATTCAGTTCAATTTCCAAATCTGCGCAATTTTAAAATCTAGACGTTTTCAAAATTAAATATTGCCACACGAGCGGGAAAAATATAACAAGTATGTCAGCATGACCACAAAAATAAACGTTGCCTATTCACGGCATATGATCAAATTTCAAATTTGAATATTGTTAAATATTAAATGCATTGCAAATCTGAGCATGTAATAAACGCAAAAAAATCGAATGCCTTCCAAATGTGAGCACTTACGAAAACGTAAACATGATTCAAATATGAAAAATGTCCCAACTATACCAATTTTCGAGATTCGAACGGTTTCCAGATACAAACTTTTTGTTGTCTTCCACTAAATTTATATCTGCAAAACATTTGCATGATAGATCATGACCACAAAATCTAAACATTTAATAAACGTGAAAACAATTCAAATACGAATAGCTCCCCAATTTGACCGTTCCAAAAATTTGAACAACTTCACAACCTAGACAATTTTTGAATTTCAACAATTTTACGACCGAACAATTCAAAATTTCAGCCCACGGGCGCGGCAGAAGCCGCGCTTAGTCTCCTAGTATGTATTTAAGAGTAGCAAAACAGAGTCCACTTGTGATCACTAAATGCAATCGATTGAAATTAGAGGACCATCGCTAGGTTTTGAAGCATCCAATTGAAGTTCAGCAGCCACTATACGGGATCACTACATTCAATCGATTGAAATTAGAGGACCATCGCTAGGTTTTCAAGCATTCAATTGAAGTTCAGCAGCTACTATAAATGGGGTACTTATTGTTAGAAGTTTCCGACGAGGGTTAAAAACTGGAATTCACTCTAATATGTATTTAAGAGTAGCAAAACAGAGTCCACTTGTGATCACTAAATGCAATCGATTGAAATTAGAGAACCATCGCTAGGTTTTCAAGCATCCAATTGAAGTTCAGCAGCCACTATACGGGATCACTACATTCAATCGATTGAAATTAGAGGACCATCGCTAGGTTTTCAAGCATCCAATTGAAGTTCAGCAGCTACTGTAAATGGGGTACTTATTGTTAGAAGTTTCAAACGAGGTTTAAAAACTGGAATTCACTCTAATATGTATTTAAGAGTAGCAAAACAGAGTCCACTTGTGATCACTAAATGCAATCGATTGAAATTAGAGAACCATCGCTAGGTTTTCAAGCATCCAATTGAAGTTCAGCAGCCACTATACGGGATCACTACATTCAATCGATTGAAATTAGAGGACCATTGCTAGGTTTTCAAGCATCCAATTGAAGTTCAGCAGCTACTGTAAATGGGGTACTTATTGTTAGAAATTTCAAACGAGGGTTAAAAACTGGAATTCACTCTAATATGTATTTAAGAGTAGCAAAACAGAGTCCACTTGTGATCACTAGTACATTGCAATCGATTGAAATTAGAGGACCATCGCTAGGTTTTCAAGCATCCAATTGAAGTTCAGCAGCCACTATACGGGATGTTCGTTAATCAGCTGACAGGCAACACATCGGAAGCAAAAGAAACACATTACATAACATAGTTCAGAATAAAACGATTCAAAAATAAGTTCAGAATAAGAAGCTAGCTAGATTAAGCATAGCATCTTGAGTTTCCTGACTCCCCTCCTCCCTCATGACAGGAGAAGTTTAACAGTTAACCCATCTTGACGTAGGTGCCAAGAGAGTCGAGGAGGCTGCAGGAGCGCCCGTGGAAGCCGATGATCTTGCCCCCGGCTGCAGGTAGATTGAACGGCGCCCCTTCCTCCTTCCCGTATGGGCCAAAAGTGCGATGGTTGCTCACAAAAGTGAGTGATCTGATGACGAACCAAGTGTTGTAGAAGCCGCAGTGACCTTTGACGCTCGTCAGGTACTCGTCCTTTCGCAAAGAGATCTGGACATGCCAAAATTAAATTTCGTCGCTACGAAGTCATTTCATGAAGTGACACCCCTCAGAGAGATAAAATGTAATGGGTTGTAACTTATACCTCCGAGCGTTTTCCCCCAGTTCCTCCCCAGAGCTTGGTCTTCTCCACCTGGCCATCCCGCTCATACAACACCGACATGGCATCAACCGCCCAGTCATGGCGAACAACCAGCTTAACAATACGGTTGATGCCACGGATGTCCATCTTCCAGGCATTGCCGCCACCACCACCACAAGGACCCATCTTGACAACTGAATCCTGTAGTGGAGAAACAACACCGGGGGGGAGTTCAGCAGATAGTATCGACACTGGGTGGTAGGCAGACCAGAGGTATTAAAAAAAGTTCTATGTTGGTTATGCCATACCGTTGAGCTCTTACTATCATGGATTTTCTTCTTGATTTGACTATTGTTAACACTGATGTTGATGCTGGTGGACGGAGAAACCTTTGGGATAAGAACCGTGTAGCAGTCTGTAGATAAGCCCTGGTGCGGTGGCGTTGGCTGCATGGTATTTGATCCAGTCCAGTCAGGAAGTGCTTTCGGGCACTCCTTCTCATGCTCCTCGATCTCATGGTAGGGCATCTTGGCTGTGCACCCATACCCAGCGTTGGAGCAAAGGACCTGGAGAGACTGCAGCACACGCTCTATTGCGAAGCACCGGTTGTAGCCTGTGGTGATGGAACACACCTGGCACTTTTCCTTTTTCGGGAGCTTCACATAGCAGATCGAACAAAGAACATGACCAGCTGCACACTGTAAATTATGAAAGAAATGCGTTATGCATTATGAGCCTCCTTATTTAAAAATAGAATGTTGAACATGCAGAAATGTAAAAAAAATAAAAAACGGGTAAATTGACTGATTAATTTATTCTTACTGAAAGTTATAATGATCATTGAGTAATTTGGAAACATTTTGCACGTAGCAGATTCACCTTAGAATTCTTAACAAATAACCGTGAATGAAAAGTATAATTTCCGTTAAAATATATACAAGACAGAGACAGAGACAACATGGTAGGAAAACATTTCTGATAAAAGGAATTTTTAATGATCTGTGCATAGCACTTATGTGTAAACTGTTCGGCGCAAACTATAGGTAAAGAAAGATCGTGTTAACCTCAAATACCTTCTAGATTAAAAAATTGTGATACAAGCACGGCAACTTTGACGATTAGGACAGAATCCAGAATCACTTTTTCATACAGTTCACAGAAAGTAGAACTATCTGGATATTCTAGTGTTCAGCAAGTTTAAGCAACAACTGTGAAGAACCAAAATGACTTGAATTGTGCTTATCTAAGATTCTAGTGGCAACATTATACGAACAGAGGCCACCGGCCCAGCTTTTATTAAAAAAAGCTCACAAAGTCGTTTTACACAATGCACACAGAAAATAAAAACACCACCTAACCACCAAGCGAACCCAGAAGCAAGATGCGAAGAAACACACCCCACAACACCACCAGCAAATTTGCAAATTACAAGGAAAGCACAAAACATCCAAGGGTAACAAAACAACCAGCTAGACAAAACAAATTCTAGTGGCAACATTATGGCAGAGAAGGAAAAACTTTCAAGCTGACAAGGCAGCAAAGTTTTAAATAGCGGGCTATAGCTTCGCTATAGCGTTTCTGCATTGTGTCGCGCGCCAAGTGCTTTAGCGCGCTAAAAGGTAAAAAAAAACCTTAAATAGCGCGCTATAGCTACGATTTAGCGGTGCTATAGCTTTTTCCGCAGGTTGCCGCTAAATAGCTTAGCCCGCTATTTATAACTTTGCAAGGCAGGCACACCGTTGGAATTGATCAGGTGCGACTAAATCTGATGCTACTGAAGTACTATTTTTTTTACTTCTTACACATAACCTTTCTCCGCAGCATTGGAACCAAGATCGGCTTGGCATGCCGCTTTGGGCAACGAAACCGAATACTAACAAAAAACACCCAACCCGCGTCTCTCAATGTCTACTGACCAAATTGCCATGGGTAGCCCTGAACGAATAATCAGTTCAATTTATCTGAGATTTTATCTCTGTACGACCCATTGACAGAATACTGATGTCGACTTTGGCTGTAAATCTGTTGACCACCCAGATAGAATCAAGTTCAAGAAGGCGCAGAATTTCAGCGATTTGTGGTTTTGTACTGCAGAAGACATACTTTTCAGCGATTTGCATTCACAAGGGAAGAAAAAATCGCGCGCCCTCCGCCTCCCCCTCCCACAGCGACGGCGTACAGCCGCCGCAGCATTCCGCCGGCGGCGCAGCGAACCCTAACCGTAAAACTCGAAAGCCCTTCCCCATGCTTCTAACCGTACTACACTCTAGTACACCGCATTTCCGTCCGGGCCGCCATGCCATCGGTAGATCAAAGGCGGTTGATTGGTGGTTCTAGGGTAAGGGAGAAGGAAGATGGTGTTTGCAAGAATGACCTGGAAGACCGGAGGCTGGAGTGGGCCGAAGCAGACGGTGCAGTCGAGGTCCTCCAGGTCAACGGTGACATTGGTGGCGACGGCAGCCCTCATCTCGTTGACGCCGCCCGCTAGCTGCTTCCTCTTGCTGCGGCTGGTTCCCTGCGTCGGCTCGCTCTTCTGCAGACTCGCCCCAGTGACAGTAACTGGCTTTGGTTCGAGGAGTAAATGGGGAGGTGCTGCTGGTCAAAAGGTGCATCGGGAAGCCGGAGCGACTGACTGACGCGACCGGAGGAGTAAATTACAAAAACCTACCACATTTGGGGCACTGGTTACGGGCCAGTACCATTTTTGGTGATTTTTTCAAAAATCTACCAACTCTGGGACTAACAACAACAGATTGCGCAAATTTCGTTCTAAAAGTATTTTGACAGCAGTGCTGACTGATGGGCCCATCGGCAAGAGTCTAGTTGGCATCCCACGTGGAGATGGAGCTGAGGTGGATGTAGGGCCACCCGTCAGCCACATCTTCAGTGGATGTAGGGCCACCCGTCAGCCACATCTTCTTCCTCATGTCCCACGACGACCGGCACGATGGTGCTCTCCGGCGAGGTCCGGCGAGGTCGTTCTTGCACGCCAAGAGATCTGGCGGAAGCCGTCGGCGGCGAGCTGCTGTCGCGGCTTGAGCGCGGCGAGGTACCCGTGGCCGACGCGCTAAGGCCGTCGAGCTCCGCCGCAGCGTGGACACCGTCTAGGTCCAGCGCAAGGAAGAGGCGGCGGCCAGCCCGAGCGTGGACTTCGCGGCCATCAACGACGATGCCGACGTGAATCGTAGCTTCGGTCTCCCCGTACTCAGCCCGTACTGGAACAGGGAGACACGGCCAGCGGCAGGCGAGCTCGTGCGCGAGCGGACGAGCACGGGCACGAGACAGGGGAGGTGCAGATCTGGGAGAGCTTGTCATGGGGAGTCTAACGGGCGGCGGAACAGACCATTTGGTCACCGAAGCTGTAGGCGGTGACGGTGACCGAAGTTGCAGCGGCGGGCGGCGGCGCACGGAGATACGTCAAACCAAAGCTAGAGGGGGGCGAGGGAAGAGTCCACGGGGACCATCAGCTCACCAAGAGCGCAACGATCTAGCCGGGAAATCCGGAGGGCCAATGGCGGCGTCGAGATCCTGCGCGGCGGCGGCGGCCGGAGCTCGAGAAGACGGGTCCGATTTGTCGTATTTCGACCGCCCCAGCAAGTGCAGCTCACGGGCGAGGAAGATGAGAGCGAGGCGTAGCTGGCGGTGTGGAGGGAGGACGGGGAGGACGGCACCCGGTCGAAATCGCCCCGCCATGGCCGGATATCGAAGGTCCACGCCGGACTTGAGGATGGAGGAGGCGAGGTGGTCGCGACGGGCGAGCTGAGGAGGGCGGCCGGACTAGTTTCCCGTGCGTGCCCTCTCGTGCCCTCCGGTGCGTTCCCTCCCGTTCACCACCATGGCAGGAGCCCTCCCGTGCCTTTTCTTTTTGAGAATGCTCTCCCGTGCGTTGACCAGAGGAAAAGGAATTGAAGAAGGCCTACGGGAACAAGGGTAGAGATAGACTGGCAGGTGGGTCCATGTCCACCTCATCTCCTCCACCACGTGTGATGCCAACTCAGGCTTGACAGATGGGCCCCACCGGTCAGCACCACTGTCAAAATGTTGTTAGAACGCAGTTTGTGCAATCTGTTGTCGTTAGTCCCATGATTGGTAGATTTTTGAAAAAATCACCAAGAATGGTACTGACCCGTAACCAGTGCCCCAAATGTGGTACCGCTCGTGGTGAGGAACTGCATGCGGCTACGCCTTCACGAGATTGTGCCAAATGCTCATCTATTGACACGTGGCAGGAGAGCTATTGGGTCAAGCATTTTGGATTCTACGCGTCTAACTCCAAATCACAAAATTATGCTAATTTTTTTTAAATAATACACAAAAATTATTTAATTATGGAAATATTACGCTATTTTTTTTTCAAAAATATTATCCAATCGGCGTTGCTGAAGCCGACAGGAGCTTGTCGTCTTTGACGAGGACGACTGGAGGCTTGTCGTCCATGGCCAAGACGACTAGCCAGTCGTCTCTGGAAGCATGCAGTACTCGGCTTTGGCGAGGACGACAAGCACGTACTCGGCTTTGCCGCGGACGACAAGCCCGTACTCGGCTGCGGCGAGAACGATTAGCCCATTTTTTGTTTTGTCGAGTAAATTTGTTTCGCGATTAATTGTTCCCGCCTTCTTCTCCCGCCATATTTCTCTCGCCCTTCTTCTCCCGCCCTTCTTCTCCTCTCCCGCCATATTTCTCTCGCCCTTGTTCTCCCGCCTTTTTTCTCCCGCCCTTCTTCTCCTCTCCCGCTTTTTTTCTCCCGCCATTTTCCTCCCGCTCTTCTTCTCCCGCCATTTTTCTCGCGCTCTTTTTATCCCGGGTGAGCCTATATATACCCCAACAGATTTTGTGATGGAGGCGTGTGGTGCGCGGTTATTTCCGTAGTCGCATAGGAACGATGTCTGGTAGTTCGGGTCCGAGTTTGGAGCATAGGTCGTGGTGTGTTCTGTATGAAGCCGCAATATGGACTGAAGGTAGTATTAGGGAGGGTAGGGCCAAGAGCTGTTATAGGGAGACTGTTAGTGAGTGGGGCAACATTCGTGAGCTGGGAGAAATTATAGCCAAAAAAACAAAATTAGCCAAAATTATTGAGGTCTCACAGGAAGACATCTTCCATACAACAACTATTGCTACACCTACAAGCTTAATAACGGGTGGACTGGTCGGAGCCGTCCTGACCCTTGACATCACACACGTATACACATAATATAAAACGAGTGACATCACCAAGCCGTCCAACGGCGAGACGAGAGCACAAACCAGTTCGGAAGATTCTCGGCGCGAATAACAAGCGCACACTCAAAAGTCACCGCCACCGTCTTCCTCGAACCCATCTCAGCAGTAATCAACGCAATGATCTTCTCAGGCCTATCATCGATGCCGCCACGACGACAGACAACACAACTGTCCCGCGCGTCCATCAACAAGCGTCCGTCGTCCAGACCCCGCTGCGCCATGCCACCAAAACTCGCCACCTTCGACACGGAAGAAAACATGAGACCCCGACACGACCGCGATGTGTGAGGGCCCTGCCGTTCCCTTCATCGGCGGCGCGTGGGGTTATCCGGCGGTTTCCTTTGGGACGACGAGAGGAGAGGAGAGGAGGTGGTGGCGGCGGCTAGGGGCTGGGGTTTTGTCCCCTGGTCGCAGGGAGGGAGGCGACGAGGGAGACACAACATGAATGTGCCTCATGCCCACCTCCTCCATAATAATATGTACCTTCAGTTAGCAAGTTATGCCTACAGGTACATCACAACATACATCGTGTTAATTAGACGAATTGAATTGCTAATTCTCCATGAGGTGAGATTTAGCTTAAGAGTTCGGTTGACCCCTCGGTCATTTCGTTTTGCATGGAGACTAATTATTTTTAGTTACACAATGGAAGGAATTAATGAAAATACAGTTGAACCATGGTTGCAACCGCTTTTTCCCTAATTATACCATGATTGCAACTCAACTTTTAGATGTTGCAGCTCAATTTTTCTTTGGTTGCACAGCTGATTTTTTTTGCACTCATCAATTAAGAATGAATCGCATGATCGAGTAGTTCTTCTCCTTTCCCTCTCCATTCCTTCGATCATGTTGAGAGTCGCCAATGAAGACGTGACTTGCTCCTCCTACCGCTTCGGCGGTGATGTCGGTCGGCGTGGAGGTGGATGGATAGAATGACATGTACATAGTAGATAGATGTAGGCGTATTTTTGCCCATCTGGCTTTTGGCAGCATGCAGATTGCGAGAAGCTTCCCTAGTCCGCATGCGAGTAGTGGCGTAGGGTGGTCAGCGAGCTTCTTGGTCGAGAACGTGGGAGGGGTATAGATCTTTTGAGGGCCCTATATGCTCGACGGAGCTCCGATTTGGGTCCTTCGACTCCGGATTTGAAGCTTGAAGGGAAGAAAAATCAAAGCCATTAATCATGTCTATGTTTTCAAAGCTCAACCCCAGCAGTGTTTGCACGAAAGTTACCGTCAATCTGATGCATCTTCCGGCCCGATTGGACGGCCTTTCCGAGATACGATGTCGTTTGTTCATCAATAGCACCTTGTCTGCCGCCACTGTTGTTTCTTCCTCTGGGTCGGTGTGCCATTGTGGAAGATTTCACCTTTAGAACGAGGATTATCAACAGCTGCGCCGCCCCGTGGCAATATCCCCAGTGCCAGCGGGTTGTTGTATTCAGTGCTCTGTACGCAAGATCAGTGGAGGAATTGATTCTTATCTTTCCCATAGGGACCACTTTGTAAATAGTCATGGCTATGTTGTAATTTCTGTTTCTATGTGGGGTTCTTTCTATAACACGTATTCCCACCACTCGGTATTAATACAACTCCTGGTTCCTTCAGGCCCCTTCCATTTTAAAAACATGTAACTAAGAATTTTCATCCATGGAAATTGAAATAAGATTTAGAGGAAAAATGAAAGATTAATTGTTGTGCCACACTCATATGAGCCATCAGAAATGCGGAGTAAGAATTAAAATAGGTTTCAACCTTATTTTCAATCGATCGTGAGATGTAGTGACAGAGAGATCATTAGCGCGTCAACCATAATAAGTTGAGTGGGCCGAGCTAAAGGAGCCCAAACTTGTTACCCTTCGGCCCCAGTTTAATCCTCATACCTTAGTGTTTTCCTCTCGGCCTAGACGGGCCATGGCCCAGTTTTTTCTTGTCCATAGCTCCCTTGAGAGAATCAATATCAATGAAACATGCGTCGGCTCAGATGTATCCCACTTTGATCTGGATATACTCACTCTTTCACTACTCCGGTACTCCCTCGACAATCATGAGTCACTTAAGAGCACCAACATCCATAGATTTTATTCGAGTTTTAGTCCCCGTCCTTGAGTTGTTTGGTTGACGATGTTGCTCCTTTACGAAAAGGAAGGCTAATATCCAAGCTTTTATTTAAAAAGATGCATCCATTCTCAAATCCTTTTCGAAAAGAATGTCAAATTTCCAGGGCTTGAGGCAACGAGAAAATAAAAATCATCAACCTACATGTAGAGTACTCACAGTGTAAAAAATTAAATAGTCAGGGAAAGACAAGGGAAAAAACACGTGAAAAGTCACTATTCAAGAAGGGACAACAACCTCGTGACGACATAGACAGGTCCAACTCTTGAAGGTTAGGACGAGTATTTTCCATTCTGGATACCGTGTGTCAAATATCAAGGTCAAAGACTTGGAAAAAAGCAATCACTAGTATAGATCGTGCAAACGCATACGGTCGACTTTGGCCATCGCAAACGATTATAGCGTCCGTCGCTATCTATGTGTGGCCGATGTGGCCGTCCGTCGCACACGGTCAAATAAATCGCGTGCGATAGCTCAAGTATCGCAGACGGCTGTTTTCAATGCGGCGTTGACGGGTTTGACAAGTGAATGCTAGATCTCACGTTTTTCCCTTGGACACGAAATTTTGTCCCATCACCATTTCAATGGTGGATCTTTTGAGAGTTGTGACACCCATGACTTTGATTTAATTCACCGTGCTATTCTCGGTAGTTAGCACATGGCATAATACAACTGACATTTTTTTCCGAGTGTGATCTCCATAAAGGTTATGCCTGAAATTGTTCTAAACAAAGAGAATATATTAATACCAATATTATATCTGTTATACCCGGCATCTGGAATGCTACAGTCCTTGGTAGAATCGATGGAGCCGTTAGGGGAGGCGACGGGGAACAAGCTGAATGGCACCGTGGAGGGCCCTCCAGGGGTCATCGGCAGCCGTTTCTGAACTATGGCACGCGCCGCAGGCGATGATGAGGTCAATGACGATGCGAAGAATTGGGTGAACTACTCGGAGTTGTCTCGGCAACTCTCTCGTCCCCTTGGTGGAGGTATATCGAATGTCATCATCGACATCATCTAGGTCGTTGAGTTCGAGCTCGTTATGATGAGTTTTATCTTACGACACATCACACACAATTTTTAAAAAACATGTGGAATTGCCTTCTACACCACACATCTTTTTTTCTTCAAAAAACCTTGTGCGGTTGCATCGCATACTTTTTTTATTTTAACCCCGTGCGATTGTTGAATGTCTCTGAAAACTCTATGAACATCACACACAAATTTTCTTTCCAGTACGCGAGCGGGGTAATGTTTTACCCTTTGGTCCATCCGTGTGCGATTGGGGGGGTAAGTTTGAATTGTTTGATCTGTACTAGTGAATAGATCATCTTTTCCAACAGTATTTGCATCTTATTTATTAGGAGTCACACACAGAGTGTCACTTCTCTGCCAAACCATCCGTGATGAGTACGGGAAAATATCCGGTGGAAACCGGTGAAAACCACGATAAGATCATGTTACAAAGTTATAAAAAATTCTCAACAAAAATGCGTTACATTGAAAACATAGAGTTTTGTAGACATGCAAATTTGCATGTTGAAACTCGAAACTGTTTAAGAGCTATGAAAATGACAAATTCAGCTATAAATAGTAGCAAAATGTATAGTAATTGTGAACGTTACTATTCATTGATGAAATTTTCATTTTTATATGTACTAAACAATTTTAAGTTTCAACTTACAAATTTACATGCTTGTAGAACTCTAACTTCCTAACTAATGCATTATTTTGAGAATTTTTATAACTTGTAAACATGATTTTTTCGTGATTTTCACACACTGAAAGTTGATTTCTACCAGATACTTCTTCGATGAGTACGATGTATACTAATATGGAACTATTGCCTACATAGACGATATATTTGTGGAATTAAGGCAGGCCACGTACGGCATGTAATGTAGTGGAATTGAAGGCTGCGTTGGGTGATCTGATCACTGTGCTTGTTCACCAACAGCAGCAGCTTGGTCGACCTGTTGTGCAGCCAACAAGCGCCACGCCTCCACACCCTGGCGGATGGAGTCGGTGTCTTGGTATTCGTCGCGGAAGGTCTCGAGGTTTTCATCCATGTTGGCAAACGACGACATGAGCAGCTCGTACCTCCATTTCTCCACTTGAGGGAAGTCGCAGTACTTGTCCCCGAACTCATCCATGCACTGCAAATTAATTAATTATTACAAACAATGCACACCGAATTGAATCCTCAAGTGATTCCGCAGTTGTGATCAGTACCGTCTCAGACAAGCTGCCGAGGTCGTGGGTGTACTTCTTGGGCACGCCGGCCATGTCGCATGCGCGGTACCACTCCTCCACGGACCGCATCATCTCCTCCTCCGACGGCAGCGTCCTCCTGCTGGACAGCACCTGCGCCACCCACCTGGCCTGCGACTGGAAGAACCAAGGAACAAATACCCTCGTCGGTATACCGATGAAGGAGAGCGACGGCGCCAGCGACGGCGGGAACACGTGCTCAAACAATGGGCCCACGCGGTTGTCGTCGACGGTAACCGCCCCCGCCGTGTCCAGGAACGGGAACGAGTAGTTGTACCCCGTGCAGTAGATGACGGTATGGGCCACGACGCTGGAGCCGTCGCCGAACACAACGCGCCCGTGGTCGCACAGACGCTCCAGCCGCAGCTGTACATGGAGGGTGGCGCTGTGCTTGGCGAGCACCTTGGCGAGCCCCGGGGTCACCTCCTTCACTGATTGGATGACGAGGTGCACCTCCTTGGCGACCTTGCGGACCTCCATGGCGATGTCTTTTCCGCTCTCCCGGGACCCGACCACCACCACCACCTCACCCCGGAACGGCTCCGAGGTCCTGTACGAGTGGCTGTGCATCTGCCTTCCGCTCCACGCCTCCATGCCTTGGATGCTCGGCACTCTCGGCTGCGAGTAGTGGCCGTTTCCCACCACCACGGCGTCGAACACCTCCTCCTTCTCCTTCTCCTCGCACTTGCCGACGCCTACGGATCTCACCGCCCATTGCCGACACGTCGATGTGGGCTCCATGGAGACACGCAAGACGCGAGTGTTGAGCCTGACGCACTCCATGAGCCCGAACGCGTCGCAGAAGTCCTTGAGGTAAAGGTACACCTCGCGGTGGCCTGGGAAGCGGCGTTGGTCGCGGCCGTCCTTGGGCGCGAAGAGGAAGTCGGCGAAGCCCGTGTTCTGCCTGGCGGTGATCAGCCGGAGGGACGCGTACATGCTGCTGTGCACCTTCACGGGCTCCTCGGTGCCAAGCGGGTCGGCCATGTCGTGGCTCGGATTGTACAGCCACTGCCCGCCCACGTCGCCGCTCTGCTCCAGCACAGTCACGTCGTGGCCCTCCCGCCGCAGTTCCCGCGCCGCTGCAAGCCCGGCCATGCCGGCGCCGATCACGCATACTTTCTTTTGTTGCAACGCCATGCCGACGGAAGGAAAAGATATGGAGCAAGTGATTCAATTATTCTTTGGAAAAAGTGCGTCACCATGTCCCTCCTTATATAATTTATGGAAAAGTTTAACAATTATTCTTTGACACCACACCCGGGTTCCGATATGGCGCGTCGCTAAGAGGGTTACGCCCCAACGAGGTTCTTTTGGGTTTCATCTCCATAAGAGTGGCTGGGTTTTTTTTCCGTTGGCTTGCCAAGCCTATCACAACCCTCCTCCTTTATCCGGGCTTGGGACCGGCTATGTTGAGACAACATAGGCGGAGTTATGTCCCTCCTTATATAATTTATGGAAAAGTTTAACAATCATCCGGGGGATCACGCCCGTCGCGTCCTCCGCCTCACGCGTTCGACGCGTGTCCCCGCGGAGTCCGCTCGCTCGCCTCCTCCTAACCACTCGTTTCCTTCTTCCTTATCCTATCGACTGGTTCCTCTCGACATCGCTCGCTCGTCTCCTACCAGAAAACCACGAGGACATCGTCCGCCTCCCGTCGCCGTTGGACCTCGCGCGCGCCTCCGCGTCTCGAGCCTCGCTTCACCGCGATTTTTTCCAGTCTCCATAGCGGAAGAGGGTTCTGGGGAAGAACGGTGGTGATGATACCCATGGTGGCGGCCGTGCTGCCATCGGTGTGCGCCGTTGCTGCCAGCGGTGTGCAGAGAAGCTGCCGTAGGTGTGCCGAGGTGCTACCGTAGGGGGACGGAGGTGCTGTCGTAGCTCCGGCGACGGCCGGGGTGGTGGCAGCGGCGGCGTGCTACGCCGCTGAAATCTAGGGGTGACGTCGTCACTGCCGCCGCGGCAAGACCTTAGTTGCTTCAAGGCCGACGTCGGGCTGCTGCAAGCGGGAGGTCGCCGCCGTCGCTGCCGCAAAAGCTCTGCCCCACTGCGGCGAAAGGTCGCCGCCGTTGGTGCCGCAATAGCTCGGCCCACTGCTGCAAAAGGCGGTGGCAGCTGCTACCAGCAGCTTCCGGTCGTGCTACGAACGGCGGGCGCCGATGCTACCGGCGGCTTCCGGCGGTGCTACCAGCGGCTTCGGGCGCCGATGCTGCCGGCGGTGCTACCAGCGTCTTCCGGCGGTGCTACGAACGGCCGACGCCGATGCTACCGACGACTTCCGGCGGTGCTACCAGCGGACGACAATGGTGGCGCTCTCGACGGACCTTGATGACGGGTCAGGGCCAAGCTCACTAATGGCGATGGAGGTCGCGGGACACTTGCGGGCGAGCGAGTGATGAAGCGGGTGTTTTTTTCCTCTGCAGAGACAGAAAAGTCAAACATGTGGTGCGGGAAAGCGACGTTTTTGTTTTTTCTGCATGACGCGCGGTTGTAGTGAGATCCAACGGCCTCACTGGGATCCATGATCCATCGGACGGCTCTCCACCTGGAGGATCGGCGCGCGAGATCCCCGGGGGACGCCTAGTAGACGTCCCCCGGGATCTTGCCATCCGATCCCCGGTGGAGAGCCGTCCGATGCAACTTTCTATAGCCATGGGATCTCGCAGCCCCGCGTCGCATGCAGAAAAATCCAAAAACGGCGCTTTCTTTGGACCCCGTCCACGACCGCGCATCGCGCGGGCGGATGGCGATGTCTGCACTGCTGCCTTGCATGAATCCTTGCACGTGGTGGCCGTCGTTGTCGCTGCCAGCTTTCTGCGCTGCTGCCTTGCATGTGGTGGCCGTGTGATGGTATGCTACCATGTGACTTTTCTTCCTCTATGGCCATATGACTTTCGGCCCAACGTTTTGAGAAAATGATGGTACAAAATATGATTAAACAACAATTTTTTGCTGCGTACATATTTGCAACAAAATCACCATAATTTCAAACGAATATCACAAACTATTACAACAACAAAATTATATGGACATAATTAGGTGTCCCGCGGGCATCTGGGGATAAATCCCCCGGGTCCTCCTACTGACACGTGCCCCCTCTCTGACCTCTAAATCCCACCAAATCCGTATTTGCTTCAATGAAGCAAAAACTGTTCAGGCGAAATAAGAATTTTGTTCTATTGTAGCAAAATTTCTAATTTCCACACAAATTCAGCAAATGCTTCTATGAAGCAAAAAAGTTTCGTTTGTAATAAGAATTTTGTACAATTGTAGCAAAAGTCCATTTTCCTCTCAAATCTCACAAAATATTTCTACGAAGCAAAAAGTTTCATTCGTAGCAATTTTTTGTGCTGCTCGTAGCAAATGCTTGTATGAAAAAAAAAGTTTTGTACCAATTTTTTGCTATTGTAGCAAATCCGATTAGACCTCGCTGGCAACATTGGAGAACACCCTGACACGGCGTTGCCGATGCAGCAGCACCATGGTAGGTGCTTGCAGCAAAGTGTATGTCCAAGGTAGCATCTTCCTCCAGAGTTCGGGCGAGGAATCGCTCGCTCGCACCATCATATATGCTTTTATGGAGCAAAAGTGCAAAACGTGCGCCGTCGGTAACATTGCTGCGCGTCATTGGTAGCAACGTCGAGCGTCCCCCGGCAGCATCGCCGCCTCGTCGGTAGCAATGCCATGCACCGTCGGAAGAATCGTCGGCTCGTCGGTAGCAACGCCGCGAGACGTCGGTAGCATCCGCTCGTAGTATTGCCGGATACCGTCAGTAGCATCATGGCTCATCAGTAGCAACGGTGAGCTTCATCGGTAGCATTGCGGCGTGCCGTCGGTAGCAACATCGTGCGCCGGTAGCATCGTCGATAGCATTAATTGCCGCCATGCATTGAAAGCTCTAGTAATCTATGCTACAGCCTTTTTATGAGGATTTGCAACGGAATCGTCGGTAGCAATGGCATGCGCCGTCATGTAGCATCGTCGGCTCGTCGATAACAACGTCGCGAGACGTCGGTAGCATCTGCTTGCAGCATCACCGCTGTCGCCGGTGATAACAGCGTCGTCGCTGCATCGCAGCACCCGACCTTTGCCTGTGGTAGCACCGGAGAACTCGCTGGAGATCTCATAGCAACAAATGTTTTGCTACAACTCTTTTCAAAATTTGCACCACACTGAAAATTTGCAACATCTCGTAAAAAAAAAGTTGCAGAATGTGAAAAAAGAAATTTGCTACAATAATTATGTGAACTTGCATTAAAAGAGGAACTTTTTTTGCTACAAATCTTTCAAAAATTTGCATCACGTTAAGAAAATTAAATTACATCATCTGAGGGGACAATTGCTACAATCATTCTATGGATTTGCGTCGAAGGAGAAATAAAATTGCTACAAATCTTACAAGAATTTGCACCACATAGCACAAAAAAAATGCTATTGTAGCACAAAAAAAAATGTGCGATGCAAAATCCATAAAACTATGGTAGCAACACCGACGGACCGACCATGGTGGGTAGCATCATTGCCCAACACATCAGCATCGCCGAGCATCACTGACCAACGTCGGTAGCATCTCTGGCTGGCTCCTCGTCCCTCCGCAGCACCGCTGGGCGTGGCGCAACATCATCGTCGGGCGGGGCAGCAGGATGCGGTCGGAGGTCGTCGTCGCCGCCCTTTAGGAGCTCGGGTGCGGACCAGGGCAGCAGGATGCGGTCGGAGATCGTCGTCGCCACCCTTCAGGAGCTCGGGGCACGGACCAGGGCAGTAGGAGGCAGTTGGAGGTCGGCGTCATTGCCGCCCTTCTCAAGCTCGGGGGCGCGGACCGGGGCTGCGGGAGCGCGGGCTGAAGCCGCGGGCGCCGCGCAGCTCCGTGAAGACCTATTCCATCTCCGGGGCGGCGGATGCGGAGAGGATGGTGGTGGAGGAGACCCGGGCGGCTCGAGTGCGAGCTCGTCGACGCCGGTGGCGCGACAGGACCTTGAGGTCTCGGCCATGGCGCCAAGGACGTCGTGGAAGAGATTCCCGTTGGGTGACCGAGCCCCGAGATCGAGATCGGCGACAACCGCACCCGACGACGGGTGGAGCCACGACGCGGCGGGCCGGGGCGGACAGAGTCCCGGCGGCGGGAGGCTTCCCCGGGAGTGCGCCGCTCCCGTCGCGTGCTCCCTTGCGTCAGCCTCTGCCGTCGCTCGCACGCCGGCGACGGGGGAGGAAGGACGTGCTCTTCTCGCTGCTCCCGTTGCGTGCTACTTCGCGTCAGCCTTCGTCGCCGCTCCCGTCGCCGGAGCCATGGAGGAAGGGAGAAGGGAGAGGTGAGGCGGGTGGATGGGGCGCCGTCTCGCGGCGGCGCGCGGACAGGCCGGTGGAGCGCGGCGGTGCGTGGTCGGGCCACTGGTCCGTGGCCATGGCGGAGAGGAAAAGCGGAGGAAAGGGGAAGGAAACGGGTGGCGGAGAAGAAAAAAAGGAAGAGATAAGGAACACATGGTGGGTCCCCCAGCATGGCTGTCTCCAAGACTCCAACGCGATGGACACGTGGCGCGCGCTCGACCCGGGGGACGGGAGCGAGCGATCCCCCAGATGATTACAGACGTTTTCCAATTTATATTGCAAGGGCATCGAATCGTGCATTTTTCATAGCCCCGGTAGCCTGTACCATGTCAACACGATCTTGTCGACAAACAACTTGCCAGTCTTGGGCATGATGTGCCAGTGGACAGTGCATCGTCGGGTTGAAGTTCTTGCCCTTCAGGTTGCCATGAAACAGGCTTGCCGCCCACCAACGCACGCCACCACGATCTTGCAGACATCCTCGTCGTCTCACCGAGGCCCCTGACAGGAGGTCGGAAAAACCGAGTAGTAGGAACCCGACGAGGGTCGGCGGCACAGCGGCACGCGGGAGGGCAATGCCTCCACCGCCAAACGACAGTAGCCGACCGGATGCAGCAGTAGGGCAAACCAGGCCCTCACTGGCCCGGCCGAGCCCAAAAGGGCCCGTAAAACCCCGCCGCCGCACTGCAGCAAGGGCACCGCCGACGGCGCCAACACCTACACAAGCCCCTAGTCCTCCCTCTCCCGGGGAAGCATCCACGTCGGGCGGCCCGTCCAAGCCTAGATATTCGGGCCCGATCTGAGCCCTAGGGCGCTGCCGGCCGGCCGGCCGCCGCACACGGCTACCAGAGCCCCCTGCAGCCAACGGCCGCACCACCGCCGTCATAGCCGCCCGAGGTGCGCCAGGCCGAAGCCGGGTCGAAACGCACCGTCGCGTGTGCGGCGCGCCGTGCCGCCGGCCACCCACGCGCGGGGAGAAGCTAACCCGCCGCCGCCGGCGTGGCACCGCACAGGCAGCGCCCGGCAGCCCGGCCCGACAGCGGCAGGGGAGGGGAGGGGAGGGGGGAGGGAGAGGCGGCGGGATTAGGGTTCCCCTGTTCGCCCACGCGGGGGCGAGACAGGAGGGAGAGAGGGGTTTCAGATGTGCTGTTTTTTTAAGCAGTACTACCTCGACAATTGTCGCCTTTCAGGTTGCTTCCCTGCAGATAGATTGATGACATGAGTCAATCAACCAACATTCGGAGAAATAATCAGATAAATGGTTGCAACCCGCATCAAGTATGTAATTGAGATACTTTAGCCAGTTGTGATGGGTTTCTTGATGCAAATCTACAAATTTATTATCAACAATTGATGCTGACTTTGACCACGCTTAATTATTCATGCTATGATAACACACATTTGAAATAATTTGGACAACTTCGCAGTTCATATAAATGATAGCATCTCTGGTTCACCTCCGACATAATACTGAAATGAAAATGTCTACTTTATATATAGCTATAGCTCCTCTGAAACTTAAAATCACCCTCTAACAAAAGTTTTTTTTTGTTGCAAAGCTCTTTGTCTCACACTTACGTGGATACCTTGCTTCAATATGCATCAAGGTCAGACAGTGTGAGACCCTACAGCAGTCCAACAGATACCCAATTATTATAACCCTTGAAGCACCAATCAATAATCAATTCATTCATCACATCAAAAGAAAAAATCAACTCATAGAAAAAGACAGACATCGTACCTTAAAGGAGGAGATCTCCATATTACCTACTCCGTACAGGAAAAGGAGATCTCAACCATCTTTTGATAGAAAAGAAGATCCCATACATCAGAAACGTGTGTGGCTTGTTTACCTGCGTTGTGCTGAATCCACATGTGAGGGTAGAGGACAAAGACACAATTGAGATGGTGGGTCGAGAAGAAGGACCACGCGATGGTGGTGTGCAGGCAGGGCGGAGCCAACGTACAGCCAATGGGTGCACATGACACGAATGACTTTTGGCCATCGAGTAGCATTGTACACGTACGCAGCTGCCCTGAACCCAACGACGGTTGCACCCTTTGACACCCTAGCTGGATTAATCGGAAGGGGTCTAGCCAATATATCCAGTAAAAGTTGTATTAGTTCAGCAAATAACCCACAGCCCACAAGTAAAAAAAAATCAATCTAAGGACTAGGCTGTAGCCTAGTGGCAAGGATCACAGTGGTGCATCCTTGTGACCAGAGTTCGAGTCACGTCGGGAACGAATTTCTGGTGCCTTACCAGGGTGATTTTCTTCTCTCTATAAGAATAGGCAGAGCTCCTGCCACTTTTCACTTAGGTGAAAAGGTTCTCTTTTAAAAAAAATCAATCTGGACCGGTGCGGTGTATATGCTGTACGCGCGCGCAAGTAGCAGGTTAGGGGCTGATCCCTTTAAATTTAGCTCCTTATATGCCTCTTTAACCTTTAGAGTGGTAGTTTTTCTCGTCTAAAGAAATGTCGTTTCTAACCGATCTTCTATATATACTTAGCGAAGTAAAAGATATATATAACACAAATTTATTTATTATTGGGCTATGGAGCTAAACTTCGAGTACTTAATAATTCATTAATCGATATCTTGATAACATATGTCAGCAATTCTATGCTAATTGAATTGATCCAAAGAAGAAACGGAGAAAAAAACCACAATTCAATAGAAACACAACTTGTTTGATGTTCCTACAAGTTCGTCCAATACTTTCTCTAGCTCATTGTATTCATCGGCTATATTTTTTGGTCTTCTCCATTGAGTTGTCTAGTTTGATATCGCCTTCTCCCTTTCTCCTCACTCTTGGAGATTGCATCATCCGTACATTTGGTAGTTTCAGTAGTGCACACTGAATCTAATAAATTCCGACCGATCAAAAGATCAATATAATCTTCTTCCCAATACCAAAACACACAACCCTTTGGACATTAACAATAAAGCAAACATCGAGTTCGACGACCAACGGAATTGAATACGGAAGACACAAAACTATACACAAAACCACCCTGAATGCTTCACCGTGCTCGACGTCCACCGCTGCACCGACCGGCTGCAATCATCGAAAAGATACGCTCAATAATATCTTGACCTTAATTGCATTTTAAGGACGAAATGCCCATCAATAGAGATTACCGTACACAGAAAAATGGGCAACTAAAATTGTATTTTTTTTTTGAAAAGGGGGAACCCAGCCTGTGCATCGAATAGATGCATACGGCTTTTATTTCATTTATTCAACGTAGTCTAGCAAAAAGCCTTACAAACAACGATCATACAAGCCGAAGCCACCAAACAGTGATAGCACCACAACTAACACAAACGATAGAGTAAACAACGGGGCCTTGTGCCCCGGCCACAGCCATCGCCGGCTACCTGGCCGACTCCAGAGATAGCGCCTTGTGCACACGCACCGGAAGTCGCCTCCGCTATCTTCCACCAACCCATCTCCACGACGCCAGACGGCGCCACCGCCCTGCGCGCGTCCATCATCACGCGTTTGACGCCGATACTCCGCTGCGCCACGCAGCCAAGACTCACCATTGATGATGCGGTAGATGCAACACCGCTCCACCTCGAAACCCCTCCAGCTAGCACATGCTCGAAAACGAAGCCCTCAAGAGGGAGAACGGCATCGATAGTGTCGACATCGTTCGATCTAGAAGATCCAGATTTAGGGTTTCCCCCGGAGCACCCCAATCCTTCGACAAAGAGACGGGAGCCATCAACCATGCCTTCAACAAGGTAACGACGCCATCAGGCGCCGCCATCGTCCTCCAAGACCGAAGTCGGGCGCGGTTTTCACCGGCTGTCTCCCTGTCGCCTGGACGCCATAGCGCACCACAGCAAGCCATAAGCCAGGGCGCGGGATCCAACGATCCGCCGCTCCCGGATGCCGTCGCTCGAAGCCACCTCCTGGCCCACACCCCCGAGGGATGCCGCCGCCGCCTGACCCGGAGCCGCCGCTCCGGTCTCCTAGAGCCGCTGCCAGCTACGCGCCCCGACGCGGCAGCACGTGCGACGGCCGGAGCCGGCAAGAAGAGCCAACCGCCACCGCCGTGTCGCACGACCACCACGCCTAGTCGCCGTTGACATGCTGCCCCACCGGTGCAAAGGGGAGAAGGCGCCGCCTCCCCGCCTCAGATCGGCGCCCACGAAGATCCCGCCGCCGCCGCGCCTCCCGGGCTTTGCCCAGGCGACGCCTCCGGCGGCGGCAAGAGGAGGACGGCTCGCGGAGACCTCGGGAAGGTTGGCGGAGAATGCCCCGGTGCGGCCCGGCGCGGCCGCACGGGAGCGGAGGACGGCGAGAGATGAAGGGGACAGCGGCGAGGTGTTCGGTGGTAGTGGCGGCTAGGGTTCGCGAGAGGAGGGTCGCGAGAGGTGGCGGCTAGGAGGAACGGAGGGAGTAGTAGGACACGCATCACTAAAATTGTATACAACAAATTTATATAGACACCCAGGTTCAATTGCACACGGTGATTGCAAACAAAACATGACGATGGTGGAGTACTATCCACACGGTTTTGTCTTTCTAAGCGTGTGTGATATATGGCACACAATTTAGAAAATAAAAGCATATATACACTGGTAGAAAACTGGCCTATGGTCCCGGTTCGGTTGGGCCATCCGTCCCGGTTCCCGAACCGGGACTAGCCAATCGGGACGAATGCTGGTCCCGGTTCAGCCACGAACCGGGACCAATGGGGCTCCACGTGGCCAGTGTTACGAACCGGGACCAATGAGTGTTTTTTTTTTGTATTTAGGGTTTAGGGTCTCCCTCTCGCCGGTGCCCCCTCTCGCCGGTGCCCCCTCTCCCTCTCGCCGGTGCCTCCGTCGTCTCCCCCTTCTTCGCATCGCCGACGTGCTCTCCATCGTTTCCGTACGCATATTATACGCTCTACTATATACACAGTACACGTTGATGCATATATAATTAATATTCGATCTCTTGCGAGAATACAACTATTTAATTACATGGAGATAGATCACATATGTAGTTCATCGTCCGAAGCATAATGTTCTCCCCTTTCATCGATGACCTCCCTAAGCAGAAATCCCGCCAATTCCTCTTGAATTGCTCGTATGCGCCGTTCTGGGTCGAGCTTCTCCCGCATTTTGCTCAAAGAAGTTGTTCTCCGCTCAGAGGTCAACTCGCGAATGAACTCGCAAACGTAGAATCCACATAAATTACTCCCCGGTGGCTGCTGCGGACTTTTCACCGATATATAAGTTAGCTCATCTTTGAATGGACCTTCTACATTCTGTTTGAATAGTGTCCAACACCTGCTTTGGCAAAAAAATGAACAAAGGAGTTATTAATTACTTGATATCAGGAAACGAACGAAAGAGGCCGATATAATGCGATAATGATTGAAATTACTTATTGAGCATTTCTTTCATTCGGTCCACGTCGCTTGGTCCCAACTTAATGAGTCGTATGCTTCAACTATGGACTTGTCAACTTGAATGCTTAGCAGAATCCAGTGGAACCTGCGGACGTTTACATAAAGCAGACATGCATAGCTCATCAATTACACTTAACATCGAGAAAGCCAAATAAAAATATGTACAAGACAGAAACACTCACTTGAAGTTGTAAGGAAATAGTATTTCCGTACAGAAGTTTTGCTTGATTAAAAGGTGGTCAGGTCATGCTCCACGTCTTGGGTGATTGCGTAACGTATGTTCATTAACGATATATGGGTCAACGAACCCAACCTCATAATGTCTAGATGCTTTGCATTCCATCATCTTCATTCTACATAATAGCGTACAAAAGGATATATATAGTCAGGATAATATAATACAGGCAATGAACGAGCTGAGCTAGAGACTTAATTACGAAAATAAATCACTTACAGACAATAGCAACTGAGGATAGATTTGTCGAGGGCGCGCTGATTGAATAACTGAAACAGTTCAGTCATTTGAACCTGTATACTGTAACGTTTGAAGAAATGCTCCACTCGAACGTCCACCGCAATCCACTCCTTCGCGTCCTTCTTTGATGTGTGCACCATGTACCAGTTGTGCAGATTTCGCATATGTGTTGATAGACGCGTGAGCTCCTCATTACTGACCATAGACTCCCCTGTGACATATTTCCGTGCTATCTCTAACATTGGCTGATCTTCATAGCCTAAAAGTTGACCAAGAGTCATACCCATGGCGATAGCATTTTCCATGGCCTGCGATACAGTGATACCCTGTTCTCTAGCAGCAGGTATGGCTCTGGGGTCCAATAATTGCAGGTCCTTATCCATATCGGCTCTGAAGTCCTTGTCGATATCGGAACACACTATGAGCGGGGGGACCGATTGATTTTTCTGCTGTCCGAGCTGGGCAATTTGTTTCCCGCTTTTTGCACTTCTTTCCTTGTCCTGCTCAGACTGGGCACGTGCTAGCTTACTAAGTTCACGACCATAGTCAGATTGCAGATTCATCGATATTTGGGATGGCTGCGCAAGGAAGGACTTTCCCACTTTTTGGATTTTTCATCGTATACCGGCTTTGCTCGGGCTTTTTTGGTGCAAAAAAAGCCTTATTGTAGGCAGCCACCTCCGCGGCGTTTTCCGCTACAGTCCTGTCATAAGGTCTAATGGGAAGATTCTTATGAGGTACTGTTGGGAGGGGCGACCTTTTACGTTTCGGTGATCGCTTACCCCTCATAGTACGAGCGGTGGGCGGAACGGCTGACGCGGCGGCGGAGACGGCTGCGCTGGAGACTGGTGAGGCGGTGAAGAGGACTGTTGCGCTGGAGAATGCTGAGGCGGTGAAGAGGACTGTTGCGCTGGAGACTGGTGAGGAGTCGATGGCCTTGGCTGCCAGTTCGGAAGCACGATGAATTCCTTTGGCCATAGAATGGTCGCTTTCTTGGCTTCTCCAAGTTCAAGCACCTCCCCATCTTCACCTGCAGGGTGTTGCAGCTTCAGCTCCTCATAATCTTTCATCACTTCATCCACCGCGACAACAGCGTAGCCATTTGGAACCGGAGAGAAATGGTAAGTTGGATTAGGTCCAATTGGTACGACATAGCCGACCGCCACCTTCACGGTTAAGTTAAAAACTTTCACATGCATCTCACAAGGTGTGCTCTCCGTGATATCATCCACTGGGTAGCGACGAAGTGGAGCCACTGCATCATCAGTACCATCCTGGAGCTCCGTGGAAGCCACGCTGCTTTTCCGATTCGATGGGCCGCCGGTACCATCGCATGCAGCTTCTACCATGTGCCGCTGAGATTGGCCGCTAGTACCTTGCTGGCTAAGTGCGGCAATTTGATCCTTCTGCCGCTTTAATTCTTCTTCTATATTACGCAGCCGGTCTGCAGCAGCGCGTGCTTCCATTGCCTCCCTTTCCTTTCTCCTCTGATGGCTTCTATCAGGAAATTTCTTCCTGTGCTCGGGAATCGCAATTGTCTTGGGCTTGGAGCCTGGTACGCCTCGTAACCGTCCGTCGTGTTCCTTATTCCCAAGGGCGCGTGTGAGCTCGTCATCCTCTCTATCGGGAATGAACCGTCCCTCTGCAACATCCTTTACTGCATTTCTAATGCCTTGGATGGGTAGTAGGGGATTATCTTTGTGTCTTCTGTTATATATGCACTTCCCTTCTGCGTCCAACGTGCCCCCATGCCCGTAAAACCAATTTCTTGCCCGTTCGATCCATGCGAGTGGCTCTGGAGTGATCCCTTTAGCCAGCAGGTCCGCCTCAAGTTTCTCCCACTTAGGCATGCTAAAAGCGTAGCCACCAGCCCCATAGTATGGTGGTAGATCTTTTTAGCAGCATTTGCCTTATTTTTTGCAGACTTTTCCTGAGCTTCCTCCGATTTCTTGTACGCCACAAATTCTTCCCAGTAGTCCCTTATCTTCTCATACCCTTTATCGAAGTCCGGAGTCTTATTTTTCTGGACAAACTCGTGTTCAATCTTTTCTTCCAGTTCTTGAATAGCTCGGCCATCTTCTTAAGAGCCCAGTCCTTGACTTTTTGCTCCATGTTTTTCCGGGCAATCTTTTCTGCCTCATTTGGATCCTCCTCATCTGGATCCACCTCTGGCGCCAGGGTGAAATTAAGCATGAGCTTTCTCCAAAGTCTTTCTTTGCCCTCCTCGCCGACATATCTTACTCCTCCCTCCTTTGGCTGATGCCATTCTCGAACGGTGATCGGGATGTAGTCCCTAACAAGAACTCCGCATTGCTTTACCATTTTATTTTTAACACCAGGGGGAGCAGTCGGTGTGCCGTCTTCAGCGACTTTTTCGATCCTGTACCTTTCTTGGTCGCCCAACTTTTTGGTTGGGCCTCGTTTTGTCCTTACAGAAGATTTGCTCGATCCGGAGGGCTAAAAGAAGAAAGAGCGTTAATATATGTATATAGACAGCAGAGGCTTAATTAATACAATCTTCGGCTTCATTAATATATGTATATGCACCTCGCCGGAGTTTGCAACATTTAATGTTCCACCGGAGCCTTCGGCTTCTCCCTCGCCGGCTTCTCCCCCACCCCAGCCGTCGGGTTCTACCTCACCGGAGCCGTCTCTTCGGTTGAGAGACTCATCTCCCTCACCGGAGTTGTTCAGAAACTGCGAGGTGACATCGCCAACATCTTCCGGCCCGCGGATTATATCCTCGAGGATGTTTTCCTGATTTTCGTCTCGTTCCATAGTTTCTGCAAATTAAGAACAATGCACAAAACTTTAGTTGGGTAACTTGTTCCATATGTCAAGATACATCTACCCACAAAAATGTGAATCGGATATGTGAATGCAAATGTAAAACATGTTGTGACATGGAATGAATTTGGGAAATCCATGAAGTGTTAGTACCTCGATGCTCATTTGTACATATGTGAATGCAAATCCATGAATTTGGGAAAATTTCCTATACATTTCTTATACAAATTCCTATACAAATTCCTAACACTAAAATTTCCTATACATTTCTTATACAAATTCTATACAAATTCCTATACAAATTCCTAACACTAAAATTTCCTATACAAAAAAAATCCTATTTACTATACTAAAATCCTATACATTTTCCTATACAAAATTCCTAACACTAAAAATCCTATACAAATTCCTAACACTAAAATTTCCTATACAAAAAAAAATCCTATTTACTATACTAAAATCCTATACATTTTCCTATACAAATTTCCTAACACTAAAAAAATCCTATTTACTATACTAAAGTCCTATACAAATTCCTAACACTAAAATTTCCTATACAAAAAAAATCCTATTTACTATACTAAAATCCTATACAAAATTCCTAACACTAAAAATCCTATACAAATTCCTAACACTAAAATTTCCTATACAAAAAAAAATCCTATTTACTATACTAAAATCCTATACATTTTCCTATACAAATTTCCTAACACTAAAAAAATCCTATTTACTATACTAAAGTCCTATACAAATTCCTAACACTAAAATTTCCTATACGAAAAAAATCCTATACAAATTTCCTAACACTAAAAAAATCCTATTTACTATACTAAAATCATATACAATCTAAATGAACTACAATCTAAATTTGGATTCAAACATATTTGTAATTTCCTATACAAAAAAATCCTAACACTAACCTAAAATGCTATATCCTATACAAAAAAAATCCTAACACTAACCTAAAATACTAACTCACCGAGAAGCGGTGCGGGCGGCGGTGGGCCAGGAATCGATCGAGGCGCGGGGACGGCGGTGGCGCAGGCGGCGGCGTGGAGGCACGGGAGGTGTGCGGGGAGAGGAGGGCGGCGTCAGGCCGGCGTCGGGGCGGCGTACGTGCGGGGAGGAGGCCGGCGTCGGGCCGGGCGCGTGGCGTGTGCGGTGAGCAGGGGCGAGGCGAGCAGGGAGGAGCGAGCGCGGCGGAGGAGGTGGAGGGCGGGGCCGCGCCGGAGCAGGGTGGTGGCAGAGGTGGAGGGCGGGGCCGCGCCGGAGATCGACAAATCGCCGGAGCAGGGCTTCGCCAGAGGTGGAGCGTCTCGTCGGGGGAACTGCGGCAGAGGTGGAAGAAGAGGAAACGCACGGGTGGTTATAAACAAAAGGCCTTTGGTCCCGGTTGTTCTTACCAACCGGGACGAAAGGGTCTTTGGTCCCGGTTGGTAAGAACAACCGGGACCAAAGGTCAAATTTTGGGCCGCTTGAAGTTCGCGCAATTTTGGGCCGCTTTTCGTCCCGGTTGGTAAGAACAACCGGGACCAAAGGCCTTTTAAATGGGCTTTTCGAATTTTTTTTGTTTTCTTTTATATAATTTCCAGGAAATGATTTAAACTTGTTAAATCAATAACTTTTAATCTGTTTATCAGAAAATTATGATTAATGTATCAAAATGCTAAGAAAAATGAACCCCATCTATTTATATGTCTATTATTATAAATCCAAATAATACAATAATATGTTTATTATTATCAGAAAAAATAAGGAATCTGAATATATCATCCATACATCTGTTTGCATCATGTATCAACTGTGCCATTTTCAATTCAAAAATGCATTAACTCATATCTTTTGCATACTTTATTATTGTCATTTTCAATTTGAATCTCACTAAACTTTCAAACTATTAACCATTTTGCCATTTTGAATTAAAAAATGCATTAACTTTTATCTTTTGCATAACTAACTCAAAACCAGATTACTTATTCAGATGCTAAAGATCATTAGTTGGAAATGCAGAGATAAATAATACATTTTACACGATCGTCGTCGTAGATAGACAAACATTTTACACGATCGTCGTCGTACATAGACGAACCATTTGTCCTAACCAACGATGTGGCTCAGGTTAGTCATACTCCTGCCTATGCCTATAATACTCGTCCTCGTAGTCGTCGTAGTCGCCGCCGTCGTCGTCGCTGTCGTCGTGCGGCGCTCGCCTGGACTGGAAGCGAGGGTAGCGCAGCCGGGGGTTATCGCCGGCCGTGATGTAGTTCATGACGCTCTGGAGAGTCCGGCCGCTCCACCACAGCCGACGGCCGGCCTCGTTGAAGTTCGAAGGAAGCGGGCCGTCCTCCTCGTACCTGGCGAGCGCCCTCTCACGCCGATTGATGAAGAAGGCGTTCCAAGTCGGGCGGTAGTCGGGATGCCAGCGGGGATCCATCCGCTGCACCGGAGTGAGCTCGAGGTAGTAGTGGTTCGTGATGGCCGCCCGGCGCGCCAAACCTTGAGGGACAGGAGGGACCGGCACGCCTCCGGTGCTCAGCCTCCAGCCGGCGGGCACGTCGTAGCCGGGCGGGCAGGGGTAGTTCGAGGCGCAAAGCGCCTCCGCTTCCGAGTAGGTTAGAGTGGGTACGGTGGAAGCCATGGGAGAGTGATGAGGTTGCAGATATGAGTTTAGATGTGCTATGCCAATGGAGGCCATGCATGACTACATATATATAGTGAGAATCCCACCAATAAGGAAGAAGCACACGGATCGTGTGTTTCTTTCGAGCGCTTGTGAGCCGTTGGATCAGGGGTGTGTTTCTTTTGAAGGCTTGTGAGCTGTTGGATATCACTTTGTGAGCCACCACCCGGGACTAAAGGGGATCCCACCAATAAAGAAGAAGCACACGGATCGTGTGTTTCTTTCAAGCGCTTGTGAGACGTTGGATCAGGGGTGTGTTTCTTTTGAGAGATTGTGAGCCGTTGGATCAGTAGTATCACATGATCCAACGTCTCACAAGCGCTTGAAAGAAACACACCCCTGATCCAACATCACCAACATTATTCTACATAAACGGACTTGCTGGCTCGAAGGCCGTAGGATTAGGGGGAACGGCGGGAGGAGCCAGCCCCGTGGGCGGCCGCCCGGTTCTCGCGCGCACGTTTGCGGCGGAGGGCAAGATCCATGGAGGATGAGTCTTTCAGCGCCCAATCCAGCTCGGAAGCCTCCTTCGCCTTGAGATGGTAGGAAGTCTTGGCTCGCTGGACAGGGTAGTCGCGGACAGACTGGAAGGAGGCTTCCATGGCCTCCTGTATCTGCAACCCACAACCCTCTTCCCCGTCGTCGCTCCAGTCGAAGTCGTCGTCCTCCTCCTCCTCCGCGGGAGGAGCGGCGGCGCCTGGTGGAGGTGCAGCGGCGCCAGGTGGAGGTGCGGCGGCACCTGGTGGAGCAGGAGGCCGGTAGCTGGGCATTCCTCTCCACGCCGGGCTCGTGGGCATACGGCGGGATAGGCTCCTGCGGTTGCGCCCAAGCGCGCTCTGCCGAGCACGCTCGACCTCGTCCAGAAGGCGCTGCGGCGGGCGTGGCGGATCCATCTCGTGGAGACGATGCGTTCGTGGCTAGGAATGGTGGATTAGGGTTTACCCCGTCGGCGACAATATATAAAGACCTCCAGGGCAGCGCTGGGGGAGGACACGTGCCCAGGGCAGCGCTGGTGGAGGACACATGTCGTGACCACAAAGCCCGCCTTTAGTCCCGGTTGGTGTTACCAACCGGGACTAAAGAAGCACACGGATCGTGTGTTTCTTTCAATCGCTTGTGAGACGTTGGATCAGGGGTGTGTTTCTTTTGAGGGATTGTGAGCTGTTGGATCAGCAGTATCACGACCACTTCGTGAGCCACATGACCCGGTTGGTGTTACCAACCGGGACTAATGAAGCACACGTACCCTATATATAGCCCCCCTCCTCAGACAGGTTACTCACTCACACAAAACATTCCAGCGTCACTCGGAGAGGCATCTTTGGGCAACCAGCGGCAAGACGTCTCTGATGACCTGCGACCGTTCCAAACGGTTGCAGATCATCAGAGATGTCTTGCCGGACGGTTGTAGATCATCAGAGACGTCTTACCGCTGCTTGGATCGAAGTGGCGCTCAAACACAAAACATTCGGGTTCCCTAGCTATAACCCATTTCTTCTAGGTGGAAACTCCCATTTCGTGTATTAACCCATTTCTTCTAGGTGGAAACTCCCATTTCGTGTATTATGGTTTTCACCACATAAAGGTTTAATACATTACTACACATCACATAAAGGTTTAATACATTACATTGATTTACATAAATGCCATGAACCCTTCTTCGCGTATGTCCCTGGCCTATGATCGCTTCGGCCGTAACCATGGAGCATCTTCATTGTTTAACGGGATGCTTGGGTCAGTTTTCACTGTGAAGGGCGGAATTTCATCAAACTTATCATAATCTGCTGACATGTCTGTCTTGTCCTCGACTCCCACGATGTTTCTTTTCCCTGAAAGAACTATGTGACGCTTTGGCTCATCGTCTGATGTATTCGTTTGCTTATTTTTTTCTTTTTTTCGGTCTGGAGGACATGTCCTTCACATAGAAAACCTGAGCCACATCATTGGCTAGGACGAATGGTTCGTTCCTGTAACAACCAAGATTCTTGAGATCCGCTGTCGTCATTCCGTACAGCTGGTCTACCTTTATCCCTTCTCCCTTCATGTTGACCCAACTACACCGAAACAAAGGGATCTTAAAAGTAGGTCCATAGTCAAGTTCCCATATCTCCTCTATGTAACCATAGTATGTGTCCTTTTGCCCATTCTCGTCTCTTGCATCAAAGCGGACACCACTGTTTTGGTTGGTGCTCTTTTTATCTTGGGCGATCGTGTAAAATGTATTCCCATTTATCTCGTACCCTTGGAAATTCAATACAGTCGAAGATGGTGACGCGGCCAACAAGTAGAGCTGATCTCCGACAGTGGTGTCATTCATGAGCTGTAATCGCAACCAACTGCCGAAAGTCTCCATGTGTTTTTCTTTAATCCAGGAGTCATCCTCCCCCGGGTTCTTGGAGCGTACATCCATGGTCATCTTGTCTAATCTTGTACTGCAGTGCATTGCATACCGGGCATTTATCCATATTCTCGTACTCCTCACCGCGGTACAGGATGCAGTCATTAATGCATGCATGTATCTTCTGCACATCTAATCCTAGAGGGCAGATAGCCTTCTTTGCTTCGTATGTAGTCTCGGGCAATTCGTTATCCTTTGGAAGCTTCGGCTTCATTATTTTCAGTAACTTCTCAAATCCCTTGTCAGAACAACCAGTCTCTGCCTTCCATTTCAGCAGTTCCAGTGTGGTACCGAGCTTTGTGCTGCCATCTTCGCAATTTGGGTACAACAACTTTTTGTGATCCTCTAGCATGGCCTCCAACTTTAGCTTCTCCTTTTCTGTATCGCATTCTCGCTTTGCATCAGAAATGACCCCACCAAGACCATCAGCGGGCTCATCTGATGCCCGATGTTCTCCTCCTTCTTCTTCAACGTCTTCCATTACAGTATCACCGCATTCCTCAGGGAACATAGGATAGTTGTCATCATCCTCCTCTTCTTCATTGTCTTCCATCCTAACCCCTCTTTCTCCGTGCTTGGTCCAACAATTATAGCTGGGCATGAAACCTCTCCGAATCACGTGGTCTTGAATGGTTCTCCGGTCAGAGTACTCCCTGACGTTCCGACACTTCTCACATGGACAAGGCATAAAATTATCCACTTTGTTTGCCTCAGCCACTTCGAGAAATTTATGCAGGCCTGCAATAAACTCGGAACTGCGTCGTTCGCCGTACATCCATCGCATCCGTGCATCCATCTGCATCATATAATTAAGGTTATCAAATACCATTACAATAACATCTTGAATAGTGAAATGACCACCGTACATCGACACGTGCAATATTTCTGTATCAATTACAGATGAAAAGGATAAAGTTGCTAACCTCGGCCGAGGATATCATCTTCTGTGAACTTAAGTGTGGCTCGGGCATTTCATCGAACACATCTTGTGCGTGGCAAAGGAAAAAAAAACTAGCACCCACTTCCCACCAATCTAACCAGAAAAAAAAAGAGGAGAGAAGAGAGGGGGTGGGTTATTTATAGGCAGGGGAGGGGTATTGGTCCCGGTTCGTGCCACGAACCGGGACCAAAGCTCCGCGGCACGTCACGTGTCCGGCTCTGGAGCTTTGGTCCCGGTTCGTGGCACGAACCGGGACCAATGTCCCCAACCGAACCGGGACCAATGCTCCACGGACCCCTGGCAGCTCGAACCGGGACCAATGCCAGGCATTGGTCCCGGTTTTTCTATGAACCGGGATTAATGGCTGGTTCGGCGCTGGACGAAAGGTGGTTTTTCTACTAGTGATATGTGCGAATATTTGGCTGTGGAACGTCGTTCAAAACCTCTCACATGAGTTAAATTCTAAGAGTAATCGATAGGTGATACCGTACACGGAAGAAGTCATCCTTGTGCAATTGGGGGCTTAAATTGCCCGATCTATACTTGTGCACCATTTACAAAAGTTCCGTTTCTCCTTTTATCCCCACATGTAACTTATTACAAGTGTCATGTGATTGGATATTACGGCAAATTACGACCGCATCACTGGATTTCGCTGAAATTTGGCTTGTGTACCTAGTTTTTTTAATTGGAAAACACTACTATCTCAAGTCACTTTGTTACTTCTATACTGGATGTATTTGACGCCGGCTACCGTTAGGTCAGACCAACTAGTTGTTTGTTTGGCACATGTTAGTGCGGAGCCACATACGATCTGTGTAGTCAATTGACTACACAGTTTCTTGGGCTAATACAAGCAAAAATCACATTAGAAATAAAACAAATATGAATATTTGACTACACACAACTTTGCATTGACAACACATAGTTGAAGTCTTGCCTCCGCAACAGATGTTAGATGTATCATACTTCGATCTACAAACTTGGTCGGTGTTACCACTTGGAGTTATGGGTGTATGTTGGTCACTTGCCGAGTCGACGTGTGTGATGGTTGTGGGCCATGTGGACTGATTTTCTATGGTTTTTTCTCTGCTCTCCATGGTAGTGTGTGCTTCGGTGGGTGCACGAACTCCAGCAACAACATTGCTTGGATTTTCCATTGCCGGAAACGATCAGTTGACAATGTACTCGGACTTTGTTCCCTACTTAAAGGCGACGTCTTCTACTCCCTCCGTCCTAGTTTATAAGGCATCTACGTATCCCTAGGTCGTGAATTTAACTAATATAATATAACATTTAAAATATAAAAAATATACCGTTAGAAAATATAAAGTCCGAATTTTCCAATTATATATTTTTTATAATATATATATATATCATATTATGTTGTTCAAATTTACGACCTAGGGATACATAGATGTCTTATAAATCAGGACGGAGGGAGTAACTTTCTTCCTCCGCCGACAGGCTGAATAACACTACTGTCGAGCCCTCATTTTTTTTTCCTTCGCGCTTCACTCTTATGGTTTTGGTTCTGGCAATAATTTAGAGGTATGCCATGCAGTCATGCACCTCCATGATGCCGCCTAGCCCTCACTACAGATCACGATCAATTAGGTTGCATGTATACGATGTGTTTCTAGGTCTGGAATGCTGGTCCTGGTCTATTGGGATTATACTGGTTGGGCAATGCTCGATGTGGTGGGTTGGTGCGGATGACCATCAGGTTATGGGACAGGGAAAGCGAAAGCTTTGCAAGAACTTGGTCTTTGCTGGCGACAACATCGTCTTGGGATACTGTTTTCCTCCTTGGGGGCATGTCCTTAGAACATGTATGGGCTTATCTAGGTGTCTACACGGGTATGCAGATGCACACCCACATTATCTTTAGAAAAATACTTTACCTATATGTATAATACCCGTGTATGTCACAATACGATCACTCTCACATTCCTTCATGTTTCACCATTTGTTGTAGCATTCTACATCCATTGTTTGAAACGTGGCTCCGCCACTGCCATGGGTGGGCACATTCCTTCACGTTACACTATTTGTTATAGCGTTGTACATTCATTGCCTGAAACGTGGCCCTCAGTCCCCTCCTCCTTAAGCTCCTTGGAGTTTATGTTTCAGCCTATTATTTTTAGGGGCGCGTGTTTAATTAGTGTCACGTGTTCAACAAGCTGTGATTGGATGAGTTCTCTAATGTTGTCCTCGAGCCATTCTGCGTCTCAAGTTCCTAACATGTTACTCTGTTTTTGGTGCTGACAGGGTAGTGCCTATTGAGTTGAAGATTTGTGCTCATGTCGGCGATCAACCAAACGTTTTGTCTCAAAGCTAATTGTGCTTGTTCTTCGTTTCTTGTAGCCCCTTCCTCTGTTCGCCTCATACATCATGCCTTTTCTAGTTGGTGTCCCTGTCATTATTTTTCATTTACTCTTGGCCAGTTAAGAAAACATTCCTGAGCCATTTAAACACACCAACATTTATAAATTTAAGTCAAGGTTTAGTTCCTGTCCATGAGATGTTTGGCTAACTAAATTTCTTCCTATTGAAAGGGATTGTTAAGCTTCATGTCCTTAAGGTAACAATGAAAATGTGTCAACTTATAATTAGAGTACATGCATTAGACAAAAATTAAAGAACAATGACAAGATGAGAGAAATACCTACGACAAATTTAATATTATGTCAAAACAATGCCATCAACAAGGGAGAACAAACTCGTTCTGACGTTGTTAGGTCCAGTCCATAAAGCTTAGGACATGGATTTTTTCATCATGGATAAGGTGTTCAACAAATCGAGGCCAGAACATTGGCCAAAAAGGCAACGCATGCAATGTGTCATTGTTGGGTCTAGCAAGTCAAGGCGGGATATTGCATTTCACTCCGGACGTGAAGTGTTGGTCTGGTCACCATCTCGATGGCCGATATTGTATGAGTTGCCCGCCTATTCATGTTGATCTGGGGTGCGCGCCTGCACACGCACTAGACGACTGGCCACTGTTGCAATTTGGCCCCGATTACCAAACTCCACGAAAGGGGATAAAAGCAAGTTCAATAGTAGAGTAAAAAACTAGCTATATGAAACTGCCATGTCATCAAAAGTTAGTCTTATATTTAGCTCACACAATAGAGTTGGCTGTAAGGTTGGCTATTATGTTAGTATTTTTCTCACTTTGTGTCTTTATCTCTCATTTCTTTTTTTTTTAGATAAAAGGGGTCCTCCCCCCGATTTCATTGAAATCGACCACAGGGAACAAGTTTACAAACACGGGCAAAGCTGGAGCACAGAGCCAGTAATTATCTCTCATTTCATCTAATGTTTTTGTCTAGTAGCACGTATAGAGGTTGTCTGTTACATGAGAGACGACTACTCCTTCTCTTTTCCATGTATCTCTCCTCCACATAGATAAAAGTGTCACGTAGGCGGACTACAAGTCCACTATTGTACTTACTTGCTCTAGTATAGCGGGTTGATGATGCCTCCCAGTTATCGGTTGGAAGGTTGCACAATCACCATTTGTTATGGCCGGGCAGTGAGTATAGTTAAAGCCACTATAAACTGATTGATTTTTTTTTTTTTTGATTTTGAACTTCTCCGATGTACGTATGGATTTTGACACTCATGTGAAAAAAAAGATTGATTATTTCTTAGAGACGCTGATGAAACAATGCAGAGTCACGTGGAGTTGGAAGTTGTGCACATAACGAACCTTCGAGCTTTGAATTGTTCTAATAACATGCTCCTTTCTGCCTTGAGTAAATTAATCAGAATATCTTTACAAAGGTGTGGCGCTAAGATAAACACATAAATCTAGCTCCAGAGAGATGTGAATATCTAGTTTTAAGCTAGCGATATATTTCTCAGTCATCACCGACGGCTATCGCTGGTGCTACGCCCTCAGGCGCCTCGTTTTCTTCACCAAGCTGACTGGCGTCGGCAGCAGGCGTGTGGCCGTCCACCGCCTGCTTCTCGCCGCCCTCATGGGCCTGCTCCACGTCCTCGATCACACACCTGATGCACTCCACCCACTAGTAGAAAAGGGGGCAACGGTGCGCCCCCTTTAATACCGGTCGTAGAAAAACCGGTACTAAAGAAGGGCATTAGCACCGGATGCGTTCGTGGCACCGCGGCGAGGACCTTTAGTACCGGTTGCTAATAACAACCGGTACTAAAGGCTACCCTTTAGTACCGGTTTTTCATAGCAACCGGTACTAAAGGGTTGGAGGCCCCGCGGCACGGTTGGTGGCCCCACGGCAAGCCCTTTAGTACCGGTTGTTTTTACCTACCGGTACTAAAGAGTAGCCTGTAGTACCGGTTGGTATTAATAACCGGTACTAAATGTTCTGCCTATATTGGCTTCTTCCACCCTGAGCCAGCTCCATTTGAAGCAACTCGACCCAACTCCATTTTTCCTCTCTCCTAAGTTCTAGGTCACCCCATTTTTCTCCAACATTTGTCAAGATTGGTGGCACCCTATACAAGGGTTAGCAACTTCTTCATCTTCTCTTCCGGCATTTCCAGTTTAGCTCATTTTCTTGCAAGTTTAGCTAGTTTGATTTTGTAGTGCTTGCAAGGTGTTTGATGAAATGACTAATTTGTGGTTTCATATAGTGTCGTCCCGTCCCCTTCCTCACCGCCGTCGATCGCCCGCGCCGCTCCGTCACCGACACCACCTCGGTGAGCCTCTTTTTTTATCTTTTATTTTAAAAAATGTTAGTTATATGATTTAAATGCATAATTATTTCTTGTATAATTTTCTTATGTTTTTTTATATGTATAGTGTCATGGTTTTGATATCCGTCCCCGTCGGCCCTCGTCCAGTCTATGATTCGGATGTGGTATATTTTTATAACTATTTATTTTGTTTCGTGGTTATAACAATCATGCCGACCAACTTGACATAGATATATTTTTATTTAGTAGGTAGTTGAACCGGAAATTCCAGCCGACCCTATTGTCGAGTTTTTAGAAAAAGAAAACAACGATTTGAAAGCAAAATTGAAGATAATTGAAGATCTTCGTCTCCAATGCCTGGAAGAGAAGATGGTATTGGACTTGAAGATTGCCGACATCGTTGATGCTCACGGGGTCGAGCTTGCCGACGTCGTCGCTGCTCCCGAGATGAAGATGGATGCAATGCGCGTCAAGCTTAAAAAGATTAGAAAATATGGCATTAGTCAAGAGACTTGGTATCACTATGCTGTTGGTTCAATAGTTACCTTGGTTGCGATTCTGATCGCATTTGTTGTTGGATTTAAATTCTTTAGATAGTTGTATGTTAGTTTCGATTGATGTATGTTTCGTGAGAACTATGTATTACATTTGGGCACTACTCTAATTTGGTTTTAATGTGATGAACTTGTATTAATTAATTTGGTCACGTATCTCTATTCATTATTTAGCTGGTGTAATGGTTTTTGATGTATTTATGTAATGCAGATGAGCCGAGAATGGATGTACGGTGATCGACGCTGTCCCGAGTTCATTGATGGCATGCATCGTTTTCTCGATGTGGTTAAGTTAAACAAGCTGAAGAATGGTTTTATGATTTGTCCATGTGATGAATGTCGGAATACGAGGAATTACCCGAGCGTAAGAACCATACACTCCCACTTGTTGCGACAAGGCTTCATGCCCAATTATTTTTGTTGGACCAAGCATGGAGAAAGAGGGGTTATAATGGAAGACCCTGAAGAAGAGGATGATGACAACTATCCTGTGTTCTCTGAACACGGTGATACTACAATGGGGGAAGACGAAGTTGAGCTCGAGGTCATTGTTGATCAGTCCGATGATGATGATCTTCGTCGGGTCATTCTTGATGAATAGATGAAGTGCAGAAGTGAAAACGAGTGGTCGAAGTTGGAGCGCATGTTAGAGGATCACAAAAAATTGTTGTACCCAAATTGTGAAGATGGCCAGAAAAAGCTGGGTACCACCCTGGAATTGCTGCAGTGGAAGGCAAAGAATGGAATATCTGACAAGGCATTTCAGGAGTTGCTACATATATTTAAGAAGAGTCTTCCAAGGAATAATGAATTGCCGCACAATACATACGAAGCAAAGAAGATTGTCTGCCCTCTAGGATTAGAGGTGGAGAAGATACATGCATGCATCAATGACTGCATCCTCTACCGCGGTGAGAAGTACGAGAATTTGAATGCATGCCCGATATGCGGTGCATTGCGGTAAAAGATCGGGCGAGATGATCCAGGTGATGTTAAGGGCGAGCCGAGCCCTGATACGTCTCAAACGTATCTATAATTTTTGATGTTCCATGTTGAATTATATCAAGTTGCTACATGTTTTAGTTACACTTTATATCATTTTTATGCATTTTCTGGGACTAACCTATTAACTAGATGCCACAGTGCCAGTTCCCTGTTTTCTGCTGTTTTTCGTTTCAGAATATCTATTAAGGAAATATTCTCGGAATTGGACGAAATGAATTGCACCGTCAATGATATTACGAGGAGAACACGAAGTCCAAACGGGAGACGGAGTGGGGCCCCGAGGCCACCACGCCATAGCTGGGCGCGGCCCAAGGGGGGCCCGCGCCGAGCTATGGTGTGGCTGCCTCGTGCAGCCCCCGACGCCGCCTCTTCGCCTATATATCGCCCCCGACGCGTAAACCCTAATACGATTCGTCATATTCGCAAATACAACTCCGTGCTCCGCCGCCATCCGAAACTCCGTTTCGGGGGACAGAAGTCTCTGTTCCGGCACCCTGCCGGGACGGGGAAGTGCCCCCGGAGCCATCTTCATCAACACGGAGCCATCTTCATCGCCATCTCCCTCTCCCATGATGAGGAGGGAGTAGTTCTCCATCGGGGCTGAGGGCTCATACCGGTAGCTATGTGGTTTATCTCTCTCTCTCATGGTGTGATCTTATTGTGATCATGAGCATTGTAATCTAGTTGAATCTATGGATGATTTCCCCTTCACTATGATATGCTACTCAAGTGTTTTGTCATTGTAATCTGTGGAGTCATGTTAAGCACGTTATCACGGTGACAGTGTGGGTGATGTGTATGACTCCATTAATATATTAGAGGGATGTTTTATGATTGTTGGATAGCACTATTTCACTTGCGGAGGTTGTGTTCTGTCTAGGATTACCTTCAGTGACATTGGGGTGTTCTAGGTGTGTTTCACCGACCTTGAGGTGTGCTGTTATTAGCCCTACGCACTTGACTTGGTGTATGCTATGATGATGTGGTGTTCGTTTACTCAGACTTTGAGGAGTGCTGTTATTAGCCCTACGCAGAAGAGTAGTATTTCTATCCAACATGAGAATAATCCGGAGTAGCATAGTGAAGAGGAGTATTTATGTATTCAATCATGATTATATATGTTGAGAGTGTCCACTAGTGAAAGTATGATCCCTAGGCCTTGTTTCCAAGCATTGAAACACCGTTTACTACAAGTTCCGCTACATGTTTGCTTGCTGCCATTTTTATTACAGATTGCATCTACTACTTGTTACCATCCATACCACTTGTATTTCACTATCTCTTCGCCGAACTAGTGCACCTATACACCTGACAAGTGTATTAGGTGTGTTGGGGACACAAGAGACTTCTTGTATCTTAATTGCAGGGTTGCTTGAGAGGAATATCTTTGACCTCTACCTCCCTGAGTTCGATAAACCTTGGGATACTCACTTAAGGGAAACTTGCTGCTGTTCTACAAACCTCTGCACTTGGAGGCCCAACACTGTCTACAAGAGTAGAAGCATTCATAGACATCAAGCACTTTTCTGGCGCCGTTGCCGGGGAGGTAAGTGTTGTAAGGTATCTCCTTTAGATTCTGCAGTTATATCTTTTTGTTTCTTGTTTTTAATTTCACTAGTTAGGCTTAATGGAAAACAACAAAAAAATTAGAGATCTCTATGAAATTTATCTTGAGCTAGGACATGATGTGTTTGAAGAGAAAATTAAAAAACCTATGGAAATTTGCTTGCATGATAGTGGTAATGTTTTTAGTATAAATTCTTTGAACACTATTATTGCTAATGCTATGGAAAAGTCTAAGCTTGGGGAAGCTGGTTTTGAACACAATGATCTTTTTAGTTCCCCAGCTTTTGAGGAGAAAATTCGTTCTCATGATACTTTGTCTCCCATATGTGATAATTCTAATGATGCTTGTGATATTCTCAGTCCAACTTCTGAAAATATTCCTTTTAGAATACCTATGAAAATTGTTGAAAGAGTTATGAATGATCAATATGCAGGGGATGGATCAGTCCATCCAAGTGCTCACTTGTTGAAACTTACAGAACTTTGTGAGTTGTTTAAGGTTGCAGGTTTATCAAGAGAAAATGTCATGAAGAAATTATTTCCATTGTCACTTAAGGACAAAGCAAGGGAGTGGTATGAGCTACTAGATGATCCTCGTCATTCGGAGTGGAAGGAGCTTGAATCTCTCTTTTACTCTAAATTTTATCCTCTTCATGAAGTGCATAGAGATAGGAATTTCATTTACAATTTTTTGCCTCGTGACACAGAAAGCATTGCTCAAGCTTGGGAAAGACTGAAAATATTATTACTCAAATGTCCTAACCATGGGCTTCCTGAGGAGATAATTGTTACTAATTTTTATGCAAGACTTTCAGGTGATTGCAAGGATTATCTAGATGCATGTTCAGAGGGTTCTTTCACAAGTAAGAAGGTTGAAGCTAAATGGGATCTTCTTGAAACAATTCATTACAATGCTGAAAATTGGGAGAATGACAAAGGTAAAGAATCAGGTATAAACTATGAGTATGATTGCATTAAGTCTTTCACTGAAACTGCTAGTTTTCATGAGCTTAGTGCTAATTATGGTCTTGATTCTCAAATTATTGTTGATTGCTGTAGAACCTTTGCTTCTCATATTAGTATTCCTAAAGAGAATTGGGACATGTATCATGAACCTTTTAAAGACACTTGCTTGGAAACCGAAATTGTTACTAATGATTGCAATAAACATGCCCAAACTTCTGAAAATATTGTTTCTTATAAGCATGTTAATTTTTGTGGAGCACTTAGACCTTGTGAAAATACTAATAATGAAGAAGAATATTGTAAAGTTCATAAGCATGAGAAAACTAGAATATGGAGTAGGGCTCTAAGTGATCTTGCTGAAAAGATTTGTGTCCTATATCCTTTTATCTGTGAACTTTGCTATGAAGAAGGTCATTTCGAATTCCAATGCTCAAAGTTTGATAATACAATTTCGAGTTTGTTTGATGATAGCATGATTGATCCCGATCTTTATGATGAACTTGAATTATTTTTGGGGTGTGAAGAGTTGTCAAGCAAAACTTCTATGTTAGATATGAGTGCCTTTGATATGAACATTTTGCAGGAATGCCACAGCTATTGTGTTGATAAGAGCCACACTAATGCTTATATAGAAAAAATTATAAAAGATGTGGCTTTACCAAAATATGAAAGGACAGATACTTGTTTTACTCTAATTAATGAAAGGGAGGAATCCTCCCAAGTTTCTTCTGTTGTTCCTAACAATAAACCAGGTTATATGGAGAAGCTTCCTTTCAAGCCTCTCCCTCCTAAAGAAGGAAAGAAGAAGAAGAAGAGGAGGAGTAAAAGGAGAGAGGAAACGGTATCTTCCCCTAAACATGTTGCTCCTATTATAGTTGTTGCAGATGAGTCTGAACTTGATGATGTTCCTATGCCTTTTACTTATAGTAGTGATCATGATTGGGAAAAACACACTACTTTTGATATTGAAAATCTTTTGGGTACCAATTCTGAAGATGATGATATTAACAATTGTTATACTATTAGTACTATCCATGTTCCTTCCAATGATGATATGGAAAGCTCTAAGCTTGGGGATGTTGAGGTTTTTGAAAATCCTTTTGCTACAAATGATTACATATTTGAGACCTCTCCTCCTAGTGAGGTTTTCGAAAATGCTTTTGGTATTAATGATTATATGTTTGAAACTCCTTTTGCTAGTAAAAATTATGATACTATGTTTACAAGTATTTATACTTGTAAAGACAATTATCCCCTTGTTTATGATGATACTATGCCTCCAGTCTTTGACACTTATTGTGATGATAAATATGCCACATATTATAATTACAACCATCTCTCTAATATACAACTTGTCTATCATGTTCAAGTCCTTTATGATAATCCTGCTCCCAATGTTACTAACAAGAAGGATTTTGCTTATGTGGAAAATATTGATACTTTTATGCATAAGGATCATGATAAAAATGTTTCATGTGATGGTTATATTGTGGATTTTATCTATGATGTTACTGGAAATTACTATGAGAGAGGGAGACATGGTTTCATTTATTCCAATAATATTATTTCTCCTCTCTCTTTGTTGAAGGTTTTGAAGTGGTGCCTGTTTTGTCTTTCTATGCTAGCAGCTTTCAACTTCAATGATTTGTTTTCTTACAAGGCTCCTTTGCATAGGAAGTGGGTTAGACTTAAATGTGTTTGATATTTGCTTCTTGGTGCTCTTTTAAATTCAATTCTTATACTTATAAGAGCACCATTAAAATTGACATGCCTAGCTCAAAGGCATTAAAGAAAAGCACTTCTGGGAGATAACCCATGTTTTTATTTGCTGTTTCTTTTTGGTTTTTTTTGAGTCAAGGAGCTTTTGTTTACCTCTGTAGCAACTCCTTTGTATCTTTATTTTGCTGTTTTGTTGTGTCAAGGAGAGTTACTAATGCAAAGTTGGTATTAATTTTCGGGACTGCATTGGGACAGATTGCTGTTCGTCACCGTTTCTGGCAGTTAAAAATCATAAAAAAATCGAAAAATGCTGAAACTTTTTGTGCATGTTCCTGATGATGTTACGCAACTTTCATTATTTCAAAAGTTTTTCATCTGAGCATCGAAGTGCCTCGAAAAAATTCGTCATTACAGACTGTTCTGGTTTGACAGATTCTGTCTTTTATTTTGCATTCTCTCTTTTACAAGTTTTTAAGTGGTTTCTTTTCGTGTAAAAGTGCCCACTTGAGCCTAGTAACAGTGGCTAATGTTTAAAATAGTTGGCTTGTGAGTTTGTCTTTGCTAGAACTTTGAAGTATTATCTTTTAGTGCACTAACCTGCTAATGAGAAAAGCTGTTAAGTTTTGGTGTGAAGGAAGTTTTCAAGTGTTGATAGAGGAGAATGATATTACATGATCAAGAAGAGTGAAGAGCTTAAGCTTGGGGAGGCTTACCTCCCCAGCATATTTCAAGAAGACTCAAGCATCTAAGCTTGGGGATGCCCAAGGCATCCCCTTCTTCATCTACAAATTATCAGGTCATCTCTAATGGTGCTATATTTTTATTGCTTCATACTAGTGTACTCTTCCTTGGAGCGTCAGTGTGTTTTTGTTTTCAGTTTGTTTTGTTTGTTTGCTGTGCTATACTTGTTGGATCCTAGTATTCATGTTTGGGAGAGAGACACGCTCCACTTTTTCATTAGAATACTCTTGTGCTTCACTTATACTTGTTGAGTATTCCTGTCTAGTTGCTGTTATTGCTGTTAGCTCTCAGTTTTTCATACATCTCTTGTTAGAGCTATCAGTTTCTTTTGAAGAAAGTACTCTCTTGCTTCACTTATATCTGTTTGGAGAGTTGTCAAATAAGTTGATTGGTGTTTGGTTGGACCAGAAAAATGCTATGCATGTGGTAGTGGTATAAAATGCTTACATGAATCTTTTTAGATCGTTGTCTTGAGTAATTTGATGCTTGCCAATTGTTTTGAGCTGTCAAGTAATTAATGTTTAAGCTTGTGCATCATGTAAGTAATGGCTGTTAATGAAGAACTACTATAAGGATTTTCTGCTATAATAATCTGTTGCATAATTGGAAGTCCATAGTAGTCTAGATAATTTTTGGATGAAGGCTATGTGTTAACAAGGAAGACAGTGGGAGTCTATGGTTCGTCAAACCTTGTGTTTTATGTACACTCTTGCTATTCCAGTTGATAATGATGTTTGCTTATAATAACCTTGCTAGCCTAAACTCTGTACTAAGAGGGAATGCTTCTTGTACATCCAAAACCTTGAGCCAAATCCATGCCACCTGTGTCCACCATACCTACCTATTATGTGGTGTTTTCACCATTCCAAGTAAATTTCTTCATGTGCTATCTACTAACTACTCAAAACTGTTACATTTCCTTTTTGTGTCACTACTTGAAAAGCTCATAAGGACGTAGTAGTGAGATTTGTCATCTTCCATGCTAATTAATTTACAAGGATTGGCAGCTTCATCTGCTTCTCCACCTTTTATTTTGCATTAAAGAGCTGGTTAGTCCACCCTATAAATAAATAAATAGACACTCCTCCATGGTGAATGTTGGTGGGCACCCGAGGATTCGGTTAGCCATGGTTTGTGGAAAGTAAATGGTTGGGAGGAGTGTCACCAATAAGTGCTTGTTACAAGTGCAGTCCTAAAAACTCTCGGAACCGCTCTAAAAGTTAGTTAGCCATGGAAGATGACAAGTACCTGCTATTTGATTTGTTGACACCTGTATACACCATTACCTTACAAAACAATATTTTATGCTCTCTATATGCCTTCGGGAACTACAGCTCTAGCACATGATGTTAATCCCTGCTTCCCTCTGCGAAGGGCCATTCTTTTACTTTTATGTTGAGTCAGTTTTCCCACTTCTTTCTGTCTCCTTAAGCAAACATCATTGTCAACTCCAGTATAACAGTTTTTACATAACTTTGTGTTTGGTTGATCATATTCTTTGCATTGACATTATCTATATGATATACATGTTGAAAGTTGAAGCAAAAGCTGAAGCTATTATCTTCCTTTGTGTTGATACAAACACTTTCATGTTGAAAATTATTGCTGCTGTGAACTAACTATTATGTTAGACTATTATATCTCTAAATGTTTTATAGTATTATTCATGAAAGTTTGCACTTGTGTGATCACTTATGTTTACTCTTTATTTACTTGCTTGCAAACTATAGACCATTGGCTTGGATCACTTCATTCAGATCATGTGCATTACATTGTTATTTGATCAAAGATTGTGTTGGTAGCATGTCACTTCAAAAATTATCTGTTTTTATCGTTTACCTACTCGAGGACGAGCAGGAACTAAGCTTGGGGATGCTTGATACGTCTCAAACGTATCTATAATTTTTGATGTTCCATGTTGAATTATATCAAGTTGCTACATGTTTTAGTTACACTTTATATCATTTTTATGCATTTTCTGGGACTAACCTATTAACTAGATGCCACAGTGCCAGTTCCCTGTTTTCTGCTGTTTTTCGTTTCAGAATATCTATTAAGGAAATATTCTCGGAATTGGACGAAACGAATTGCACCGTCAATGATATTACGAGGAGAACACGAAGTCCAAACGGGAGACGGAGTGGGGCCCCGAGGCCACCACGCCATAGCTGGGCGCGGCCCAAGGGGGGCCCGCGCCGAGCTATGGTGTGGCTGCCTCGTGCAGCCCCCGACGCCGCCTCTTCGCCTATATATCGCCCCCGACGCGTAAACCCTAGTACGATTCGTCATATTCGCAAATACAACTCCGTGCTCCGCCGCCATCCGAAACTCCATTTCGGGGGACAGAAGTCTCTGTTCCGGCACCCTGCCGGGACGGGGAAGTGCCCCCGGAGCCATCTTCATCAACACCGGAGCCATCTTCATCGCCATCTCCCTCTCCCATGATGAGGAGGGAGTAGTTCTCCATCGGGGCTGAGGGCTCATACCGGTAGCTATGTGGTTTATCTCTCTCTCTCATGGTGTGATCTTATTGTGATCATGAGCATTGTAATCTAGTTGAATCTATGGATGATTTCCCCTTCACTATGATATGCTACTCAAGTGTTTTGTCATTGTAATCTGTGGAGTCATGTTAAGCACGTTATCACGGTGACAGTGTGGGTGATGTGTATGACTCCATTAATATATTAGAGGGATGTTTTATGATTGTTGGATAGCACTATTTCACTTGCGGAGGTTGTGTTCTGTCTAGGATTACCTTCAGTGACATTGGGGTGTTCTAGGTGTGTTTCACCGACCTTGAGGTGTGCTGTTATTAGCCCTACGCACTTGACTTGGTGTATGCTATGATGATGTGGTGTTCGTTTACTCAGACTTTGAGGAGTGCTGTTATTAGCCATACGCAGAAGAGTAGTATTTCTATCCAACATGAGAATAATCCGGAGTAGCATAGTGAAGAGGAGTATTTATGTATTCAATCATGATTATATATGTTGAGAGTGTCCACTAGCGAAAGTATGATCCCTATGCCTTGTTTCCAAGCATTGAAACACCGTTTACTACAAGTTCCGCTACATGTTTGCTTGCTGCCATTTTTATTACAGATTGCATCTACTACTTGTTACCATCCATACCACTTGTATTTCACTATCTCTTCGGCGAACTAGTGCACCTATACACCTGACAAGTGTATTAGGTGTGTTGGGGACACAAGAGACTTCTTGTATCTTAATTGCAGGGTTGCTTGAGAGGAATATCTTTGACCTCTACCTCACTGAGTTCGATAAACCTTGGGATACTCACTTAAGGGAAACTTGCTGCTGTTCTACAAACCTCTGCACTTGGAGGCCCAACACTGTCTACAAGAGTAGAAGCATTCATAGATATCAAGCCCCAGGAAGAGGGTTCCCGCGAAGGTGATGTGGTATGCTCCTATAATACCACGGCTGAAACGTTTGTTCCGAAACAAAGAGCATGCCAAGTTGTTGCGATGGCACAAAGAAGACCGTAAGGAAGACGAGATGATGAGACACCCCGCTGATGGGTCTCAGTGGAGAAACATCGACAGTGCGTTTGGGGAATTTGCAGCTGACGCAAGGAACTTAAGGTTTGCTCTAAGTACAGATGGCTTGAATCCGTTTGGGGAGCAGAGCAGCAGTCATAGCACCTGGCCCGTGACTCTATGTATCTATAACCTTACTCCTTGGTTGTGCATGAAGCAAAAGTATATTATGATGCCAGTGCTTATCCAAGGCCCGAAGCAACCCGGCAACGACATTGATGTGTATCTGAGGCCATTAGTTGACGAACTTTTACAGTTGTGGTCTGACGAAGGCGTACGTGTGTGGGATGAGTACAAACAGGAGGAATTTGGCCTACGAGCGTTGCTGTTTGTAACCATCAATGATTGGCCTGCTCTTAGTAACATTTCAGGACAGTCAAATAAGGGATACAATGCATGCACGCACTGTTTAGATAAGACTGACATTATATATTTAGGTAACAAGAATGTGTACCTTGGTCATCGTCGATTTCTTCCAAACAGGCATCCCGTAAAAAAGCCAGGCAAGAATTTCAAAGGTGAGGCAGATAACCGAACGAAGCCTACACGCCCTGATGGTGATGTTATATATGGCATGGTCAAGGATTTGGAAGTAATATTTGGAAAGGGTCCTGGCAGTCTAAATGTTCCAAAAGACGCTAACAAGCGCGTACCCTTGTGGAAAAAGAAATCTATATTTTGGGATTTACCCTATTGGAAAATCCTAGAGGTTCGCTCCGCAATCGACGTGATGCACGTGACGAAAAATCTTTGCGTGAACCTACTAAACTTCTTAGGCGTGTATGGGAAGACGAAAGATACATCGGATGCACGGCAGTACCAGCAAAGTACGCACGAACGAGACAACCTGAATCCAGAGAAGTACCAAGGTACTGCCAGCTACGCTCTTGCCAAAGAAGAGAAGGAGATCTTTTTTCAAGTCCTGAGCAGTATCAAGGTCCCGTCTGGCTACTCGTCGAATATAAAGGGAATAATAAACATAGCAGAGAAAAAGTTTCAAAACCTGAAGTCTCATGACTGCCACGTGATTATGACACAATTACTTCCGGTTGCATTGAGGGGGCTTCTACCGGAAAACGTTCGAGTACCCATTGTGAAGCTATGTGCTTTCCTGAATGCAATTTCTCAGAAGGTAATCGATCCAGCAACTCTACCAAGTTTACAGACGGGTGTGGTCCAATGTCTTGTCAGCTTCGAGTTGTTGTTTCCACCGTCCTTTTTCAATATTATGACGCACCTCATAGTTCACCTCGTCGAAGAGATTTCCATTCTCGGTCCTGTATTTCTACACAACATGTTCCCCTTTGAGAGGTTCATGGGAGTCTTAAAGAAATACGTTCATAACCGTGCTAGGCCAGAAGGAAGCATGTCCAAGGGCTATGGAACAGAGGAGGTCATTGAGTTTTGTGTTGACTTTATTCCTGATCTTAAGCCGATCGGTGTTCCTCAATCGCGCCATGAGGGGAGACTGCGTGGAAAAGGCACGCTAGGAAAGAAAGCAACAACATGTATGGACGGGCATTCTTTCACTCAAGCACACTACACAGTTCTACAAAATTCCAGATTGGTGGCTCCGTATATCGTGAAACACATGGATATTTTACGCTCCCAATACCCGGAGGAGACTAACTTCTGGATTAAAGGGAAACACGTGGATACTTTCGGCAGTTGGTTGCGTACACATCTCATTAATAACAGCACTGTTGGACAAGAGCTATACTTGTTGGCCAAGTCACCATCTTCGACTATATTGACTTTCCAAGGGTACGAGATAAATGGGAATACATTTTACACGGAAACCCAAGACAAAAAGAGCACTAACCAAAACAGTGGTGTTCGCTTTGATGCAACAAACGACGATGGGACAAAGGACACATATTATTGTTGCATACAGCAGATATGGGAACTTGACTATGGACCTTCTTTTAAGATCCCTTTGTTTCAGTGCAAATGGGTCAACCTGTCAAGCGGGGTAGAGATAGACCGGCGGTACGGAATGACTACAGTGGATCTCAAGAATCTTGCGTACCGCACCGAGCCATTCGTCCTAGCCAATGATGTGGCTCAGGTTTTCTATGTGAAGGACATGTCTTCCAGACCGAAAAAAAGAAAAGATAAGCAAGCCGGTACATCATACGATGAGCCAAAGCGCCACATAGTTCTTTCAGGAAAAAGAAACATCGTGGGAGTGGAGGACAAGACAGACATGTCAGAAGATTACAATAAGTTTGATGAAATTCCGCCTTCAAAGTGAAAACTGACCCAAGCATCGTGTTAAATGATGAAGAATGTCCATGGCTACGGCGCAATCAGAAGAAAGGGACACACAAGAAGAAAAAGTGAACACTAGATAGGGATGTTGTTGCTGATGTGTAATAATGTATTAAACCTTTTATGTAACTATGTCCTGAAAACTCAGAAGAGAGATCTAAACACTATGTCAATCAGCTGCAGTTTTACCAACACAATCGCGTGGTCGTGAGACGACAAATCGGCCTTCGATCCAGAGAGCGGCAAGACGTCTCTGATGATTTACAACAAGTGTTGGGGATGTTGCTAGTCATCAGAGCGTCTTGCCGCTGCTTGGATCCGACCAAACGGTTGCAGGACGTAGCTAGGGAATCCGAATGTTTTGTGTTTGAGCGCCACTTCGATCCAAGCAGCGGTAAGACGTCTCTGATGATCTACAACCGTCCGGCAAGACATCTCTGATGATCTGCAACCGTTTGGACGGTCGCAGGTCATCAGAGACGTCTTGCCGCTGGTTGCCCAAAGATGCCTCTCCGAGTGACGCTGGAATGTTTTGTGTGAGTGAGTGAGTGACGGTGGAATTCCGGGAGGTGGGCTATATATAGGGTACGTGTGCTTCTTTAGTCCCGGTTGGTAACACCAACCGGGTCATGTGGCTCACGAAGTGGTCGTGATACTGCTGATCCAACAGCTCACAATCCCTCAAAAGAAACACACCCCTGATCCAACGTCTCACAAGCGCTTGAAAGAAACACACGATCCGTGTGCTTCTTTAGTCCCGGTTGGTAACACCAACCGGGACTAAAGTCGGGCTCACCCCTGATCCAACGTCTCACAAGCGCTTGAAAGAAACACACGATCCATGTGCTTCTTTAGTCCCGGTTGGTAACACCAACCGGGACTAAAGTCGGGATTTGCGGAGCCACGTGTCCTCCCCCAGTGCTGCCCTAGCCACGTGTCTTCCCCTAGCGCTGCCGTGGAGGTCTTTATATATTGTCGCCGACGGGGTAAACCCTAATCCACCATTCCTAGCCACGAACGCATCGTCTCCACGAGATGGATCCGCCACGCCCGCCGCAGCGCCTTCTGGACGAGGTCGAGCGTGCTCGGCAGAGCGCGCTTGGGCGCTACCGCGGGAGCCTATCCCGCCGTATGCCCACGAGCCCGGCGTGGAGAGGAATGCCCTCCTACCGGCCTCCTGCTCCGGGCCGGAGGAGGTGCGGAGGACGTACGAGCGCGCGTGGTCCGACGTCCCTGACCCCGACGAGGATGCGTACGCCGCAGGGGTGGCGTGGGGATCCGCGGCCGTACCTCCACCAGTCGCCGCCGCCCCTCCCGACGAGGAGGATGACGACGACGACGACTTCGACTGGAGCGACCATGGGGAAGAGCGCGGCGGGCCGCAGATGCAGGAGGCCCTTGAAGCCTCCTTCCAGTCCGTCCACGACGACCGTGTACAGCGAGCCAGAACTGCCTGCCAGCTCAAGGCGAAGGAGGCTTCCGAGCTGGATTGGGCGCTGAAAGACTCATCCTCCATGGATCTTGCCCTCCGTCGCAAACGTGTGCGTGAGAATCGGGCGGCCGCGAACGGGGCTGGCTCCTCCCGCCGTTCCTCCTAATCCTTTTATGTAACTGTGTGGTCCGTTTATGTAGTAATGTAACTGTTAGTGATGTGTAATAACGTATCCTTTTATGTAACTGTTAGTGATGTGTAATAATGTATCCTTTTATGTAACTGTGTGGTCCGTTTTTGTCAGATTCAAAAGTATGCACAAGTTATTCAAATTCATATTCAAACATCTTTATTTAATCCAGTTACATAGCTCGGGTCCATTTTTATAGAAAACAAATAGATAGATAATTATTACAATTTTGTAGACAATTAAATTAAATATACATTAAAGAAAAAGAAACTAGAGAAAAAAACAAAATAGAAACTAAATAGATATAAAAAATAGGAAACATAAGAAAGAAAAAAGAAACTACAGAATTGACGTCGTTGGTGTTAACGATGTTTCTAAAATAAGTAGATGATTATTATAAATTTTAAGACAATTAAATTACATAGATATAAAATAAAAAGAAACTAGAGAAAAAAAACAAAACAGAAACCAAATAGAAAAAACAAAACAGAAACAAAATTGAAAAAACAGAAAAAAAATAAAATAAAAGGCCCATTAGTACCGGTTGTAAAATACAACCGGTACTAAAGGGTTGGGCTTCGCGCGCGAAATTTTGCGCGGCCCAAAATTGACCTTTAGTACCGGTTGTAATTTACAACCGGTACTAAAGACCCTTTAGTACCGGTTGTAGAGCACAACCGGTGCTAAAGAGGTTTTGAATGCAGTTAAGTGAGGCGATCGACGCAATTTGATCCCCAAATCGACGAAGTCCCCTGCTCCGCCTCGGGACGCCTCGCTCCTCGACGACTCCGGCGAAGCCCTCTTCCGTCGTCGCGTGCCCCGCCGTCGCGCCCCCCGCCGTCGCGTGCCCCTGCTCCGGTGGACTCCGGCCTCCCCCGTCGCGTACGACCCCTGCTCCGCGCCCTCCGCGTGCCCCTGCTTCCACCCTCCGCCGCCCCTGCTACGGCGCCCTCCGCCGCCTCTGCGCCGGCCTCCACGACGCGCCCCTGCTCCGGCCACCCTCCACCACCGCGCGCCGTCGCCTCCCGCGCTGCTCCGGCGCCGGCCTCCACCACCGCGCCTCGGCCTCCACCACACCACGCGCCATCGTCGCCTTGGACATCTCCGGTAAGTTTTTTTTTTTCATTTTGTTATTGTACTGTTTTTTCATTACTGTTTATTACTGTTTTTTCATTTTGTTAGTCATAGAAATTTTTGCATTTTGTCATTTTTATTATTCTAGTAAATATGTGAATTGTCATTTTATTATTCTAGTAAATATATGTGAATATGTGAATATGTGTATAAATTATAAGTTTGAAGTCATTTTTATTATTCTAGCAATTTTGAAAGTTAGCATTTTTGAAAGTTAGCAATTTTGAAACTTAGCAATTTTGAAACTTAGCAATTTTTGAAAGTTAGCAATTTTGAAAATTTTAGTGGAGTCATTTTAGTACTCATACATGATTAGGAAATTTTATTGGATTTATTTTATTAGTGTAGCAAATTAGAGTAGCAAATTTTAGTAAAGTCATTTTATTAGTGTGAATTTTAGTAAATTTATTTAGAAAATTTTAAGTAAATATGTGAATTGTCATTTTATTATTTTAGTAAATATGTGAATATGTGTATAAATTCTAAGTTTGAAGTCATTTTGTTTAGCTTAATTATTATTGTTGAGGTTATCAATTTTTAGTGTACCAATTTTGAAAGTTAACAATATTTTTGTCATTTTAGTTGCAATATTGTTATTTTACTAGCAAAGTTATTTTATTAGTGTATAAGAAATTTTAGCAAAGTTTGGAAATTTATCAAAGCAATGTTATTTTTAGTTGCAATATTATTGTGTATAAGAAATTTAAAGTTGTTTGCTATGAATTACAAATTTGCAGTGACATTGAGCTATGGAGGACGATGCCCCCATCATCGACGCCCCGGACTTCATCCGAGACTTGGATAAAGAAGAACGCTTTCAAGCACTTATATTTGATAAGACCCTTGGACACAATTCCGATGGAGAAGATTCCGACGAAGAAGACGGCGAAGATTTCAGCGCGAAATGCTTGAACGACTCCGGTGAGGGACTTGAGTTACAAAACTTCAGAGACGACGACGAAGAAGAAGTGCCGTTAGAAAACTCCGTAGAGAACTCCGGCAAGGTATATATTAAGTCTTGTTGATCACTAGCTAGATGCATTAATTGATTTATATGCGCACTTATTAACGAAACATTTTTCTTTCAGCCCTCTGGATCTACGTCAATCCGTAAACGAGGCCCGACCCAAGGGTTAAACTGCCGGATGGTGCAAAGTTGTCGATCGACGAAGTTAGCATAAAAGGCAAACCGGAGAAACCCGATGGAATCTCCACTAAATACATAGCTCAATGCGGATTTCTTGTAAGGGACATGGTCCCGATCACCGTTGCAGAATGGAATGAGCCAAAAAAAAAACATTGGCGCAAAATATGTCGAGGACAGAATTAAAGAAACCCTTTGGGAGTCCATATTGGGTTCTTTCAGCCTACCGGCAGATCTCCCACAGAGGAGGAAGGATAAAGTCAAGGAGTGGACTCTTAGCAAGATGGCCGAGCAATTCAACAACTGGAAGAAAACATTGTGGAGAAAATATGAGAAAAAAACTCCAGATTTCACTGGACATCTAGAGAAGCTAAAAGATGACTGGCCTGAATTTGTGGCGTATAAGAAATCGGCCGTTGCTGTGGCCCGATCGAAACGAAATAAGTTGAATGCTAAGAAGAAGAAATATTTCCATCGTTTGGGCTCAGGTGGCTACAAGACTGCCGTGCCTAAGTGGGAAGCCTATGAAAACGAGCTGCGTCAAAAAGGGATCATTCCACAGACAGATGACTGGCCCGACAGGTCCAAGTTATGGTTGTTCGCGCATGGGGCAGTGTTGGACCCAAACACAGGGCTGATTGTTGCACAGGGAAAATGGAAGAAAAGAATTACAAGAGTCACCAAAAAACTAGTTGACGCAATAGAACTAGTCCGACAGGGAAAATATGTTCCCGATAGAGAGGACGACGAGCTTTCACTCGCCCTCGGGAATAAAGAACACTGGGGACGATGTCGAGGCAGAGGAGGCGGGGTTGGTTTTCTTGAAGGGTTTCCGGAGGACGCTGCAACTTATAGAAAACATTGCAGAGGTAAGAAGAGGGAGGCGGAGAGGTTTACTGCATTAGAACGCCAGATGCTGGATGTGAAGGAGCAACTGGCCTTAATTACCCAGCAAAGGGAATCTCAGCCGCGAGTAGAAGATCATGCAGTCGATGTCTGCCCATCTCAGCGGAAAAGCAGCGTGGGTTCCACGCAGCTACAAGATCCTGCAGTTGATGAACCAGTTGATGAACCGTCGGCGGCGCGCTACCCCGTGGATGATATCACGGAGAAGACAAATTGTGAGTTACATGCGCCAATGAAGAACATTAGTTTTCCGGTGGCGAATGGCTATGCTTTACCACATCAACTTGGATCAACTTTCCATTTTGGTGAGATTCCGGCTGGATTTGCTCGTGTCGGGGTCACGAAAGTTATGTCGGGATTCAACTCAATACATCTTGACATTCCCGGAGCTGAAGGCGAGAAGACATTGGGAGATGTCGAACTTGGTATCGTTCTATGGAAGAAGAAATACATCAAGTTTCCAGACTCGGCGCCAAGGCCACCGACTCCTCCGGTTAGAAATTCACCACAGCAAAGTCCACCCTCCTCCCCCGACGATTGGGAGCCCACCGCGAGTCCATCGCCCGCGCCGTCCCGTCAGCCGACTGCTGCGCCCACTAGTAATTTGACAAAGCTGAAGCTGTTCACGTCGTCCCCTGTCAAGAAACGTGCAAAAAAAACCCAAGGAAGTCAAGGTTCCTGAGAAGTTAGCTGGCGAGATGACTCAGGAGGAATTAGAAGTGAGCACACGTGAAGAGGTGAGAGCCTTTTTTGAACAGAAAAAAAGGAAAGACTGGAGGCAAGACTGGACCCCGTAAAGGAACTTCTGAAGACTATACCAACTGAGGTAAAAGATCGCACCGTTGACAACCTATATGACCCTCCACCACCGCCCCTTTCAGATTATGAGCGAGGTATTGACAAGGTACTTTCCTCACAGATGGAGCAAGAAAAAGCGTGCGGGAAAAGAGTTGCCCAGCTCGGAGAACAAGAAGCTCGGGAAATCGAGCATGGAGAAGTTGTCATTGGCGACGTAGGTTACCCCATAGCGCAGATAACAATTCAATATAAATTTGAACTCGGGCTGCCTCTGGTCGAAAATCCGGTGCTCTAACAACACAGTTATATAAATTGCATACTGGTACATGGCCGCCGCAAAAGAAGGGAAAATCTATCTCATGGCGGGAGTTAAGGAACAACACTACTTCCGACAATATGGTGTGCAGGTTGAGTTCTCCGAACTTTTTCAGATGTACAATCAACTTGCTCTCGACAAATCTATCATCAACTGCTATTGTCTGTAAGTAATTTATTCGTGTAATTTAATTATTTATAGTTAAGCTCGTTCATTGCTTGTAATTATCCTTACAACATTATTTTGTACGCTATTATGTAGAATGAAGATTCGTGAATGCCGAATGGGAGGAATCTGGGACATTGGGTTCATTGACCCGGATAAAGTTCATGAAGTCACCGTAGAAACTCCTCTGTATGTCCAGGAAACAGAGGACATTTTGCTAACGTGTTTTAAGCGACAAAGTTCCAAAAAGGAAATACTTTTTCCTTACAACTTCGGGTGAGTGTTACTGTCTTGTACACATTCTATTTTGCTTTCCCGATATTAAGTGTAATTGATGAGTTCTGAATACCTGCGTATATAAATGTGCGCAGGTACCACTTCATTCTGCTAATCATTAAACTCGAGGAAGGAGAAGTTGAAGTCTGGGACTCATTAAGGAAAGATCAAGATGATTACAAAAGCGTGCGTCTAATGCTCAAGAGGTAATTTCAATCACACTATATCGTCCTCTTTCGTTCATTTCCGGATATCAAAAGTATAAGTAATAACTCCTCAATTCATTTTCTTTTCCGGGCAGGGTTTGGAAAAGTTCATCGCGGAAGAACGCGGTGAATGGAAACCTAAGCTGGAGTTCAAGGCTAACAACGTAAGTACTACTACGTATCTAGGTCTGTGTATCTTTCTAATACCATTATCATTCTCTTGATTATTATTTGATTAAATTATATTCTTGTATAGTGGTGTCTGCGACAACCACAGGGAACGGAACTATGTGGATACTACGTTTGCGAGTATATTCACATGAGGGTCAATGAGAGAGTCAATAGTTTAAGAAATCGAGAGGTACGTAAACATCATACACAACTTTTATTTTGCTACCATCAATTGTGTTTAGTTTCGATCATAACTGATTTGATCTCCTTCTTTTAAAGATGTCAAGGAAGCGGAACCAGCTCCTACCAAAAAACCGCGTAAAAGCTATTGCGGAGGAATTGGCGGGATTCATTCTGACGCATGTCCTAGATGAATTCGGTGAATTCCACTATGTCGAAAAATAGACTCCCTCCATGCATGTACTAGCTAGCGGTGATCTCCATTGTAATTATGAGTACTTTATATGTAACGAGAGTACTTTATATGTGTAATGAGTACTTTATATGTGTAGTGAGTACTTTATACGTGATCTCCTCCGAAACCCTGAAAAATGAGCGAAAAGGAAAAAAACAGAAACCCTAAACCCCGAAAAATAAGCGAAAAGAAAAAAAACCGAAAACCTAAACCCCCCTGAAAAAATAAGGGGGGGGGGGCAAAAAAAAGCAGGAACCTTTAGTACCGGTTGGTATTACCAACCGGTACTAAAGGTCCTCAGCTGCGCGCGCGCAGGTTCGGCCACGTGGAGGGCCTTTAGCACCGGTTGTATATACAACCGGTACTAAAGGGGTACCCCTTTAGTCTCGACCTTTTAGTACCGGTTGCACAACCGGTACTAAAGGCCCAATAAGACCGGTACTGTTGCCTTGTTCTCTACTAGTGACCTCCCCTTCCATCTCGCTCACGAACCTGAGGCGCTGGCGCCGCATCCGTTTCCGGCGTTGCCGCTCCGCCTCATAGCGCATAGCGATGACGTGGGGGTCACCGCCCGCCAGCAACTCCGCGGAGCGCTTGAACTTTCGCCGCATCTCGAGCTCTTTCTCGTCCAGATAGGGACCGAACGGCCACGGCAGGGTAGAGCGCTTGTCCTCCTGCAGCATCTCCCATGCCGCCTCCGCCATTGCCCCTCTCTCCAGAAGCTGTAAACCTAGAAATCGCGTTCCGATGCAAGATCTAAACCGTACTTGTAGTATCCGCCTATGAAAAACGCAACTTTCTTTCCCTGACGGGTCCGACACGAACTCATGCCTTTGCTCCCGCTCGACCGATTGTGTAGCGTGCTTCCGCTTTTTTTACAAGTTCTATCAAAGCTGTAAAAAACAAGTACTATAAAAAACATGTAAAAGATAACTAGGCTGCAAATTTGGCCCATATCAACGAGAGCAGTTTTTTTCTGAAGATGCAGAAAGAATAACTTTAATTGTGTGTTTTTTATGTAATGGTATGGGGTGTGCTCGACTGCCCTCACTGTATATCTCACCACTTCACTAGACCAGGACACTACTACTGCACCTTATGGATAAAAGATTGAGCCAAAGATTTTTGTGATTAAATCAATTTCTTGGATGAAAAATGCTTTCTAACAATATTTTGCATGGATCTTTGTTGTATGATTTTGCAAGCCGTACACTACTACTGCACCACATTAACTACAAGATGTTCAGAATGCATGTCAGTTCTCTGTCATCCATGGCATGAGAAGAAATCTGTTTGATCATGCATTAACAGAAATCTTTTCAGGTTGATTTTTCTCCAACAAGAAATGGTTGTGTGGGGCTTTTTTCAATGATATTGCATCAGAGTGCTGTCTTGAAAAAATTGCACTATGATTTCTGTTCTCAACTATATTCGGTTTTGGAAAAATTATTTCCCGGATCAAGCCGCACAATATGTTGCCATGCACTGCGTGCGCCGTAATACACCGAACCAATCTATGTTTTGCCACATCTTGTGCCGTGCGTCGCCACCGTAGTCTACTCCACCCCGAGCGCCAGCGTGCACCGGCGTTTGGGAGAGCAGATCTCCGGAACCAGTCGTCTTTGTGATTCTATACGAGAGAGGGCGAATTAGGTTTTTGGAAAGCGCTTCGCGCGACTGCTCTCCGTTTCCACCACGAGTCGTCTACAAGCTGGAGCTGCGGATAGTCTCCGCAGACGTCGTCTTATTTAACCCGTCTTCACCAATGTCTTCATCAACAACATCACTGTTGCCTTCGACGCGGTGAATCTGTCTGCACCGACGGCTACTTAATCTACAAGCGTTCGATACGTGCGACATATTCTGAACTGTGATTTATTATGAATATGTTGGTGTATATGTTGCTACTGCCGTTCATGTTGATTATCGCATCTAGTATGTTCGTATTTAATGTTATTGGTTGTTGTTATCATGTCTAATATTCTGAAATTAATAATGAAATTATTGTCTAATTGTCCAATACTTAACTCCAGCCGCTCAATTGCAAACTGATTCGAGAACATATTCCATCAACATTCATTGCATGAATAAAATAATAGCGTGACTGTCGTGATGTGCACTGGAAACTTGTATGTCGTCGGTAAAAGAGTACCGTGCATTGCAATCCAATTCGTGAGAGAATGGAGAAGGCTGAATGCAGCCTGTAGCCATGAGCAAAGCAAAACACACTACATAGTTCAGAAACAACACCAATAGGATATAAACGAAACATTAAAAAAACCACATGTCTAATTGTTCATGTAGAGTATAAATATGATGATATGGAAACGACAAGGTACGATGAAATTATTCCATCTTGACGTAGGTTCCAATGGCGTCAAGGAACTGGCCGCAGCGCGCGTGGAACTGGCCGCAGTGCCGCCAACGCCAGCGGGGAGCGCGAAGGGCACACCGTCCTCCTTCCCGTACGGCCCGTACGTGCGAAGGTTGCTGATGAACTTGAGCGACCTTACAATTACTGGGCCGTTGAACCCGCTGTAGTGGCCTTCCACGCTTGTCAGGTACTCATCTGGCTGCAGACGGAACTGCAAATGCAAATGAGAAGGTTCATCAAAATGAGTCACTGTGAAGTCATTTCCGGAGAAACCAACGCTGGTCTCGAGATCGTGGAAGTGTCGACAAGATACCTACCGTAGAGGCGCCTTGTCCTCCCCACGTGTCGGTACACCTCACCATGCCCTTCCGCTCGTAGAGCACGTCAATGGCGTCGACGGCGTCCCAGTGGCGGACGGCGATCCCGACGACGCGGCTGACCTCCGACATGGCCATATCCCTGACCTCCGACATGACCCATCCTCCACACAACTGATCCCAGCTGCTTTTTGACGAGACACGTCTTCGCGTGCTACGCCTTCTCGTGGTAGGCGACGGAGCAGCCATTAGGGCACGCGACGCGGACAGATCCCAGGACGTGCTCGAGGGCCAAGCAGCGGCTGTAAGATGTGGGGACGAAGCAGCGGGTGTAGCCCGTGTTGACGAAGCACGAAATGCACTTGTCCTTGTATGGGATGTTGCCATGGCAGGCTGAGCACACGACATGCCCGGCCGCACACTGTGCTTAAGTAGATGACAGATTGTGTGTTACATCTGCTATCTAGGTAAGTTTGGTGCTGATTTCCTGCGAAGAAATCTTAAGGCGACATGTGTGAATATACCTGGAACATTGGCAGTCCAAAGAACAGGTGGGAGTGGGCTGCCCACCAGGGCCGGCCCTGAGATGTCAGGGGCCCGGTGCGGGAGAGAAAAATGGGGCCCTGTACACCAATAATTATAGAGTTTTTCATATCTGAATTCTCTCCAAATTTTTAGTAACACCTCAGCACACAGGCACAAACACTCAAGCTACAAGAATTAGGACATGAAATTAAAAGTCCAAACAAAAACACCTCGAGCATGGATGAAACTTGACTGTTTGCTCGCTGCCTCCGGCTTGTCTTTGGACCATCATGCTAGTTCCCTGCAGCGAAGTGCCAGCGCCGGCAATTCCCTTGGCGCCACTGCCGCTAATACTATGGGGACTAAATACGAAGAATGAATAAAGTCGAATCAGATGAACAAAAAGTGACTAACCTAACTAGATGTATAGAAGGGGATTATACTGACTTTTGCAGATCGTGGAGGGATTCAACAAATCAGGATATCCTCGTCCATTAATTTATCAAAACAGGTAGAAATCTTAGGGAGTGGTGCCCCATCATCGGCGTCGGCGTTTATTAGGTAAGGGGGAAGAACGAGGAGGCGAGAGAGAAGATGATGCGACAAGGGCGGCGACTTGGACTGGAATTAGTGCGCAAACGCTAGGTGATTTATTTCATTAGCGATGAATTGCGTGCATTGCCTGCGCTGCTAGTAATTGGGCTGACTCGGCATAATTTTTTCTCTAAACAAAGTGGGCTGCATGCACATACCTGATTGGGGGGCCCCTAAGCAGCTTGGGGCCCTGTGCCACCGCACAGGCTGCACCTGCTCAGGGCCGGCCCTGCTGCCCACGGAGCCCAGTACCCAATCCCACGTAACAACGTATGTGGACACCCACGGGTAAGAAACAAAATTATGTGGGGTTCGTGGGACTACCCACGTGGCCCACGTCGAGCCCACATTGAATTATCCCACCGCAAGTTCGCTGTCGCCACTGTCTCGCTCGCATCCCCTCAGCCCCACACTGTTGTCGCCCCCTCCCCTTCTCTTCCTCGTCGGTGGGGATCGGCCCGAGAGTCCCGGATCGACTGTATCGTCTCCCCACGGAAAGGCATGGCTGTGCGAGCGGCCGCCGGAAGGCTGGCCTCGTCCAGCCTCCACCGCCGCCACCTCCTCCCGGCGGCGCTCCTCTCGCCCGCCACCGCCAACCCCACGGCCTTCCTCCTCTCGCCCGCCACCGCCAACCCCACCGCCTTCCTCCTCTCCCACGTCACTAGCTTCGGCAGGCCCGTCCCCGTCCTTGCACCCCTCTCTCGTCTCCCGCCGACTGCCCCGTACTCCCTAGTCCCCAAGACAAATCGACAATTTGCTGTTTCGTTTCCTCAGGATACAAGCAGGTGCGGGAGGACGAGAAGAGCAAGATGGTGGACAACGTCTTCAGCAGCGTCACCTGGAAGGACAGGTTCCTTCTTCAACCTCTCCGGCTGCCTCCCTTTGCTCAGTCCGTTCCAGTTGGGGATTCAATCCTTACCAGAGCTAGTTGTTGGATAAATCTGAAGTATTTTGTGGGCATACCACAATTCCCACATATCCCACATAATAATATGTGGGCTTAAGTGGGTGTCCCTTATAAGCTATGCGGCAGATGTGGGCTTGGTACGGGCCTCCCGCCAACGATCCCACCTGCACCCTTACTGGCAGTGCGAGGGGATGGTGGCATCTGGGGCAATTCAGAGCCTCCGGGTCGATGTCCACGGTGATCACCTCGGCGGCGACCGGCGGCTCAGCTTTGACGATAGTCTTTTCCATCTTTTGCCTCGATCGATGGATCTGCTTGTTCGATCTTGGCGCGTGCTTGCCAGTTTGATGAACGATAGTACAGGGGAATAGGGGATATGCATGTATTTATGGTAACGTGGTAGTGGAAAAAAAAAAACAGGGAATTAACCGGAGGAAAAGAGGATTGGTTCAGCATAGAGCTAAAAAAACGGCGATGAGGTCTGGCGATCTGGGCGACCTGGGCGGCGCGCCGGCGGCGCCCTTCGCCGGTCGATTCTGGGCCGCCCACGAGCCTCCTACTAAGGCGACGACCGGGGACGGCGACGGAAGACGCTCGCACCGCCGGGCTACTCGGGTTCTCGCTACTCCTGCCTTGACGGCTGACGGCCGCCCCATCCGGGCTTGACGACGACCACGTCGCCATCCATGTGGCCATGGCCTCTTTGGAGGAATCAGCGGAACCACGCGCAGATCTCCCGGAACCTTCGAGTCCTCTCCGTTCCGACGTGGAGCACGTCCAATCATTCTGGGAGGGCGCTGGATTCCCGACGCCGGCGAGCCGTACGTGGGAGTCGGGGGCTTCGGCGACGCAAGGTGAGCAATCTAAGCTTGTGCCGGTGTGCAGGGTCTCGCGGACGGTGGAGAAGATGGCGTCGCGATGCCGGAGTCCGCCGTCTCCGCCGGCAAGGGTGCGGTTCTCGCGGCCGCCGCCAAGGATGGGCGCATGGCGCGGTCCTCTACCTCCGAAGCGAGTCTCGCCGCCGCCGGTCCTTGGTGTTCTCCTTGACCGGGCTCTGCAGGCGAGGTCTTCCCCGAGCCCGTCGAAGACGGCGGCGCCGGCGGCTGTGGTGGCGGAGATCACGCGGCGTGATCCGCCATTGCCGCACCAAGAAGCGGGCGTCCAGGTTCAAATTTGCATGCAGCTGGGGCCCACCCGCGCAGCTGATCTCAGCCATCCAGATCCCTGGGCGCATCTGCGCCGTCGAATCGCTACCTTCTGGAATCGCGCTTGCCCTCCGCCCCCGACTCGTTCTTCGTCTACGCCCGCGCCGCCGCAATCGTCTGCCATCGGTCCGTCGCCCTCACGCCCGTCCGCGTCGTCCCCTCGCCGCCTCGAGCCGCCCCCCGGTGCTTGTCCCGTGAGCCCCAGCCCGGCGCCGTCCGCTCCTCTGGCCGGGGGGAGTCGCTCTTTCGCGGAAGTCGCGGCCTCCGCCTCGCCGCGGACGATGTCAGGGGCTCCGCCGCCGAGGCCGCATCAGGGGCAAGGACCAAGGGCGGGGGCGCCGCGCCCGCAGCAGCCGGTGGCTGTGCAGCAACCTCGTCATCATCAACCGGCTGCCGGGCAGCAGCGACCTCAACCCCCGCCGACCGCGCCCATCGCGAGCGCCGGCTTGGGCCAGACCCTCCCCGCCAGTTTCTTCCTCGGGGGACGTCGGCGGGACCGGGCGTGGCGTCTACGCCGCTGATGCCCTTGCAACGTCCTTCTATGCAGCACGGGCCGCCGGCGTACATGCCGTCGTCGTTCCAGCCTCCGACTTTCACCCCGTCGTACATGAACCCGGGTTACCCGGTTTATCAGCAGCCGGGTCAGCAGCCTCCGGCGGCGGCGGGGCAGGGTGCTCCTCGCCCTAAGAGGAAAAAGAACAAGGCAGGTCAGCAAGGCAATCAGTATCAGCAGCCGTTGCCGGGGACGCAACCTATGATGAGGCCGCAGACGGTGCCATAGGCTCCGTTTCAGCAGCCCCTGTTGCAACAGCAGTTCGCCCAGCCGTCGGTTGCTCCTCAGATCGGTGGTTACCAGGACAGCTAGCGGTGGTGCCTCCCGGCATCCCGGGTGCGAGTGCCAACAACTCAGTTTCGGTCCCTGGCTTGGCAGCAGCTGATGGCTCGCCGGATACAACATCGTTGCAGCAGCCCGAGACTTCGACAGGGGGTAAGGGCAAAGAAAAAAAAGGCAACAAGTGTTTCAAGTGCGGGGCAGATTCTCATATCACTAAGGCTTGTCCGATAATACACTATTGTCTAGTTTGTGATAATGCAGCGCATCCCACCATGAGGTGTCCGACGCTGCGGCTTCCCAAGCCCACCTCAGGCTCGGGCGTTCCGGAGACGATGTTCGTGCAGTTTCCTGACAGTGTCTACAAGCCCCATCTGATTCCGTCGAGCTCGCCCACTGCACTGATTTCGATTGTGGGTGACCCGGTGTCCGCCGCTGCTATTCAGCTCCTGATATCCAAGGTGTGTCACAAGGCACAGTGGACGTGGGAGGCATTGCCCCATGGCGATAGTGCTTTCCTCCTTGGGTTTCCGTCGCCTGAGGATCTCCACAGGGTAGACGGGATTCAGCTGAATATTCCGTCCTTTAATTCTCAGGCCACTATCTCTGTTTGGAAGTCCAGTGATGATGCAGTCCCACTTAGAGTGCTTGAGAAGGTCTGGGTTCATGTTCAGGGCGTTCCTTACGCACTGAGACACTTTCTTGGTTTCTGGGCGGTGGGAACGCTCATTGGGACGACGCTTGACGTGGATCTGGTCACCTACCGGAGCCGTGGTATTGTTCGCATTCTAGTGGGCATGTTGGATTCGAAGGTGCTGGAAAAGCGCTCAGCAGATGATGGCCCATATGTTGGGGCTTCGTGTGTGGTGAGACTCAAGGAGTACGGGTTTTATTTCAGCCGGGAGAGGGCGGATTTTGTTTCGGATCCCAACTTTGTACCCTTCTTTTGGCGTCGTAAGGGTGACGACGCCGATGACGAGGAGGCCAGGGAGCATGACTTCGAGGGTTCTTTGGGACAGGGCAACACCAACGGTTCCCTCTCCAACAACATGGACGTTGATGGTAGCACATCGTCCGAGACTTTGAATGCTAACACGTCAGTTGCACCCGGTGCTCATGTTGCTTCCGTGATGGCTATCACTCCGTATAATGCTAACCCGAGTACTCCCAGAGGTCGGGAGATAGTGGAGCTGATCCGTCTTTCTTCGCCGGGTTTACTGCGCCCTTCCCCGGAGTCTTCGTCGCCGTCCTCCACTGCCGAGGAGGGAGTCGCTGCTCCTGGGCTGCTTCCGCTGGAGGGCTACGTCGACCTGGGAGCTGCTGCAGCAGCTTGGTCCGGCCCAAGGCAGGCCGACTGCAGCCCACCTTCGGCTGCTGGGCTTGTCGGCCTGGGCCTCGACGCGCAGGACGACGGGAGTGCAGGAGTGCCGGCTATTGGTGGGCTGGGCCGGGAGGAGGCTGCTACTTCGACCTCGCCTCCTCCTGTCGAGCTGTTCAGGCGGCTCGTGACAGGTGGGCTGACGGCGCCGGACTTCGACCCAGCTGCAGATGGCGTCGACCATGTCCAGCGTCTGGCTCACTCCCCCGAGGGGATGGTGCTCCAGGAGGGCTGCGTTGGGTCGGTGTCACACCCCCATTTTTAATCCCCCGTTTTTATTTTTAGCCTTTTGTAGAATATAAGTGAGACTCCAAATTATGAACCTATGTGTGAACCCACTTGTGCTTGTACTCTTGATCATCCATGTGTGAAATATTAGTGCTTGTGGTTTGTGCAAAACAAATTTTTAGAATTTTCTAATTAGGTTTTTATTTTCTGAAATCTGTTAAGACTTGCTGTTTTGGACATGTTATTTTATGTGGTTAAAATGTGCAATTATGGAAAATTTGAGTTTGGAGATGATCTATGGTGTGTGGACATTGGTTCCATGCCCTTGGATCACCTTTTGTACCTTTGGAACCCCTAGATACATGCATGTTTATATGGCTAAAGATTAAGACAGAAAACAGAAAAAAAAACAGAAAAACAGAAAAGTCAGAAACAGTCAGAGAGTAGCCCACTTACCAGCATGTTTCCCTGCCCTTAAACATTTTTCAAAAATGGACCAAAAATATTAAATGGAAGTATTCAACCTGGAGATCATTTACCAATTTAAATTTTTCCATTTGGACTTGATTTGCTAGGTGATTAAAGCAGCAACTTTTGCTATCTGTTGACTGCCCTGACACTTAGCCGTTTTTCTGAAAAACTGAATTTTCTGAAGATTACTGTTCACAGCACGGGCAGAATTTTGGAGCACGTTTTCGTGTTGATTTCGTGCGAACCAGAGGGAGCGACCATGTCCATTCTACTCCCCCATGTCCCCACTTCATCTCCATGCCATTGTATGGCTTCGTTGAGGTCAACGAGGAGCAGTAGGAGAGGAGACATGGAGGTGGCCGTGATGTGACTCGGGAGTGGACCGTGAGGAGAGAGCAGCCCATTTCTTCACTCCTCCTCGCGTCCTTGCCCTGCCCAGAACCCACTCAACGGAGAGGACACCAGTTGACGCCCTGAGGAAGCCCAGAGCCGACGTTTGCGTGCTCGAACACACCCACGCCGCCCGGCCGTTGACACCGAGTGGGGGAGAGGATGTTTTCCTCGGATTTAAGCCACCACTGCCTCTCACACTTCGCCACCCACCTCCACACATCCACCGCACCCGCCCCACCCCATCTTTTCCTTACCTCTCGCTCTCTGCGAGCGAGGCGGAGGAAGAACTCGCCGGAGCCCGAGCGAGGTCGCGTTGGAGGTTGCCGCCGCTCCACTGCCGATTTCTCCTACCTCTCTGCACCATCGCACCGCCGAGCTTCCAGAACACGCCCCTGACACGTTTTCCTGGCCTCTTGCCTGCAGAAGCGCCGCCGCCGTCCTCGACGTCCCGCCGGACCTCGAGCTCGCCGGAGTTGCACCGTGGCACCGTTGCCGCTGCCGCCGCCACCCCTGCACGGCTTCAAGCTCGCGTGACCGCCCCAACCACTCGCCACCGCCCCACGTCGCCCCTAGGTGAGCTATCCCCGAGCTCGATCTTCCCGTGTCGCGGTGAGAGAGAGAGAGAGAGAGAGGAAGAAGACGCGTCTGGACGTCGATCTCCAGATCGACGGCTCCCTTTGAACGCCACCCGTTCCCGCGCCGCGCCACGCGCGCGCACCTAGCTGGGCCGCTTCGGCCTTAGCTGGGCTCGCCCAGCGAGATTCGGCCCGTGCGCCGTTTTTTTTTCTTTTCTGTGATTTTCAGTTTTTAGAAACTGGCAGAATATGTGTCTCTGGTTTAAATCCGTTTAAAATAGGAAAATGCAAAATAAAATCAAACCAAAAATCTGGGTAGTACCTCTGCAAGTTCTTAAACACACCCAACTTGTAGATCTACATTTTAGTCATTATTTTTGGAGAAATAAATGGAGAGGCAGAAGTACTGGTTTTCACTAAAACTTAAATATCTTTTTTTCTAAGAATCACAAAAATGCAAACTCAACTGTTTTGGAAAGCTCTAAGTGTTACCTAGCAGTAGAACTTGGTCTTGCTTGCTAAAGATCAACCTAATTAAAATGGCATGCATTTCTGTAAATGTCCAGTAGGCTATTCTAGGATTTTTGGAAATTATTTGGTGATGATTTTTGAAGTGAATCCAATTGTGTTGGCTTGTATATGTTTAGGAGTACCTAATCCTATCTTGGTGTGATTTATTGAGCTGTAGATTTAATTGGGTGAGCAAAACTAGATTTTATGCTTTTCTGATAATAATTATTTATAGTTTTATTTAGTTTTATAATATGGGTTAGTATTCTTTTTGTGATTTCTAGCATGTGTAGGTTTGATATTCTCTGTTATGATTGTGTTACTTCATATTGATAACATGCTAGGAGAAGTTGAGTGCTTCATGTGTTGTGAGAGGATATTATCACTAGTAGGACTATTTCCTAGACTTTTCTAGCATTTAGGGATTGTATGAGGATAAAAATCCTTTATATGGAATGACTTTAGAGAGTGTTGTGTGAACATCAGTAGCTTGTTATGTTGCTACTGGTTGAATAGCATGTCACCCTTGTTTGGATATTACTTAGCCCTTAGCAAAGCATGTTTAACTAGAATATTACTTTTGATAATATTTGTGACTCACTAGTATGAATAGATTTTTGTCTAGCTTGTGTTTAGGTGACTTTTGTAAATGACCAGAGGCTAAATGACCTCTTTATGCTTTGGTTGATAGTGGTACACCCACTGACCCCATTGCATTTTGGTTTGAGAATAAAATTCTCAAACTAGAGCATAGCTCTATTAGTTTTCTTTTCAAATAAAAATATGTGGTAGATTTTTATTTTTGAAAAGTAGATGATTGTTGTGCAATGATGTTTGCTTGCTGTATGTGATGCTTGTTGCTAGTATGTACCTTTAGTTGGTACTGATTGGTGGTTACTCTCTTTTGCGACGCTAGAACCCGAGGAAGAAGCTGTTGCTGAGGAGGCCTATTGTCAATCCTGTTTATTTCAGGGACAAGACTTTGACCAGTACCAAGGCAAGCTCCCAAATGCTTGCTACTATACTTATCATTATATCATGCATGATTTACTTCTGAAGTTTTACAAAAACTTGGAAAAACAAAACTATTTTTGATATGGCCATTACTACTAGTGTTATTATAAATTATTACATTGCCATTAGTTACAACTTGGTGTTACCAAGCCCTTAGCCACCATATGGAATATTTACCACCACAAGTTAATAATTTTGAAGTCCCTAAGTGGACACCCCTAAAAGTGTGTTTTCGAAAAACAAAGGTTTTAAAAGAAAAACCCGGGAAAGGTGGGACCTTGTCCACGGGAGGATTGTGAAGAAGATGTTTTGGAAATGTTTTTCGAAAACGACACATAGACTAGTCTTGTGCCTGACAGCCCTACCGTACAACCACATCACTCAAAATGGGCACGGGCTTAATGGAAGCTTGTTTGTGTTAGTGTGAGACTTTACCTCAATTGGCTAGAAGGGGTTAAAGTCCCCGGAACCGAATGCTGGATATGGGCATACAAAGTGTGGACTGCGAGTGCCACCGGCAAGCAACAGTGGGTCTCCTGCCATGGCGGTGTGATGTCTAGGGGCAACCGGATCGATACGGCTAGCTCACTCGGTGCCGGGGAGAACAAACCCACTGAAGAGGTAATCGCATACTAGCATAGACATAGTGGAAGTTATGATCGGTTATCTGATGTTCGCATACTGTCGCGGGCAGTCCGTGGTGTTCACGGCAGATGTACCGGATGGTGTGGTGAAAGTGTACAAACTCTGCAGAGTCAAAACTATTCGAATAGCCGCGTCCGCGGTCATGGACAGCTGAATGGTCAATGTCGTCTAGCATTGTGTCGATGTTTTTAAAAAGGAGGTTTTGGAAAGGAGTGTACCTGGGAGGTACTGGAAAGGCGGATTAAGTACCTGGGAGGTGCTGATGATGGAAACCTGATGAGTGTTTTCCAAGAAGTTTTGCAAAGAAAAATCTGCTCTTCTCTTCAATATTCTTTGCGAAAACTTATCTTTTGAAGTATCTTTTTCAATAAAGATATAGAGATGTTAATCAACCATGATGAATCTTTCATCCATCATGGGTAGTGAACCCTAATTACAGCCTACCCATTCCACCATATAAGCATGATTGCATCTTATAAGCTTCATTCGGGATGTCTTGCGAGTACAATCAAATGTACTCATATTGGTTTCGTCCCTGGCTATTGTCTTAGCCAGACTTTGAGGAGCAGCCTCAGGAGGAGTTCTACGGGGAGGAGTACTACCCCGACGACCCTGCGAACTAGGAACGTTTCCCGGTCAGCAGCCTGTAGGTTAAGGCATGACTTGGGCTCTATCACGTTGTGTGTTAATGTCTTCCGCTGTGTTATGAGTAGTTTGTCGGCCCTGCGTGGCTGTTGAATAAGGCGTGGTCATGTGCCCCCTTTGTGTAAGACCTTAAGTATTCGTGTAATGGATGATGTAATCTGTGTACCAACTTAAGTATGTTGTTCACGACTGTTGATCTTGGGATCGTGAATGTATGCATACTGGAGGTCTCAGACTGCCGGTCTGGGGTCCCCACAGAGTTGGTATCAGAGCCATCTTGACCTTAGGAGACCTTAGTTAGCATGGACGTTAGCGAGTACTCCCAAAAAGTTAATTTACTAAAGCAAAGTATGAAGATGTCTAAGTACCAAAATATTCTATATATTTCTCATCCCCTCTGTGTTGTTAAACTCTACTTACATTAAGTTGCTTTTGTATACCTTAAAATTTTGCACACTGGTACCTAACTTAAATTATACTTAAAATTTGTGTAGATGGCCGTGGTCTTCACTGAGGCTCGACAGCTGGGGTTGGCAGACGAGGTGTCGTTTCGTTTTCAGAGGGAGCTGGTAGAGATGACCCGTACCCTTGGTCGTCCGCTGCCAGAGCTGAGAGGAGGACTGATGGACGGTGTTCCCGGAGACCCGTCTTGGCTGGTGGAGTGCACTATCCGCCCGCCTCTGACGACGCCGACTGCTCCGGTGTACGTCTACTGCGTGATCGAGCGTTCTTGGAACGATGGAGCTGTCCGTGTGATCCAGGAGACGATTGCACGCTTGGCCTATCAGTGTGACTACCGCTTCGTTGGTACCCGGTTCGAGCTGCTTGGGAGACGTGATGCGGAGGGGGAGCCCATTGAGTATCAGTTTGACCCTGCTGGTTTAGGTCCTCACCTAGAGGATATGGAGTTTCTTCTGCACTACACTCAGAGTAGGTTGGACAGTCTGAGGGTTGAGTACGGTACCACCTCTGCGAGGAACCGCGCCTTGGAGGGACAGCTGCGGACCATTCGCTTGGACCGTAACCGTCTCGTCAAGAAGGTAGAGGCGCTGCAGTCAGCCAACGCCATTCTGAGGGGTCGGCTGAAGACTGCGAGGGAGGATTTGGCTACGAGGGACTCGGCTATCGAGGAGTTGGAGGAGGAGAACACCGGGCTCCGCAAGGAGAACGAGGACCTCCTTCCAGACGACGACATACCTTCTGATGATATGGACGTGAGTGAGCCTAGTGAGCCGGAGGATGACGATCTCCTTGGAGACGAGGAGGATCCTGAGGAGATCCTTTTCGAGGGAGAGGTTGAGCAGGACTAGACAGTGACCCTTGTGCTCGTGGACTTGTGTGTCGGACCAGGATGCTAGTAGTAGTGCGATGTCCCCTAGTCGTTTCCGTTGTTATGTAGCTCTGTTGAAGCTTTGCTTGTATTGTGAGACTTATGTTTGTGTATGTGTAATTGTAAGACTCTATGCTATGTATGTGATGTGTATATTGTGCTTATGTTTGTGTTGCCGCTACTCTTGTCGTCCTCGATTCACCGTTTGTCTTATAGTTTTTCGATAAACTTGTGTGCCGCTGTTTTCCAACTATCTTTGTGCCTAGTCTTATACCCTTTTCACTTTAGCATGCCGCCTCGTCGTCCACCACCACCACCACCACCTTCGATGGAGCAGCTTTTAGCTCTTATGATGGAAGACCGTCAAGCCTCACGTGCTGAGAGCGCAGCCACCCTTAACACCCTGCAACAGATGGCCACCGTTATGGGCAACATGAATGGTAACCACAACGGCAATGGGAATGGGAATGGGAATGGTGCTCGCTCTAAGCTGAAGAACTTTCAGAACACCAATCCCCCGATCTTTACCAAGAACATTGAACCTCTTGATGCGGATGACTGGCTCCGTACTATTGCGAACAACTTGGAGGTTGCGTCTGTGGAGGCCAATGACAAAGTTCTGTTCGCCACTCATTTTCTCGCTGGACCTGCAAGGACTTGGTGGGAAACTACTCGTGCCACTGCTGCTGTTGGCCATGTCTTTGGTTGGGAAGACTTTGTTGAAAAGTTCCGCAAGTATCACATTTCCCAGGGTGTGATGGATATTATGCGGGACAAGTTTCTGAAGCTGAGGCAAGGAGGTATGACAGTGTCAGAATACTGGGAGAAGTTTACCACTTTGGCTAGGTATGCCTCAGGTGATATTGACACTGAGCAGAAGAAGAAAGAAAGGTTCCTGAATGGACTGCAGGATGAGCTGCAGTGCACCCTTGTGGTGATACCATTCCAGGATCTGGAGTCACTCGCCAATGCTGCCATTATGATGGAGCACAAGCGCCAGATTGCCTTTGACAACCGCAAGAGGAAGATGATGATGCAAGGAGGACCCAGTGCACCCAGAGCTCGCAGTACCCCACCTGCGAGGCCACCACCACCCAGGGTCCCTGCTTATGCACCTCGCCCCTTTAACCCGACTGCACCAAGGCCGAACTATCCCAACTACCGTGTTCCTTATGCACCAAGGCCTGGAGGAAGCAACACGGGAAATCTTTTCAACCGTGCTGCAAGACCCAACCCGAATCCAACTGGAGGATGTTATGCCTGTGGCAAGGAAGGGCATTTTTCTCGTGAGTGTCCTACCAAGAATGCTACTCAAGCTCGTCCAAATGCAACCAAGATGAACCCTGGACCAGTCCAGAAGAAGCAGCCAAATGTGACCAAAGGGCATCTGAATCATGTCACTGCAGAGGAGGCACAGGAGGCACCCCACATGGTGATTGGTACGATTCCTGTCAACTCTGTACCAGCAACAGTACTGTTTGATTCTGGTGCATCGCATTCCTTTGTCACTAAGCCATTCGTTGATAAAAGTGGATTGCAACCTACACCTATGCGCAACCCTATGCTAGTGCAAATACCTGGAGACAAAGCTAAAACCAACCTTTCTTGCAATGAGGTACCCATTGACATCAACGGGAAAACCTTTCATGCTGATCTAGTAGTACTGGGATCCCAAGGGATAGAAGTAGTACTTGGCATGAACTGGATGACCAAGTATAAGGGAGTTATAGACTGCACCAAGAAGTCCATTGCTATGACCAGTAGTGATGGTGAAGAAGTGACCTTTACCGCAACCAAGCCTTCTTCGAAAGTCCACTGCCACACAGGTATAGCCACACCTAAACTGGAAGAAGTACCTGTTGTATGTGAGTACCCGGATGTTTTTCCAGAAGAGTTACCCGGTATGCCCCCTGATCGGGATATCGAGTTTATTATTGAGTTAGTACCTGGAACCGGACCTATAGCACAGAAGCCTTACCGAATGAACCCGCAAGAGCTAGATGAGCTGAAGAAACAACTTGATGATATGTTGAGGAAAGGTCTGATTCGCCCTAGTGCTTCGCCATGGGGATCACCTGTCATTTTTGTGGATAAACGGGACGGTACCACTCGCTTATGTGTGGATTACCGCAAGTTGAATGATGTGACCATCAAGAACAAATACCCGTTACCCAAAATTGAGGACTTATTTGACCAGATGAATGGGGCTAGAATTTTCTCGAAGATTGATCTTCGCACCGGTTATCATCAGTTGAAGGTGCGTGAGACCGATATTCCGAAGACTGCCTTTATCACCCGTTACGGATTGTATGAGTACACCGTGATGTCGTTTGGTCTGACCAATGCCCCTGCCTATTTCATGAATCTCATGAATAAGGTATTCATGGATTATCTGGACAAGTTTGTCGTAGTGTTTATTGACGATATTCTGATTTATTCCAAGAATGAAAAAGAACACGAAGAACATTTGAGAATTGTGCTCGAAACACTTCGTAAGCATCAGCTGTATGCTAAGTTCAGTAAGTGTCAGTTTTGGCTTAGGGAAGTCGGATTTCTTGGACATGTGGTATCTGAAGGAGGAATTTCTGTGGATCCTGCTCTAATTCGGGCCATATTGGAGCGTGCTGCCCCAACCAATCAGACGGAAGTCCGATCATTTCTGGGTTTAGCAGGATATTACCGCAAGTTTGTTGAGGGATTCTCGAGCATTGCTCGACCACTCACTCAATTGCTCAGGAAGGACCATAAGTTTGTATGGACGGATAAGTGTGAAAAGAGTTTTCAAGAATTGAAGAACCGACTGGTGTCTGCTCCGGTTCTCACTATGCCGGACGTCACCAAGAGTTTCGATGTTTACTGTGATGCTTCTAAGCTTGGTCTTGGAAGTGTTCTCATGCAAGAAGGGAAAGTCATATCTTATATATCCCGCCAGTTGAGACCACATGAGTTGAACTACCCCACGCATGATTTAGAGCTTGCCGCAGTTGTTCATGCTCTCAAGGCATGGCGACATTTTCTTATGGGTAAAAGGTGTGAAATATATACTGATCATAAGAGTCTGAAGTATATCTTCACTCAGCGTGAGCTTAACATGAGGCAACGCCGCTGGATTGAGCTCATTAAAGATTATGATCTAAGTATCCACTACCATCCAGGCAAAGCAAATGTAGTTGCCGATGCTCTTAGCCGAGAGCCTGTTTCTTTGAATTCAATGATCAAAATTAGGCAACCGGAGTTATGGAAAGAACTTGAACAACTTGGTATTGAAGTGGTCAGCTATGGTATGCTGGATACCATGGAAGTTAAACCCACTCTGGTTGATCAGATCAAAGAAGCTCAACAAGGCCAAAAGAGTATTGAGGGAATCAAGAACCGTATGAAGCGGGAAGAGGTACCTGGATTTACTATTGATTCCGAGGGAGTATTGTGGTATAAAGGTCGCATTTGTGTTCCTTCCGAGTCTGAGCTGAAACAGACCATTCTGGCAGAAGCTCACGATTCTTTGTATTCTATCCATCCCGGAGGAACCAAGATGTACCAAGATTTGAAGGAGAGATTTTGGTGGCATGGAATGAAGCGAGAGATTGCTTTGTTTGTAGCCAAATGTTCTGTGTGTCAGCAAGTGAAAGCTGAGCACCAGCGCCCTGCTGGATTGTTGCAACCCTTGCAAGTGCCAAGCTGGAAATGGGATGAAGTTGGGATGGACTTCATTACTGGACTTCCAAAGTCTAGCCGTGGTCATGATGCCATATGGGTTGTTGTGGACAGACTCACTAAAGTTGCTCACTTTATTCCTGTCCGAACCACTCACAGTGGAAACCAGCTTGCTGATCTTTACATTTCACGGGTTGTTAGTCTGCATGGAATCCCTGAGAGGATTGTGTCTGATCGAGGAAGTCAGTTCACTTCTCGATTTTGGAAAAAATTACACGAAGCCCTTGGAACCAAACTAGCCTTTAGCACAGCCTATCACCCACAGACTGGAGGACAAACAGAGCGTGTGAACCAAATTCTGGAAGACATGCTCCGTGCTTGTGTTTTGTCTTATGGAGCCAAGTGGGAAGACTGTCTGCCTTTCGCAGAGTTTTCTTACAACAACAGCTACCAGTCTAGTTTGAAAATGGCCCCTTTTGAAGCCCTGTATGGACGCAGATGTCGTACACCTCTGAATTGGTCTGAGTCTGGTGACAGTCAGATTTTTGGTGTAGACACTTTGCGTGCTGCGGAGGAACAAGTCCAGCTTATTCGTGATCATCTCAAGGCAGCTCAATCCGCCAAAAGAGTTACGCAGACTCGAAGCGTCGGATGTATCTTTCCGTGTTGGAGATTTCGTATATCTTCGAGTCACACCACTCAAAGGGATGCAGCGTTTTCATGTCAAGGGAAAGCTTGCACCCCGGTATATTGGCCCTTTCAAGATCTTAGCCCGTCGTGGTGAAGTGTCTTATCAGCTTGAATTGCCGGAAGAGCTGTCAGATTTTCATGATGTTTTTCATGTGTCGTTGCTCCGGAAATGTCTTCATGTACCCGAGAAGAATCTCACCTACCAAGATGTCGACTTCAGGACCATTGACCTGAACCAAGACCTAACCTACCGTGACAGACCCCTACGCGTTCTCGAGGAGAATGTGCGTGTGACCAGGAAGCGTGCTATTAAATTCCTCAAGATTCAGTGGACGAATCATTCTGAGGAAGAAGCTACCTGGGAACGTGAAGAAGATATCAGGAAGGAGTTCCCTGATTTTCTTAATGCTTAGACCTGCGAATCTCGGGACGAGATTCTTTTAAGGGGGGAAGATCTGTCACACCCCCATTTTTAATCCCCCGTTTTTATTTTTAGCCTTTTGTAGAATATAAGTGAGACTCCAAATTATGAACCTATGTGTGAACCCACTTGTGCTTGTACTCTTGATCATCCATGTGTGAAATATTAGTGCTTGTGGTTTGTGCAAAACAAATTTTTAGAATTTTCTAATTAGGTTTTTATTTTCTGAAATCTGTTAAGACTTGCTGTTTTGGACATGTTATTTTATGTGGTTAAAATGTGCAATTATGGAAAATTTGAGTTTGGAGATGATCTATGGTGTGTGGACATTGGTTCCATGCCCTTGGATCACCTTTTGTACCTTTGGAACCCCTAGATACATGCATGTTTATATGGCTAAAGATTAAGACAGAAAACAGAAAAAAAACAGAAAAACAGAAAAGTCAGAAACAGTCAGAGAGTAGCCCACTTACCAGCATGTTTCCCTGCCCTTAAACATTTTTCAAAAATGGACCAAAAATATTAAATGGAAGTATTCAACCTGGAGATCATTTACCAATTTAAATTTTTCCATTTGGACTTGATTTGCTAGGTGATTAAAGCAGCAACTTTTGCTATCTGTTGACTGCCCTGACACTTAGCCGTTTTTCTGAAAAACTGAATTTTCTGAAGATTACTGTTCACAGCACGGGCAGAATTTTGGAGCACGTTTTCGTGTTGATTTCGTGCGAACCAGAGGGAGCGACCATGTCCATTCTACTCCCCCATGTCCCCACTTCATCTCCATGCCATTGTATGGCTTCGTTGAGGTCAACGAGGAGCAGTAGGAGAGGAGACATGGAGGTGGCCGTGATGTGACTCGGGAGTGGACCGTGAGGAGAGAGCAGCCCATTTCTTCACTCCTCCTCGCGTCCTTGCCCTGCCCAGAACCCACTCAACGGAGAGGACACCAGTTGACGCCCTGAGGAAGCCCAGAGCCGACGTTTGCGTGCTCGAACACACCCACGCCGCCCGGCCGTTGACACCGAGTGGGGGAGAGGATGTTTTCCTCGGATTTAAGCCACCACTGCCTCTCACACTTCGCCACCCACCTCCACACATCCACCGCACCCGCCCCACCCCATCTTTTCCTTACCTCTCGCTCTCTGCGAGCGAGGCGGAGGAAGAACTCGCCGGAGCCCGAGCGAGGTCGCGTTGGAGGTTGCCGCCGCTCCACTGCCGATTTCTCCTACCTCTCTGCACCATCGCACCGCCGAGCTTCCAGAACACGCCCCTGACACGTTTTCCTGGCCTCTTGCCTGCAGAAGCGCCGCCGCCGTCCTCGACGTCCCGCCGGACCTCGAGCTCGCCGGAGTTGCACCGTGGCACCGTTGCCGCTGCCGCCGCCACCCCTGCACGGCTTCAAGCTCGCGTGACCGCCCCAACCACTCGCCACCGCCCCACGTCGCCCCTAGGTGAGCTATCCCCGAGCTCGATCTTCCCGTGTCGCGGTGAGAGAGAGAGAGAGAGGAGAGGAAGAAGACGCGTCTGGATCGTCGATCTCCAGATCGACGGCTCCCTTTGAACGCCACCCGTTCCCGCGCCGCGCCACGCGCGCGCACCTAGCTGGGCCGCTTCGGCCTTAGCTGGGCTCGCCCAGCGAGATTCGGCCCGTGCGCCGTTTTTTTTTCTTTTCTGTGATTTTCAGTTTTTAGAAACTGGCAGAATATGTGTCTCTGGTTTAAATCCGTTTAAAATAGGAAAATGCAAAATAAAATCAAACCAAAAATCTGGGTAGTACCTCTGCAAGTTCTTAAACACACCCAACTTGTAGATCTACATTTTAGTCATTATTTTTGGAGAAATAAATGGAGAGGCAGAAGTACTGGTTTTCACTAAAACTTAAATATCTTTTTTTCTAAGAATCACAAAAATGCAAACTCAACTGTTTTGGAAAGCTCTAAGTGTTACCTAGCAGTAGAACTTGGTCTTGCTTGCTAAAGATCAACCTAATTAAAATGGCATGCATTTCTGTAAATGTCCAGTAGGCTATTCTAGGATTTTTGGAAATTATTTGGTGATGATTTTTGAAGTGAATCCAATTGTGTTGGCTTGTATATGTTTAGGAGTACCTAATCCTATCTTGGTGTGATTTATTGAGCTGTAGATTTAATTGGGTGAGCAAAACTAGATTTTATGCTTTTCTGATAATAATTATTTATAGTTTTATTTAGTTTTATAATATGGTTAGTATTCTTTTTGTGATTTCTAGCATGTGTAGGTTTGATATTCTCTGTTATGATTGTGTTACTTCATATTGATAACATGCTAGGAGAAGTTGAGTGCTTCATGTGTTGTGAGAGGATATTATCACTAGTAGGACTATTTCCTAGACTTTTCTAGCATTTAGGGATTGTATGAGGATAAAAATCCTTTATATGGAATGACTTTAGAGAGTGTTGTGTGAACATCAGTAGCTTGTTATGTTGCTACTGGTTGAATAGCATGTCACCCTTGTTTGGATATTACTTAGCCCTTAGCAAAGCATGTTTAACTAGAATATTACTTTTGATAATATTTGTGACTCACTAGTATGAATAGATTTTTTCTAGCTTGTGTTTAGGTGACTTTTGTAAATGACCAGAGGCTAAATGACCTCTTTATGCTTTGGTTGATAGTGGTACACCCACTGACCCCATTGCATTTTGGTTTGAGAATAAAATTCTCAAACTAGAGCATAGCTCTATTAGTTTTCTTTTCAAATAAAAATATGTGGTAGATTTTTATTTTTGAAAAGTAGATGATTGTTGTGCAATGATGTTTGCTTGCTGTATGTGATGCTTGTTGCTAGTATGTACCTTTAGTTGGTACTGATTGGTGGTTACTCTCTTTTGCGACGCTAGAACCCGAGGAAGAAGCTGTTGCTGAGGAGGCCTATTGTCAATCCTGTTTATTTCAGGGACAAGACTTTGACCAGTACCAAGGCAAGCTCCCAAATGCTTGCTACTATACTTATCATTATATCATGCATGATTTACTTCTGAAGTTTTACAAAAACTTGGAAAAACAAAACTATTTTTGATATGGCCATTACTACTAGTGTTATTATAAATTATTACATTGCCATTAGTTACAACTTGGTGTTACCAAGCCCTTAGCCACCATATGGAATATTTACCACCACAAGTTAATAATTTTGAAGTCCCTAAGTGGACACCCCTAAAAGTGTGTTTTCGAAAAACAAAGGTTTTAAAAGAAAAACCCGGGAAAGGTGGGACCTTGTCCACGGGAGGATTGTGAAGAAGATGTTTTGGAAATGTTTTTCGAAAACGACACATAGACTAGTCTTGTGCCTGACAGCCCTACCGTACAACCACATCACTCAAAATGGGCACGGGCTTAATGGAAGCTTGTTTGTGTTAGTGTGAGACTTTACCTCAATTGGCTAGAAGGGGTTAAAGTCCCCGGAACCGAATGCTGGATATGGGCATACAAAGTGTGGACTGCGAGTGCCACCGGCAAGCAACAGTGGGTCTCCTGCCATGGCGGTGTGATGTCTAGGGGCAACCGGATCGATACGGCTAGCTCACTCGGTGCCGGGGAGAACAAACCCACTGAAGAGGTAATCGCATACTAGCATAGACATAGTGGAAGTTATGATCGGTTATCTGATGTTCGCATACTGTCGCGGGCAGTCCGTGGTGTTCACGGCAGATGTACCGGATGGTGTGGTGAAAGTGTACAAACTCTGCAGAGTCAAAACTATTCGAATAGCCGCGTCCGCGGTCATGGACAGCTGAATGGTCAATGTCGTCTAGCATTGTGTCGATGTTTTTAAAAAGGAGGTTTTGGAAAGGAGTGTACCTGGGAGGTACTGGAAAGGCGGATTAAGTACCTGGGAGGTGCTGATGATGGAAACCTGATGAGTGTTTTCCAAGAAGTTTTGCAAAGAAAAATCTGCTCTTCTCTTCAATATTCTTGCGAAAACTTATCTTTTGAAGTATCTTTTTCAATAAAGATATAGAGATGTTAATCAACCATGATGAATCTTTCATCCATCATGGGTAGTGAACCCTAATTACAGCCTACCCATTCCACCATATAAGCATGATTGCATCTTATAAGCTTCATTCGGGATGTCTTGCGAGTACAATCAAATGTACTCATATTGGTTTCGTCCCTGGCTATTGTCTTAGCCAGACTTTGAGGAGCAGCCTCAGGAGGAGTTCTACGGGGAGGAGTACTACCCCGACGACCCTGCGAACTAGGAACGTTTCCCGGTCAGCAGCCTGTAGGTTAAGGCATGACTTGGGCTCTATCACGTTGTGTGTTAATGTCTTCCGCTGTGTTATGAGTAGTTTGTCGGCCCTGCGTGGCTGTTGAATAAGGCGTGGTCATGTGCCCCCTTTGTGTAAGACCTTAAGTATTCGTGTAATGGATGATGTAATCTGTGTACCAACTTAAGTATGTTGTTCACGACTGTTGATCTTGGGATCGTGAATGTATGCATACTGGAGGTCTCAGACTGCCGGTCTGGGGTCCCCACAGTCGGTCTCCAGGGGGGCTTCTACTTCGCCGCTGCCCCCTATGGATGGACTGACCTACGTCGCTGCGTTGACGAGTGAGGCCTCTACTCCGCCACAGGCTCACTCGCCTCACGCGACTCCGCTCGACGCTGCGGTGATGGCTGGGAAGGCTGTTTCTTCGTCCAGGCCGGCCCAAGCCATTACCACTCCGACGGCGACGCGTGTGGGCGGAGGCACCGTCACGACATCCACCCCTCCGGCTCGCCGCAGTGACAGGTTCGGGGTGGATGTGGATGGTGCTTCCGTCACGGATGAGGATTCCATGACGAAGGCCATGCGCCGCAAGGCGACGCGTAACTTGGACTTTTCTGGTATGGAATCGAAATCTTTTCTTTCTTTTTCACCGCAATCCATTCATTCAAAACTGAGTAGTGTAGGTTTTAATCTTGGAAATAGTCATTCGCAAGTTCATGTTTCAACTAAGGTCTTGAGACATATGGAATTTGACCGTCTTACGGTTATTCCTAAAGTCTCGACTGGGTTGTCTGCCACCTATGACGATGAGGAAGAAGCGATTGCCACATCAGATGGTCAGCTTATTTCTCATCTAATTGGTGAAGTGTTGGATGGAGGTTTGGATGACGACGGCTTGAGTTCATTATATGAGCTCAAAGCATCCACTCAGAAATCTAAATCTACAGCCAACAAGTCCCGGAAACGGACCAAGTTATCCAAATCCCCCACAGTTTCCCGATGAATGGCATGTTCAAAAATAGCAGAGGTCTTGGTGACTTGGCTAAACACTTGAACTTCGCTGATTGTATTCGGGATCATAATTTGGATTTCTTAGCGATTTCTGAGACGGGAAGACGTGAATTTCCACAATCTCTTTTGAACCGACTATCGGGCGGTATAGAGTTTGAGTGGTACTCGCGACCTCCTCATGGACGCTCCGGTGGCATTTTACTAGGTGTCAGGACTGATACCATGGAAGTATTGGAGGTTACGGAAGGCAATTTTCATATCAAAATGCACATCCGTAATAAATCTGGTAATTTCATTTGGAGTCTTGTCGCCGTGTATGGGCCGGCTCAGGAAGCGTCTAAGACTTCTTTTCTCGTTGAATTGGTGAACCTCGCAAAAGATAACCCGCACCCTATTATCATTGGTGGGGATTTCAACCTGCTACGGTTTCCGTTCGAGAAAAGTAAGGGTCGGTTCGACAACCGTTGGCCTCTTTTATTCAATGCAGTCATTGACAGCTTGAATTTAAGAGAGATCACGATGGTGGGAAGACAGTTCACCTTGGCTAATTCCCTACCTGAACCCACTTACGAGAAACTAGACCGTGTGCTGATGGATTCCGATTGGGAAGCTAGATTCCCATTGGTGTCGGTACGGGCTCTAGAACGTATTGAGGGATTGTCGGATCATGCTCCCATTCTATTGACCACTGGAGTGCCTAGACCGCTCTGTAAACCACGGTTCAAGTTTGAACTTGGTTGGTTACACCGCGAGGGCTTCCATGACATGGTTAAAAGAATCTGGGATCTACCGGTAGCGGGTGATACGCCCATCCAGCAGTGGAACAATAAGATACGTGCTTTACGTACTCACCTCATTGGTTGGGCTCGTCATACTACTGGTCTACTTAAAAAAGAAAAAGTACGACTTTCCTCGATAATCGATGCTCTAGAAGCATTAGCAGAAATTCGGTTACTATCCGCGCAAGAAATTGAGCTAAAGAGCCAATCAAACGCACAGATAGCGAATCTACTACGCGAGGAAGAGTTAAAATGGTATCAACGTTCTAAAGCTCAATTCATTCTAGAAGGGGACTCGAATACTCGCTATTTCCACAGTATTGCCAATGGCAAACACAGGAAAAAGCGTATTCATTCTCTGGTACAGGATGAAGGAACGATTGAGGGCCAGGATCAACTAAAGTCGTATATTACAAATTACTATAAAGGCCTGTTTGGTGATCCTGAGGAGGGGAATTTCACCTTGGATGAGTCCCGAACAGAGGATATACCCCAGGTTTCAGAGGAGGAAAATAGCCTACTTACTAAACCCTATTCAGAGGAGGAAGTGAGAAAAGCAGTTTTCCAAATGAAACATAATTCAGCACCTGGTCCCGATGGATTTCCTGCGGAGTTCTACCAGAACTTTTGGGATGTTATCAAGGCCGATCTGCTTCAGTTGTTCGCTTGTCTGCACAATGGACAACTAGAGTTGTTTCGTCTCAATTTTGGTGAGATAATTTTATTACCTAAGGTTAACGAGGCAGAAAGGATCCAGCAGTTTAGACCCATATGCCTCCTTAACGTTAGTTTTAAAATTTTCACCAAAGCGGCAACGATTCGACTGAACACTGTGGCAGATCATGTGGTTCGCCCGTCTCAGACGGCTTTTATGCAAGGTCGCAACATCCTTGATGGAGTCGCGGTCCTACATGAAACAGTCCACGAACTACATAGGAAAAAGCTGAACGGGGTTATCCTGAAAATTGATTTCGAGAAAGCCTATGATAAAGTGAAGTGGTCTTTCATCCAGCAAACTCTAAGGATGAAAGGCTTTTCCTCTCAATGGCGCGCGTTAATTAATAGCTTTGTTTCCGGAGGAAGTGTAGCCATTAAGGTCAATGATGACACTGGCAGATACTTCCAAACGAAGAAAGGACTCCGTCAGGGTGACCCGCTATCGCCAATACTATTTAACATAGTGGCGGATATGCTAGCAATCCTGATCGAACGCGCTAAAACTGAGGGTCAAATTGTAGTAGTGATTCCACACCTTGTAGACGGCGGTCTATCGATTCTTCAATATGCCGACGATACAATTCTTTTTATGGAACACGATATCGAAAAAGCCCGTAACCTTAAGTTGATTTTGTCAGCTTTCGATCAACTTTCGGGTCTAAAGATAAACTACCATAAAAGTGAATTGTTTTGCTTTGGTGAGTCCCAAGAGAACGTCGCCTTGTATGCCGAGCTTTTTGGCTGTGAGCAAGGAAATTTCCTATCAACTATTTGGGTATCCCGATTCACTATCGGAGACTTACAAATGCTGAATGGAAAAGGGTGGAGGAAAGACTTCAAATATGTTTAAATAGCTGGAAAGGCAAACTCCTATCCCTGGGTGGAAGATTGGTTCTCATAAACTCGGTACTTACGAACATGGTATTGTATATGATTTCATTCTTCCAACTGCCAAAAGTGGTCTTAAAACGATTGGATTATTTCCGATCTAGATTCTTTTGGCATGGAGATAGTGAGAAGAAAAAATATCGACTGACTAAATGGAGTGTGGTTTGCTGCCCTAAAGACCAAGGAGGGCTCGGAGTTCATGACCTTGAGGTCAAGAACAGAGCGCTACTAGGTAAATGGCTATTTAAACTTCTTTCTGAAGATGGAGTTTGGCAAACCCTCCTTAGGAGAAAATATGTCGGAGATCAAGCTGTTTCCCAGGTCCTTTGGAAACCTGGCGATTCACACTTCTGGGCAGGCCTCATGGCTACAAAGAAATTCTTTTTCCCACATGGTTCTTTCTCAATTAGGGATGGATCGGAAATTTGATTCTGGGAGGATATATGGCTTGGCCAAGCGACCCTCAAAGAACAATATCCGGCTCTATATTCTATTGTTCGAAACAAAAGCGACACGGTCGCGAAGGTGATGGTGATGGATACTTCCCCACCAAATGTTTCGTTTAGAAAAAGTTTACTTGGAACACGACAAGCATCTTGGAATGCTTTGCTCACCCGATTGGATTCAATCCAATTGTCGGAAGGTCCAGATAAGTTTCAATGGAATCTTACGAAGAACGACAAGTTCTCGGTCGATTCTATGTATAGAGCGCTCATTCTACCTGAAATTCCAGTCGATAGCACTAATAATAACAAACTTTGGAAAATGAGGATACCACTAAAACCTAAAGTGTTTGCATGGTATTTACGTCGAGGAGTAATTCTCACCAAAGATAACCTTGCCAAACGCAATTGGCATGGAAGTAAAAAGTGTGTCTTCTGTCAACACGACGAGACCATTACGCACTTATTCTTCCAGTGCGAGTTCGCTAGGTCTATATGGTCAGCCATCCAGATTGGTTCTACCTTACATCCCCCCAGTTCTGTTGCTAACATTTTTGGCAACTGGTTAAATGGAGTGGATCCTAGGTTCAAACTATTCAGTAGGGTGGGAGCGATTGCTGTTATTTGGTCGCTATGGCTATGTAGAAATGACAAGGTTTTTAATGATAAAAATGCTTCTCTAATGCAGGTTATTTACCGGTGCACAGCGACACTTCGAGCATGGTCTTCCCTGCAGCGTGTGGAGCACCGAGACTTATTCCTGGAGGTGGCGTCGAGACTGGAGGCTGCGGTCAGGGAGTTATTTTCCTGGCATGGGTGGCAACATAGATTCCGGATAGACCTACCAGCATCTTAGGCAGATATACAATTTCTCATTTTGATATGTAACTCGCCTTTTATTTCGCTTTCAGACTAGTGTGTTGGTGAACTGTGGCTGTGTGCATCTTTGCTATGCAGAGGCCGGGTGTAATATTTAAACCTTTTAAGTAATAAAATCCCTTCATCAAAAAAAAAAAAAAAACGTGGTAGTGGAAGATGGGGAGGCCCTCGTTTCATCTTCCACGCACACTAATGCATGGCAGCACTTCCACCAAGGAGGGCGCAGACCGCAGTAATTTATTTCTTGCCCTCCTCGATATACAACATCAGATTTACGGAGCTTCACACATAAACGTGCCCGGTATGCAACTTTTGTGGTACAGAACATTTTCTAGTGACTTTTTGGTGCAGCAAACAGTAAATAAACGACCTTCAGTTCGTCTTGGTATAGACTGAATTTAAGAGGACACGATTCTTCTAAAAAAAATACAGATAACTCGGGTTTCCATAGCGTCCCTCCAATAAAAAGAAGTTTGGCCCCTTGTGTCGTTCTCGTGAGTGATCCATGCATGTCCACACTTGCAAAAGTGATATGCCTATTTTCAAATAAATTGTGCAGCGCCTGACAGTGCTTGGTGAACGTGCATAGTGGTACACGATGATTGGGTCGTGCATGGCGACTTGCACGATAGTGATTTGCTGAGGTTTCAATGGACTATCACGGGTGCACTCCAGGTCGAGACGCATGAAACTGTGTCTCCTGCTCAAGCCATTGCTCGAACTAGGCGATGATTTGCCCCACGTTAGGCTCCTCGTCGATGTACAACAGCACCATAATGGTGGTGCTAAACCGAAGAAGAGTGGAGGTTTAGGTATTGTGGATTTCCAGAAGAAGAACCAGGGCCTCCTCCTCAAGCATTTACATAAGTTCTTCAATAAGGAGGATATTCCGTGGGTTAATCTGGTGTGGCGCTACTACCCTGATGGTGTACCACAAGCTTCCAACTTAGTTGGCTCATTTTGGTGGCGAGACATCATGAAGTTGGCTCCTATATATCGAGGTTTCTGCACTGTCAAGGTGGCTTCGGGAGACACTGCGCTGTTTTGGTCTGATAAATGGAATGGGGAGCTGCTGTTGGAGATTTTCCCAAGACTATTCTCGTTTGCTCTGAATGACAAAATCTCGGTGAAGGAAATGCTCTCTTCGACCGATCGCTCCCTGCTGTTTGCGCTTCCCTTGTCACAGCAAGCTTTTGAGGAATACCAAGGCTTAGATCTGCTATTGACAGAGATCACTTTGATTCCTGGTGCCACGGATGAATGGAGAACAATTTGGAAAGATGGGGTGTATACGTCAAGTCGATATTATCACTACTGTTTCAGAGATCAGCGAGCTAGCAAGGAGTATGATTGGATTTGGGAGAGCAAGGTGCTGCTCAAGCTAAAGGTGTTTGCCTGGTTGATGGTTAGTGACAGACTCAATACGAGAGACATGCTTCGGAGGAGACACTGGAATGTCGCTGATGTTTTCCACTGTATATTATGCCCCACGCACATCACAGAGGATTGGTTACATCTTTTCTTCCACTGCAATTTTAGCATAAGAATTTGGTGCTACCTTCAGATACAATGGGAGGATGGTGCCTCTTTTGAACATGTCTTTCGGACAGCCAAGCAGCGTTTCAATAAACCTTTCTTTGCTGAGGTAGTAATATTAGCATGTTGGCATATATGGAAGCAAAGGAATGAGGCAATTTTTCAGCAAGTGATGCCCACTTTCAGAGCTTGGAAGAGAGGGTTTGTGAATGATATCACTCTGCATACGCATAGGGTGAAGACTAAACATGTCCAAGAGTTGTCATCATGGATTGACAATCTGTTATAGTTCTCTGTACTTTTTCCTAACCCCTGTTGACACCCCCTGTAATTATTTGTATTTGCTACTGTCTGACCTTTAATTTTCAATAAAATACTGTGGGGCTTTGCCCTACAGTCAGTGTTCAAAAAATAATAATGGTGGTGCTGCGGGTAGGGACGTAGATTTTGGTTCTTGAATAGAATATTTTCCCGATTGTGATCGGGATTCCCGGTTATTGCCGTTACCAAGATATCCCAGTCGGTTACCAGATAAATTTAGAAATGGATTTTTGAATTCAAATTATCTTGAAAGTAGTAATAGGGCTTAATGCTTTAAATTTGCTCTAAACACAAAGGAACACAGTGGTAAGATGGCTATCCATTGGCTCAGTAGTGTTGAGATTGACATTTCAAGCCATCCCCACGATTTACTACAGTAGTAATTTGTCTTTTTTTATCATTTAGATATGGTTACATAGTAATTCCTCAAAACCAAAAAAATAATATCATGAAATTGGACTCGAACAGGGGACGCCATTTACATAACCACGCAATTCTACCACTACGACTTGCCATCATTGTTGTAATCACGAGATATGATCTGTATATCTACATTTAGTAATTCATATTCAAAACTTTGGATTTTTACCAGTTAGCCCGTTTAAAAGTTTCAGCCAACCAAATACAATCTCTTACAAATTCTTTTCAATTATGATAATAATATTGTATTCCATCCGTTTCATAATGTAAGACCTTATAGATATATCTCAAGGTTGACTGCATATGAAGGGAAATGAGTGAACCTACGTACAAAAATGTTTCTAGATACATCTACATATGTATGAATCAAGAAAAAACTAAAAAAGTCTTATGTTTAGGAACGGAGGTAGTACGTGTCACTAAAAATTAAGTGTTATTTTATATGTAACAGTTCAATACATTTTCAAAAAAAATGTGACAACACGCACTTTATAATTATAACCGTCTCAGAATAGGTGACCGTGTGACAGTGAAGTTAACGATGTCTGTCACGCGTTTTTTTGCATCTACCACAGTAGTTATTCCGTTGTTGATGCGAACTCATCTATCACAGATTTTTATGAACCATGTTAGATATATCAATCGCGCTCGTTCCAAAATTTACTTTTCATTGTAGAAACCATTTGCCGGCGGAAAATACCCTTCTACAACAAAAGCATGTTGTGGTAGAAGGTGACTTTTCTTGTAGTTTAATTACATTGGTTTTCATTTCTTAAATATATAAAACCACATGCAAATACATATGTAAAAAATATGCCGTGAAAAACTGAGATCAAAGATGTTTAACAACATGTAAATAAAAAGTAACATGTCTCTTGACCAATTCTGCAAACCTTTCTCCACTCATTGTTTTGCACACCCCTTCTTTGTTCACTTCTTCTATGTCGAAACTAACCGACCTCTTTGGGGTTTCAGAAGTACTACTCCCTCCGTTCGGAAAAGGATGTCACAAAAATGAATTAGAGATAGTTCATTTTTGTGACATCCTTTTCCGAACGGAGGGAGTATATATGTGTGTCACTATGGTCAGTTCTCTTTATTTTGTTGATTTTGGAATTCAGAGGAAATAAAAAAAATCAAAATCATTAAAAAGGTGTACAAGAGAAATTGCTCCAAGCATAAAAACAACAATAAAATACTTTTTTAAGTAGTTCTATTCCAAATAGGAATGTTGGGCATCATATACAATGACAAGATCAGTTCGCACGCGCGCAGGTCTATGCATTTTTTGCTCGTAAGTATTACACCGCCTAGAGTTCACCAAACTTTTGGGTCCGTGCTCAAGTATTGAAGACAAGCAAGTGTCCACCTCTGGGGTGCCCTCTCGGACTATCCACGTGGCACTACGGGAAACCCTCAAGACGCCGACGGCCAGAACATACGCCGACGGCCAAATGTCGGGGCCGTCGGCGTAGACCCCGTTCAGGTTAGCGTAGATCTTTTTTTCTTTTTTAAGCTACGCCGACGGCATTGCCGTCGGCCTATTGTTTTTTTTTTAGCTACGCCGACGGCATTGCCGTCGGCCTAGATTTTCTGTTTTTCTTTTGAGCTAGCCGTCGGCGTATACTTTTTTCTATTTTTCATTTAATATGAAATAATTCATATCTTTAAATCCGTAAATCGGAATTTAACAAATTAAATGTCTAAATCGATTAGAAAAATGAGAGGAATCCAAATATGACATCCATAAAATCTTTTTCACCGTGCACATGACATTTTGTAACATATGTTTGTTACTTGCTTAATTAAAAAGTCATTTTTGACACTTAAAAAATGGAAAATGATATTTATAAAAATAATTTGGAATTTGTTTTTGGCAACAATGTTTGCCCTACCAAGGCACCCCTATGTTTCAAATATGGACACATTATCACAAACTATGGCATGGGGATGGCCATAACTTGGTCATTTGACACGAAAGTTATACATGTCTATAGATGATAGATCTTTTTGTGAAGCATATTTTGAAATATTTGTCAAAACTCAAGTTTATCATTTTTCCTAGCAACTAGTACACATAAGAGGACTCCATGTCAAACGAATTCATCTTTTCAGTATTTTCTCAATTTCTTTTATTTTTGTGAAAAAACGGTCAAAATGACCGTCGTGTCTATTCATTGAAAGGGGTCACATTTTTCGAAACTATCGATGTTTCTGTGATAAAGTCACTACTTTTGTACCTAGAAAGTATTTTTGTAAAAAAATTAGACCAAACTATCACACACTTGTAGTTCAATTTCAATTACTTTTGGAAAATCGGCATAAAGTCATTTAAATAGGAATAATTAGGTAAAAATCGAGAAAATTCCTAATACTTGGGTATTATCCATAAAATATGTAGTACCCTTTGTGAAAATGAGATGGGTGCCTTTTGCAACATATTTTTGGTATTTCCTCCATAACAAAAGTCATTTTTGACACATAAAAAATGGAAAATGATATTTATAAAAATAATTTGGAATTTGTTTTTGGCAACAATGTTTGCCATACCAAGGCACCCCTATGTTTCAAATATGGACACATTATCACAAACTATGGCATGGGTATGGCCATAAATTGGTCGTTTGACACGAAAGTTATACATGTTTATAGATGATAGACCTTTTTGTGAAGCATATTTTTGAAATATTTGTCAAAACTCAAGTTTATCATTTTTTTTCTAGCAACTAGTACACATAAGAGGACTCCATGTCAAAGGAATTCATCTTTTGAGTATTTTCTCAATTTCTTTTATTTTTGTGAAAAAACGGTCAAAATGACCGTCGTGTCTATTCATTGAAAGGGGTCACATTTTTCGAAACTATCGATGTTTCTGTGATAAAGTCACTACTTTTGTACCTAGAAATTATTTTTGTAAAAAAATTAGACCAAACTATCACACACTTGTAGTTCAATTTCAATTACTTTTGGAAAATCGGCATAAAGTCATTTAAATAGGAAAAAGAATCAATTTTCTAAAACCATCGATGTTTATACAATGCAAAGGATGATATGGATGTCATATTAGAATTTCTCTCATTTTCTAATTGACATAGACATTTTATTTTTTAAATTTCGATTAAGGGAATTAAAGATATGAATTATTCCATATTAAATGAATTATTCCATTTTATTTTTTCATTTATTAAAAATATACTATTTTACAATCATTGTTACTTATTCAAATGAATTTTCTAAATTTAAACAATGAAAAAGTGTAACATCCTAAATCAGGGGTTAATATGATTGATATGATATAAGTATCAGTAAGTTCTCATTTCTCATTTGGAAGCTAACAATGAAGGAATTCAAAGGTTAAGCATGCTTGGGCTGGAGCAATTTGAGGATGGGTGACCGAACGGGAACTTTGACCAGCGTAAGTACTTTGACCTATGATTAAATGTGTAATTAGAGATTTAGTATGTAGCTGAGTTAGAAATTTCAAAATAGAAAAAAAAAGTTTAAAAAAGTTTAAAAAAAAGTTCAAAATTTTCAAAAAATTTCAAAAAAAAAAAAAAAAATTTTGCATTCATAGGCCGACGGCATTGCCGTCGGCGTATGAGGGCGTACGCCGACGGCCTCGCATACGCCGACGGCAGAGGGGCTACGCCGACGGGCTGCTACGCCGACGGCTTTCGGCCGTCGGCGTTTCGTGGCTTTCCCGTAGTGTGGTGCTCGCTGGGTGGTTTTCTCGTTTCTTTCTTGGACTGATCTGATCGTTTTGTCGTTGGCTATTCGCGAGGAAAAAGGAAGACGCTCGATTAATTCCCCACGAAGCAAGCTCAGCCCGCCGGCCTTTTCCTCCTCGTTTCCTTTCCCTCACGCCTCTCATGCCCAGAAGGCCAGAAGCTAGGGTTTCTCCAACCCCGCCGCCGCCACCACTAGCCACTCCGGGCGTTGCCCCCGCCACTCGCGCTGCCGCTCGCCGCAGGCATCATCGTCGCCACCGATGCGCCGCCTCCTCTACCTGGCCTCCTCAACTACCACGTCGTCCTGTACGCCGACGGGCGAGGCGAGGAGGTCGCAGGCGGGACCATGTCTGTGGCGGCTGATGATCGTCGAGGCGGCGGCGAGATTCGCGAGGCGACTGATTCATTGGCTAGGAGAGGCCACCTACAAGATATTGGGAGGACAATGCAGCGGCAGCTCGACTATAGGTAGCTGGCTGGCCGTGTCCCCTTCCTTTCTCTTCTTCCACCTCTTTATGTCTCCCTTTTACTTTTCCCCTTCCTTTCTCCCTTGAAGAAGCAGTTTCTTCTCCGCAGGAGCAGCACAACATGGAGGATTTGGGGCTCCTTGCATGTAGCAGCCAGCCATGTCAAATTAATATGGCATTGCGGCTGCTGGTAATCCATGGTGGTACTAAGGAGTTGTAACACCCATATGAGCTCCTCTTTTGGAGATGTGACTGATGTCAGGTAGTGAAATGATAGGTAGTATCTCTCGTCCGCGAGAGTGTCTCTACACATCTGGTGTCCATGCCAAGATCGAAGGACCCATTCCCCAGCTGAACAACCTTCTTGTTTGGATTATTCATATCAAGGTCAGTAATCATCTCCCTCCTGTTCAGGTTTTAATTTCCTTACTAAAAGTCATGAATCCAACTTTGGATTTGAATGAGGTTGTAGTTCCTGCTAATTGTTTGATCCAAAATATTTATTATTGCCCCATGATTGATTCTTTATGTACTTTTCAAATTTACTCAAAAGGTAGTCAATGCTTTTGTTGTTATTACTACAACCTGATCATAACTAGATTATGTAATGGTAACCATAGTCCCAACTGATAATTACAATTTCTTATTAGGCTCCATGTTCGTGAACTAATTTCACGGATCCGCGGATTGTATCATTTGTCACGACGCCCTTCTGTGCTCTGGGTATCAACAATGAATGCTGATGAACCTCCACTATCTTTTTCTGAAGTTAAGTCATTTTCAGAAATTCTAATCAGCCTAGAAGGTATGTGTACATCCATCATCTTTTTTATATTTACTTGCAATTCTAACTATCTTGTGAGTACCCAGCTCAGCAGTCATGTCCACATAAATCAACGCAGACCTGACCTTGCATTGCTTCTTTTCGTTACCAGTTTTTTTCAGGGCCTTCACTTGATCTTTTTAAAAAAGCTACAATTTGCTAATTATAGTCCAGCAATTATTTATTGGAAGATCTGTGGTGTGATTTGTTAACATGATAAGTGGTTCAGTAGGTCTCATGGCATGGAGAAGATCAAAATATATTCACTGCTTCCCCAAACGCGCTGCTGCATCGTCCTGTATCCTGTCCTTGCCTCTGTCCATCGAGTGTCCAAGCGGGCGGTGGAGGTGAGTGCTGCCCCATCTCAGTTTCATTTTTTTTCTGTGTTGATGTGACCGTTGGAATAAGCGCTCCCTTCCATTTATGTATTGTTATATCTCTCAGTGTGTTATGAGATAGTATAGTAGAAAAAAAACATGTTACACACTAGCTAGGTTTATGCATTTATAGATTGGAATAAGAATTGGTTGTATAGCAAGGTATTATATGTGTTGGAAGGGGAATTAGGTACCTGCAGTCCTGCAAAGAATCCGTTGTAGAGTATCCACGCATCATGATCATTGTTGTAGAGCACCCCTGCATGAGTGAAGATATTAAATTTTACTGATAATTTGGTTTTGTTTTGGTTGTAGTTCAACTCCAAACATTGATTACATGGCTAAGTGGCTATCTAAATTAATAATCGTGTTATAGGCTTCGTGCGAACATTCAGATCTCACTTCATTAAACAATCCAGTGCTTACTCCGACAGAAATAACGACAAGACTACAGATAGATGATGTAGTAATTGCTTTGTTACAGTGTCATCATTTATCCTAAAGAAACCTACAAAGCTTTTTATTGAAAAATATTGTGAAAAGTGCTATGTATACATAAGTCGGCTAAGCGCCTGAGCCTATAACAATTTGGATGCAATTTGAATGCTGAACAGGTATCAGTACCCAATGGAATGCAATTTGGATGCTGAACAGTTCAGACTTGATAACAATAATTACCATGGTGATTGGTGCATCCATCTTCTACTTCTTTGTTTGGTTCTTCAAGCACAAGAGACTGATGCCCTTGTACAGTATAAGCTCTTCATAGGGTGGACTCAACCTAGCTTCTATTGTCTCTGTGAAGGTACCTGGTCAAAAGCCTTGAATTCATGTAAATTTGCATTATTTCAGAGGCTTGCAGTGTACTTAGAAACTTCCATGCTTGCAAATATTTCGCCATATTAATATAACATATATTTTCGGGGTTATCAGAAATATAAAGGAGCACAAATTATTTGAGGGCATATTTTTTTACTCCATGTTGAGTATATTGTGGCTTTCTTCCTATCCATTTATAGGAATCTATTTTTACATAGCCTATCCAATGCTCATGCAGCATTCCAATTGCGTTTACATGAATGTTGTGTCATTGCAATGCGTGATATTAAATTTATTCCGTTTCTCTTTTCCATATCTGTACATTTTGAGGTGTCTGCATACATGTTATTGTTCATTGGTAAATTTGCTTTAGGTGAAGATAATAGGCTAACAAAGTACATTCCATTCCGTGGAACAGAATACTATGGTTGTCTTCTAGCAGTTTTTTGTCACGGTTCAAGTATTGTGATTCATTTACTATATGGGACCGACATAGTAAATTTTCTTAGCTATATAAAGGCAATGTTTAGAAACTCAGAAAACTTCAGATTTCAAATCTGAGTTTTGTGCTCTTGGAGGGTATGATGCCAATAAGGCTACTGCTATGGTTTCACAGTTGAAGCTGGTCTGTTGCGTTGGTGATGCCGAGTGCAGTGGTAAGGATAATCTGTTGAAACTCAGGTCAAGGGTAAGGAATGTCGAGAATAGTGTTACCTTTATTGTTGAGAGTGCCAAACCAATCTGAATATTAGGTAATCATATTTTAAGTTTATTGTTTTATTTCCATGCCCATCTTCATAGCCTTCCAAGTATTTGTGTTTGGATGCCATGCCATGCCCACACATATAAAGTTCATGTTTTAGCTATCAGCAGATGTTCATTCTTATTAAGATTACCTCTCTGGCCTGAATAGGCTATCTTATTTCATGTTGGGTCTGCAGTTTGCACACATTTCCCTGTCGCAGAGGGAAATTTATACCTACATGTTTTTTGTGCAAACAACCTGATGAGTTAAGATGCTAGGTTGCAGCCTTTTGTATGCTTAAAGGATTCTAATTTTATTTTTGCTCTGCACTATGTAATTGCCAGAAAGATCGTCTTACGAGATCGTATGGTTTCTGTGCACTGCACACTTTTCATTTCATGACTCCATTATTTTGGCACTTAAAAATGGAAAAATGATATTTATAAAAATATTTTGATAAAACTCAGTTCTGCAGCATTGTTTGTCATACCAAGATACACCTATGTGTCAAATATGGACACATTATCACAAATTACGCCACGGGAATGATCATATCTAGTTCATTTGACTCGAAACTTCTACATGTTTATAGATGATTGAACTTTTTGTGAAGTAGTTTTTTGAAAAACTTTGTCAAAACTCAAGTTTATCATTTTTTCTACCAATTAGTACACATAAAAGGACTCCATGCCAAAGGATTTCATTTATTGAGTATTTTTCACTTTTTTTTATTTTGTTGAAAAAACGGTTAAAATAGCCGCCGTGCATATTCATCGAAAGGGGTCGCATGTTTCAAAACTATCGACGGTTCTGTGATATAACCACTACTGGTGTATCTTAAAATTAATTTTGTAAAAATTTCAGAGCAAACTATCACACACTTGTAGTTCAAAATGCAATTACTTTCGGAAAATAGGTATAAAGTCATTTAAATAGGAAAATTTAGGTAGAAACCGAGAAAATTCCTAATATTGCTGGATTATCCATAAACTATGGTCTACTTTGTGTGATAATTGGATGTGTGCCATTTTCCACCATATTTTTTGTACTTGCTTCACAAAAAATGCCATTTTTGACAATTAAAAATTGAAAAATGATATTTATAAACATATTTTGAAAAAACTCAGTTTTGCAACATTGTTTGTCATACCAATATACACCTATGTGTCAAATATGGACACATTATCATAAATTACGCCACGGGAATGATCATATCTAGGTCATTTGACTCGAAACCACTACATGTTTATAGATGATTGACCTTTTTGTGAAGAAGGTTTTTTTAAAACATTGTCAAAACTCAAGTTTATCATTTTTTTTCTACCAACTAGTACACATAAAAGGACTCCATGCCAAAGGATTTGATTTTTTGAGTATTTTTTCACTTTCTTTTATTTTGTTAAAAAAATGGTCAAAATGGACCCCGTGCCATAATTTGTGATAAAGTGTCCATATTTGACACATAGGTGTGTCTTGGTATGCCAAACATTGTTGCCAAAAACAATTTGTAAAATATTTTTATAAATATCATTTTCTATTTTTTAAGTGCCAAAAAATGACTTTTTTACTAAGCAAGTACCAAAAATATGTTGCAAAAAGTCATATACATGATGAAAAAGATGATATGGATGTCATATTTGGATTCCTCTCATTTTTCTAATCGATTTAGACATTTTATTTGTTAAATTTAGATTTACGATTTAAAGATATGAATTATTCCATATTTGATGAAAAATAGGAAAAAAAAAAGAAAAACATAGCTATGCCGTCGGCGTAGCCCTGTACACGTATGCCGGCGTAGCCCTATACATCGACGGTTAATCGTACTCCGACGGCCACTTCGACGGGCTGGCCTCCTCGTCCTCTACGCCGACAGCCTCGACAAATGGCCGTCGGCGTATAGAACGGCCGTCGGCGTATAGGCCCATTCCTGTAGTGGTAAGACTTAACCGTGGCATTCGCGCTGCACGCCACTGTGTTCACCAGTGGTGTAAGACGTAAAAACCCTCAGTATTCCATCAGTGCTTAAACCGTTGTAGCGTCTTCTCAGTTGAGCCATCGAAAGATTGGGGCGAGGGGATGGATACCCTTGATCGATTTAGGGTTGCCATTGGAGTTGGAGCATATCCACCCCATCCTCGCTAATTTGACCGTGCGGAATCATTGCCGTGTGTGCGTTTCAAAGAGCTGATTTCCGGTAGTGAACAAGATAGTCCATTGGAAATTGTTTTTGTTTACCAATTCCATTCGAAATTGTTAGTGTATGCTCCTGGATTCTGATACTCCTCAACGGTACAAGTAGCTTAGATATGAAATCGTTTTCTTCTTCTTCTTCTTCTTCTTCTTCTTCTAAACCATAGTGGATGGGATTTTTGAAGGCCTCAACTGATCCTGGAAGTGGCAAATTCGAGGATTTAAAAATGCAACATAATGTATTTTCTATACAATATAATTTCACTAAACTAACTAAACTAGACTGATGTTGCATTTTTCTTTACACAAAAATCCGATCACCCATTTCTTTCTAGGTACGTACTATGGTTCAGGAGCAGTTCTTCTGGAGTCTCCATGTAGGCAAAAGTGGCGATCCCCAATAAGTTCTTGCGAACAACATCGTATCTCATGATCTCCAACCCGGGCCTCTTCTTCCACACGCGGGCCATACTGCAAGAAAGGCTCCACATCGGACATAACTCTTTTTAGTCTCATTAGTGGGACCATTTCGAAAACAAAGTCTCACTAGTAGGAAACCCTTATATAGTGGACATGCTATTAGTATCGTTTTTTTATAACACACCATTGATAATAGCAGTGGCGCGCCCAATTCGTGCACACCGCCAGTACGTGGGACCCACGTGACCACCCGGGGCGAAAGATATCGGTGGGGTGCCATGTTAGTTGGCCGCCACTTAGCATCTTCCATCAGTGGCGTGTCCATCTTCACACCACATGTATCTTGCACGTCGTGACGTGCGCTGTGACTACATATGCCTCCCATCCCAGCTAGGCGTCGTCCTTCTCCACTCTACAGATCTCTCCGTCCACCCCTCTCCTCCCCCACTCATTAGATGCATCGTGTGCGTGCGCACGGCGATTGGTCTGGTGGCGCGAGGGGTCCGAGGACAAGCTGCACTTAGAAAAATAGCCTACAAATTAACTGCACCGTCAACTTAGACTCGACACCGTCAACTTAGACAATAGCTAACTGCAAACTGAAACTCGACACCTAAAACTGAAGAAAAGGAACACCTACATTTGAAGCGGGGATAAAGCATTGCCTTTTATATTGATATAGGAGAAGCAAACACAACACGGCCTAGGCCAAAGTAAAAACTGGAATGTAAAAGGTACAGGTACAGTCAACCGACACCGTCCAGTCTCTCAGCAAGAAAGATCGTCATATCTTTTGCCGACGGTCAGCCCTAAGCAACTATCTCAGCCAGAGATTTGTCTCCGGCCAGAATCCAGTTTCGGCCCTCATCTTTGATCTTGTGGGTTAGCGTCGACGGCACCGTGAAGGTGTTGTTGAAGACGCGAGCGTTTCTTTCCTTCCAGATTTCCCAGGTAATCAGCATGATCGCTGACCTGAGCCCTTTAGGGTGAGCCGTGGGGGACTTGGAGACCGCCTGCCAATAGTCAAGGACAGTAGGCCGGTCCGTGCCCAAGTCCTGCCAAAGGAACACCTACAGCTATTGATTTATTCAACATGATAATCTACGCCTAGCTTAGATCACCATTTCTTCTTGTTCAGGAGCAGTTCTTCTGGAGTCTGCATGTAGGCAAAAGTGGCGATCCCCAAGTAGTTCTTGCGAACATCTTCGTATCTCATCATCTCCAGCCCCGGCTTCTTCTTCCACACGCGCGCCATACTGCAAGAAAGGCTCCTCTTGTCGCTCATCCTGTGCTTGCGCAGGTCGTACCCATTGAACTCCTGAGCCACTGCTAGGGCATGCTCGCCGTGTACGAAGAGTGGCCACGTGACCTGCTGCTTCGCCGTATCGACCTGTATGTTGTACCTACGTGCCCACCGTTGCTCCTTCCTGCTCTCGAGACACCACACCTAATATATTAGCGCGATATGGATTAATCAATTGATGAACGCGTGAGACAGACTCTGCTCCATGGTGTACCTCCACCCTTGTCGCTGGGGGCACCTCCACGGTGACCGCGACGCAGAGTCTCGCGCGCATCACCGTGAGGCGGTAGCTGCACCCTCGCTCCGGCGTCTCCGGGAGCCACTTGACGGGCGCGACGCGCCAGTACTCCAGGTCCAGCGACAAGATCCCCTCCCCTTCCCCCGTGATCCAGTACGCCGAGCCGTGCACGCAGACGACGCCGCCCGGCTGGCACCTCCCGCTCGCGCCGGGGCTCGGCACGTCCCGCCACTACACGTCGCCGAGCGTGTACACCTGCACGGCGTCGAACGTGCCGGACTTGTTGAAGTAGCAGGGGACGTGCACCACCGTGTACCGCAGCGTCATCGGGTGGAACCCGAACCCGTATGCATCGTGCGCGTTCACGCCCGGCGAGCATGGGCTGATGCCGTAGGCGCGCGGCGCCGGCGTGACAGGCACCGCCGCCTCCCGCGTGCACGGGTTGGACACCGTGATGGCGCCTGTGGTGGAGTCGAGGAAGCAGATGAGGCCGTTGCGCGTACCGACCACGTCGACGGAGAGCGGGCCCGTCCATACGGGCCTGTGCCGGCGTCCCAGTCCCCGCGCCTCATCGACGACGTAGGCGGAGGCACGGTCGTGTGCCTTGACGACGGCGAGGATCTTTGTGCGGACTGCGGACGTCGCGCTCCTGCGTGCGCTCGTCGATGGCGTAGCGCCAGTGCCTGCACAACAGGCGGCACCGCCGCCGGGAGCTAGTCGGCAGCAGCACCAGGATGTGCACAAGAACGTCTGTCGAGAAGTCCATGCCCATGGCGTTTGTAGCGGCAGCTGTGCTAGCTAGGCACCAAGATCTTCGCTACGTATAATATGAGAGTTTTCCTTCTGAAATTCTAGAGTTCGAGTCCTATGCAGCATTCAGTTTAGTCCAGACATGACCTGACGGTCTCTGCATCTTTCCGCCCGTGATATAACCTAACTATGCGAATTTCCGTTGTATGTCTCCGTGATACAGCCAAACTTCTATTGAAATCTGGACTCTCGTGCATAGTTGGTTACAGCATGTCAGTATCCCTGTTCGAAACAAAAAAGTTGGTTCACTGCATCTCTTTTTGCTACACACATATCTGAACATATGGGCAGGCAGAAAAACTGGTCGGTCCTCCCGTCTCCGTTAACGGCTGTCTCGTCGCTCGTCACGGGTGGTGCCATGTCAGCCTGGCCGGTGAGTCCGCCTAGTCAGAAATGCTGTCAATTCGCGATTAGATGCAAATTGGGGTTTTTTGCGAACGGCGCGAAAATTTCTAGTAGGGTTGTGCGATTGAAAACAAAAGTGGTACCAAAGTGCAATTGACTCGCGAAAACTATTTTTACTATCAACTCGAGTGATGGAGAGGCTCTTGTTGCTTCATCTTCCATGTGGCATCGCCGATGAGGATATGATTAATTCACTTTGCTCCGTCCTGAGGAGACATGAGTTAAGTGAGTAAGTGACCATTCTAGGGACGTACGCCAGTCGGCGACTAACACGATGGAAGGGATTGCTGTAACTGCTTCGTAGCGAATGTGATTGGTAATGTGAGCCATGTGCTCGTGGACCTTGATTGTCGGCTACTCTTACAATGACTGTACTAGAATAGGTTGCATCGATTTGGGTATATCACGCACGCCGGCTAATACAGCATGTGGGCCATGTTTTCCTTTTCGTTTGGTTGTAGCTAATCCAGTTCTTTGTACTCCAGTGGGCCATCAACCGACGTCGATGACGGCGGCACTCGGCAGCGTGGCGCCGGAGTCTCGACGATAAACTCGTGATAATGGACGCGCGTAGGGCTGTGAAATTGTCTTGCGTCGTGGCGGCGTCACCGCCAGGCCTGACGAGGCATTACGTTGATCCCTCCTAAACTTGGGTTGGAAGAGGGTAGCGACGGCTTCCAGAGCGCGCTGAGAATCTGTTGTACTGCTTTGTGCTCCCGTCTCGTTGTTGGGTGGTTTGGTGAGGCCTCGGAATTTAGACGATTTTGCGTCGGTGTGAGGCTCGGGTACAGGCCCCTGATCATAGCCACCCCCTTCATCAAACTTGTAGGTGTAACAACAGTTGTCACCAGAAGATGGCTTCGAATTGATCGTTGCATTATTTGAAAGCATTTGATGAATAATATAATAAAAAATTGTGTGCATCAATTTGATGTAGAGGCCGGAGTTTCAACCTCCTTTTTTTGGAAAAATATTACCTCCAGTGATGCAATGTGTGTGTTTAGTTGTTTGTCTTAGTGATGTTGCTCTAACCTTTTCTCAATATGGTAGATTTACCTGCTATATTGCCACAATACAAATAACGAAACTAAAAGATTACAACATGGGAATTGTGGAAAACAACCAGATCAACCTAGTGGTTAAAAGAAATTTGAAATGATCGATTGCGTAACATGAATTTAACGAAATTTGTCTACGAACTTGTCCAATCATAAACATGAAATTAAAGATCTCCAGTTTCCGAAACTTGGAATCCCCTGTCGAAAAGAAATCACATCGCCGATGTGCATCTTTTTGTGTTGACCTGATCCCGAAATGACAAAAAGGTAACCACCAAAACACACTAGTAGGAAAGCGTTTATAGGTGGGCAGGTATTGGTTGCGGGTCACAATAACGCCACGCCACAGGTATTTTGGCAGAGGCACTATAAAAATACCGCATCCAAATAAATATTTCAGTGTGACCGTTTTTAATCAACAACTTCAATCCTACATCCATATTGCCCATAACTTCCGCTGATGCTATTGTTCCAATGGGTTGGTCCTCCTAGAACTCAACCTCCGCTTGTTCTATTTCATTCAACAGTTCATTTGGTAATACCCAGTTGAATAGTATGTTACAAGTGGCCTTCCGACTCAAAACATCACCCGCCACATTGGCCTTTCCCGGTATTCATGGCATAGTCTTTGATAAGCTCTACCCATATACATTATCTCATATTCAACTCCTTCTGAGTAAAGAAATAATTTTGGCCTCTTGTGGTCTATATACAACAACTCACTTTGACTCCATGGAAAATGTGTCCAACTTTCCAATTGCCGCTAAAAGTTCTATGTCATGTGTCGGATAGTTAACCTTATATGGTTGAAGTTTTCTCAAATCATAAGCAATGCCTTTTCGGCCTTGCATTAATACACAACGTAATCCACGTTTTTGGAGGCATCACAATAGGCAGTGCAATCCTTTCCAATGTTGGCAATGTTAATACTGGTGAAGTTGTTTGACTACTCTTGAACTCTTGAAAACTTTCCTCACATTTTGCTGACAACACAAAAGTGATCTTTTCTCAACAACTTTTTCATTTGTCCAGCAATTTTAGAGAATCCTTCAATGAACACTTGCCATAGTTACCCGCCATTTTGGGAGCCTTAGACTTTGTCACATTCTCCCATAGTAACCCCGCTCTTAGGAGTTTATGAGTGTCTCTAAAATGTGTATATGACATTAACTCCTTACTCATCGAACTCCTATTAACAATACTGCTGCCTAAGAGCAAGTAAAATAAGGTACAGCAAGCTCACTAGTAGAGAAAAGCTTATAGAAATATGACTTTCTGTGGCGCACCAATTTCTGTGCGCCACAGAAATATTTTTAACTCCTATTAACTCCTTACTCAGATCCCCCCCCCCCCCCCCCCCCCCCCGGTCCCCGTGGATCGCCTTTTTAGTCTTGTAAGAAGTAAAATAAAATGATAAAAAATTCAATAAATAAAATCCTTTGCGATGTAGTTAGGTATGAGTGTCTAGTAGGTATAGAAATTTTGAAATATGAATTTTGACCTTTTCTGCAACAAATGAAAAAAATCTTGTAACGGCCATAACTTTTGCATACGACATCGAAATAATGCAAACAATATGTCAAAAAACACTAGAGAAAACCTGAGTTCGAATCCACCCGGGTTTACGCGGTCAGCAATTCACAGATTACTCAAATTCCAAACGAAAAAAAAGTTATTTCAAACAGACGATTTTTCGTAGCAAAATCAAAAAAAAAGGAAAAAAAGAAGAAAAAAAATCGGTGGCGCATGGGCCAAGGATGCGCCACATAATTGTTGGCGGGATTCGAAATTTGAATCCCGCCGGCCGGGCCCCTTCTTCTCCCTCTCTTTTCCCCTTCTCTCCTCCACTTCTCCTCTCCATCTCCTCCACTTCTCCTCTCCCCTTTTCCTCCATCCTCCTTCTCCTCCACTTCTCCTCTCCTTCTCCTCCACTTCTTCTCTCCTTCTCCTCCTCCACCTTCTCCTCCACCTCCTCCTTCACCACCCCGGCGACCTTCTCCACCTCCGGCGACCTCCTCCACCACCTCCGGCGACCTCCTCCACCACCTCCGGCGACCTCCTCCACCACCTCTGGCGATCTCCGGCGACCTCCAGCTCCACCTCCGGCGACCTCCTCCTCCACCCCGGCGACATCCGGCTCCAACTCCGGCGAACTCCGGCGACCTCCGGCGACCACCATCCTCCACCAACCTCCGACGACTCCCTCCTCCACCCACCTACGGCCAAGCCCGGTGCTGCCTCCGACGAGCTCCGACGAAACAAAATTCCGGTGAAATTTGGGCGACCAGATCTAGATCTGGCCAGAATCCAGATCTAGATCTGGCCGCCCTTTTTTTGAAATTCAAAAAAAATTATGTGGCGCACGGTTGGGGGGTGCGCCACAGAAATATTTCTGTGGCGCACGGTGGGGGGGTGCGCCACAGAAATATTTTTGTGGCGCACGGAGGGGGTGCCACAGAATAAATTTTAGTGACGACAATTCTGTGGCGCACCCAGCAAATTTGCGGGTGCGCCACAGAATGTCAAAAAGGTGCGCCACTAAAAGCCTTTTTCCTACTAGTGGTTGTAAGGATTTAAATAATGTATTTGTGCTTACATGGAGGAGAGAGAAGAGGAGAGAGAATGAAAGTGGGCTCTCATGCAAGAGCCAACTACAACACATGCTCATAGGCACTTTGTGAGAGTAAAAGGTGGGCCATGTCTTAATAAAATAGCATATCTTTATAGGTAACTATTATACAAGTTGGATATAGTGTTGGCTATATATGACGTGGCAATACCTTACAGCCGACTGTTTCCTCTACTACTGAACTTTCTCTAAGGAATCAAGAAACCATGAAATGGAAATTCCAAATTTAAATATGTTGTGTTCGCATTCACCTTTTAACAACACTTTCAGCTTGCATGTACGCACAAGACACCTCAATTGTGCGTATTTGCCGTAGCATACCTGCTATATTGGACTCAATACATGCATGGACAAAAATTAAACATGATGAAAAACTAACTAACACGATTAATTATTTTCAACAATACTTGATCTTCACCATCGTGTGAAACTGAAGCGACTCTTCAGAGCACGAACTTAACATGCCGCATGGTTGTTTGCGATCGGACCATCCCATTATTTTCGGACAATGTTTTCCCAAGCATTTAAAAAATGGCAGGAGGCGGGGATATAAATTGAGAAGGAGGCTACCAGGGGGACGTCATCAAAAGTGAACCTAGTGAGCTTGGAACAAGTTATTTCTAGAGAAGTTAAATAAAGCCTGATCAATGTGTTCTAGGGTAGGGTTTTCGCGCTTACTTGACCAGGCGAGACGCGTGTCTAAAAGGGTAAGTTCAATAAGCGAAGTTTTTGGTATGCCACTAAAGAGACAAGCTTCATTGAATCTAAATTTGGCATTATTCTTGACAGAGGGATGCGCACGAGGTTTTCAATCAGCTGGACCAAGGAGTTTACTTTTCATTGCATGCTCTTCTTCCATTTTTTTCCTAATTTATAACATACACTGGAAATTATATCTATTTTATACATGAAAAAATAAAAAAATGCAGCTTTATCATGTTTATGAATCATAGTGAAAAGTCAGGATATCATGTGAACTCCATGAAATCTAAAGATTTGAGTCCAAGGCTCCAACCCCACGACGACATTTCACCTCCTTCTAGAGCGTTGTTTTGTTCGAAAAAAACTCAAGTTCTTTCGGTGGATAAGAGATCCGGTATATATCCTCATTAATGTATTTTCTCGGTTTCCACCCATATATATAATAATTACTACCAAACTTATGACTTTTCTTTTTATCTTCAGAGATACGTTCATGCTTGTCATAAATATATTCACGTATCTACGTAAATCTTCAATTAATCTCTAATAAATACTTTCTTGTTAAAAACACCAAATATTTTGGCATATATGCAAAAAATAATTTCGCTTATAGTAATAAGTTAATAACCTATTCACGAGGTGGCCCTCCATTCCTCCTATGACCTCCATGCAGCCAGCCCATTTAGTGAAAACTTGAACAAAACCCCCAACTTCTCTCACTCACTGCAGTTCATACGCTCTCCCGTCCTCTCTCTCCAATCCATCGGCCACCACCAAACACCAAGCTTCACGGCCATGGCCGCTTCGCTCGCTGGCGGCGTGGTCAGGAGCATGCCGATGTTTGAGGGCGACGTGTTCCTAGGCGACGTCGACGTGTTCCTCCCACCAGGAAGCCCAGGCATGGAGCGCCACCACCCTGTGTTCCCGAGCAACAAGATCCGGATCAGCTGCCGGTCGCCGGCAAGCAACAGGTGCCCGCCGTTGGCTGTGCTGCAGGTGATCAGCCCTTACTCCATGCGCTGCAAGCTCCGGGCCACGAAGTTTGATCTCCATCCCAAATCCCTGCTGGGCAGGCTGCACTCCATCTGCTGGAACGAACGCATGGTATACAGATTTTGTCAGTCGTCTACAGCTTTTAATCACTAATAATCCTTGCCAGATCGACTTTGTTTTGCACCTGTTTGGTTTAGCATACATGTATATATTGGATTAAATTACCATCAGGTTGGCATGGTCTGTGATTTCCATGTTACTAGTACTTCCTCCGTTCCAAAATAACTGTCTTAGATTTGTCAAAAAATAGATGTATCTAGACATGAAACAAGTATAGATACATTCACTTTTGTACAACTTTGAGACACTTATTTTGGGACGGAGGGAGTATATAATATGCATTTAAAGGATTTTTTGATCTCTTCTTAATTTACTGTACTGGTTCACTTCATTTGATGCACTGCAATTCAGGATGTCAACCGAGAGCCAACTGATGATAGATCTTAATTTACAGGATTAATGCAACATAAATTCAATCATATGGTTATATGTACTAATATGGTCCAATACGCACTTTGAATTCTTAAATGAAATACGTAATATAGATAAGGAGTAGTGTATTGTGTTGGATGCCATAATATTGGATGAAGTTGTGTGTAACAACCAAGAGTGACAACATGTGTACAATATGCTGCCCTTAATAATAGCCGAGAGATATCTTTAAATTTCTTTGATGCTTAAGCATGGTACTAATTATAATGTCTTTTCCTCAGCATTCGACCAGGTATTTTTATTTATTTTCGTTCACTCTTGATAACATTTCAGATGTAACATAGGATTTCCATCATTTTTATTAGACTGAATAAACAGACAGGTTCGGATACAAATTATTGTTCTTATTCATTGTCGTTTTGCAGACCGCTGTGGTGGAGGCCGGAGCAGATGAGCTGCACCTTGTGGCTATGCAAAGCAAACTGAAGGGTGTGCCTTGCTTCTGGTGTTGGTCCGCACAAACCGGGCTGTACGCGGCATGCCTTGGGATGCTCAACCAGCGATGCCTTGCTATTGTGTTTGACCTCGATGAGACAGTTGTGTTTTCGAACAACGAGCAAACATTCAAAAATCACATGAACAAGATTAAGTCAGACTTGGAGAACTGTGAACTTGATGCTGCTGCAAAATTGTCACTCCTCGGTGAACTCAATAAGGTTTATAAGGATAATGAATTGCTCAAGAATTTCACTGAAACATGTACTATCACTGTCAATCATGAGATTGTGAGGAGCCAACCTGAGAAGAGCATGTTGCATAAACCTGGCGGAGTACAACAACTTATTGTGCGGCCTGTAATCAGGATCCCTCGAAGGAATGCGGTTCTGACCCGCCTCAAACCAATGGTATATATGGTTTAGTTGAACATTCTGCAGATCATAAAATGTCCTTTATTAATATTAACTGCTATGCTAGTTTAATTACTATTGAGAAATTGCTTCATCCGGTGCTCATGGAATTAAGCAACACTAGTAGAAAAAGCACCTATGGTCCCGGTTGGGCTTGGACATCAGTCCCGGTTGCCCAACCGGGACTGGCCAATCGGGACCAATGCTGGTCCCGGTTGGTCCAAGAACCGGGATCAATGCTGGTCCACGTGGCCAGTTCTGGTTGGGCGTGGGGGAGACCCATTGGTCCCGGTTCTTAATACGAACCGGGACCAATGTGTGCCTTTTTTTTTTGGTATTTAGGGTTTAGGGTGCCCCCTCTCCCTCTCGCCGGTTCCCTCTCGCCGGTGCCCCCTCTCCCTCTCGCCGGTGACCCCTCTCGCCGGTGCCCCCTATCCCTCTCGCTGGTGCCCCCTCTCGCCGGTGCCCCCTCTCCCTCTCGCCGGTGCCCCCTCTCGCCGGTGCCCCCTCTCCCTCTCGTCGGTGCCTCCATCGTCTCCCCCTTCTTCGCATCGCCGACGTGCTCTCCATCGTTTCCGTACGCATATTATACAATATCGATATTGTTTTTATAGTTCATGATCAGTATGTACATTATGTATAAAGTAATCTAATAAATCCATAGAGAAGTCGTTAGAGTTATTTCTAGGCAGGGTGTGTTTTATTTTCTCAAATCAAATTGTTTATGGTCGTAAATTTTAATATCAATCTGATTTATGAAGGGTGATGATTTGACCTACATATATCTTGTAAACTAACCCAAAATACAAATTTTTGTTTGTTGGAACAGGCGTGAAATATTTGTATAGGGATACAACTCAATTTCGTATTACAGGAGGGTTAGCTGTTGGGTTCAAGAACTTGTAACCTAGATATAATTTATATATAGGCTAAAAGAATATGTCCATGGGTTAGACACGGGATCAAGAGAGGGACGGTTCGTGGGCCCGTGGCAGGGTGGTGAGACTGGCCATGGTTGGTGTTTGGAGACGCTATGGAAATCCTTGATGGGCAATGTTGATGTATTTCATCAACATATGCATGCACTGTACCTATAGTAATGCCTGAGGGATACAGACGATGCAGGCGTTCACAACGAACCTCGTGAACAAACATCGGCTCGCCTCCAGTTTTTTCAATGTTTTGACCCAGATACAGTTCAAACATAGTCGAATAGGTATTTGGTTAATTTGCGTGTGGCAATGATATTGATGTAGAGATTAAATCCAATTAGGGCCATAATTTCTGAGATTTATAGTTTGTGTGTTATGTAGGGTCTAGTTGCAAACACCAGTGGGCTTACACAAGCTAATTTCACAAATAAAATATATATACTACTAGCATCATGTGCACATCGCAAGTATATTTTATACAAGAGTGAACACTAGTTCATAATTATTGCTTTGTATTCATAGCTCCTCTTCGTATTTAAATCCAAGCATCATTTTTATATATACATCAGCTATTTTGCAACAACCTTGAAAACCTTCTTATATTTGATGTATATCCATGTAAGAGTTATACAGATCCTCTCTTCTTACTAGTGCAACACTACATCTCATCCAGGATCCAACCAGTAGTTTTTTTGTAAACATAAGGCCTGGTTGGGATGATTTGAAGAATTATCTGATTACTACCAGTGGACGCCAAAGATATAAGGTCTACGTATGTACAATGGCTGGCAGAGATTATGCTCTTGAGGCATGGAGACTGCTTGATCCAAACGGCAATTTGATAAGCTCAGAGGAGATTTCACAACGTTTATGTGTGAAGCCAGGTAAAATAAAACCTGAATATTGAGTACATATGTATATTCTTATTTCATGAGACCCTCACTGGATGCATAATAAATATTGATAGTTCTTAAATAAATTTTCCAAAAAAATGGTAATGCTTTTAGACAACTTTAATAGCATTTTGGTTTAAAAAAATACGTAGCATTATTTGTATCTTCATGTATGTTGGTTACACGCATAACTAGTAGAACATCCTTATAATGTATAAGTAAAAGAGAAATTTATTGACGGATGGAAGACCCACTAAAAACAATTATATTTATTATTTGTGCCATATGCATTTTCGTCTTATTATATTTGCATTGACTACTAGATTCCAAAAAGTCGCTTGAGCGTGTGTTTCAAGAGAGTTTATGCCATCCAAATATGGCCTTGGTGATTGATGACCGGAGGGATGCTTGGGATGATAAAGATAAGCGGCGGGTTCATAAATTGCCGATTTACAATCCATCAGCTTCCCGTGAAGACATGGTAATTTATTTGCATCTCAATGCTTCCCTACCTTAATTACCGAAGAGAACAAATATAGACTAGTCTAAAATGTTGCATGCATATTAACTGATCAGGTACTGGATGGTCATAGTGTGCTTCAGATTGTAAGAAATGTTACATGGAATGCCCGTCAAGAATTCTTCAGGTTTATATCCTGTATAAAAATATAATACGATATGGTCTCAACTCTCAGTATTGTATCTAATTTGGTCGTCATATGTATTTAATCAGTGGGTTATATATCTTGCAGAGATTTTGATGGGATGCTACTGAAAACAGTAAATGAACTAATGTATGAAAATGATGTACTGGATCTTCCATACACTCCAGATGTTTGTGACTACTTACAGCCTAGGGTATTTTCTTGCTACCTTTATGTTGTTTGGTCTGTGACTAACATCCATAAATTGATATCACTTGCTATTACGTTCCAGAATAACAAGATTGTAAGACACAGTGATGCTTCTATATACCCCAAGGATATAAGTGGAGCTGAAGTTGATAGTGGAAGCAAGAATTAATGGAGAGGTCAGCTTTGCTCAGTTCTTTCTGCTTACTTGTCCACCTTCGTAACTAGAGAAATAAGTTAGGGATATCTTATGTCATATGAGTGTAAATCAAGGTGATTTTAAAATAGTATTAAATTCTTGTGGGGATCAAATATGACATTATATGATGATAGATGTTCAATTTTGTCTAGTTTTTATGGCGTGGCAAAAAGATATATAAATAAATTTTAAACCTCGACAAACATTATAGCTAGTCAAGAATCCTTGACATGACGACTGGCTACTTGACCAATTAAAATTACAACAAAGACCAATCTAATAAAAAAATAACCACTAAATACAATATCATAAACTTTGTTATGCAACATGACATCATAAAAATAAATACAAGCATTACGTGTTCCTCATTCGATATAATGTAGGCAATTATGTCGTCTGGTATAATGTTGTATGTCTTGCATATTCATTTGCTTCAATTTCTCCCTTAATGCAACAGAACTTGCAATTAACATTTGTTTCCGTATCTACGATTGATTTTCGATGTAATTAGTGCAATGTAATTCATGGCCTGATTATTTAAATATTGTTCTAATCATCAATTCTCTACTATACGTACCCTATACCAATGCACTTGTGTTTTCTACCCTGATTATTTTCCACGGAGCTCGACTTTTGAGAAACACAATTTTTTGACTAAACCAAAAAAAAATTGTTCTTGCAGATTGGCCCCGTGGGTTCAGCAAATTAAGTAGATCATCCTGCCAAGAAAATTAAATTTGTTGAAGCTTCTTTTGGCGATCAATCCGGATTTATCTTGAAACAACTTAATTCAATCGTGTTGACAGACTTTAAATTCTACCATTCAACTTGTAAACCTGCTTTGTTTAAGAGCATGATTATCAAGAGTGGTATGTATGCGTGTATGGAGAATGCTTAATTATCTGAGAGTTAATACTTGTATAAGTTTCATGTAATACCCAAAGTGCCAGTATCAAGTTATTTTCTTTTTCAAAAAGGAGTGTCAAGTTAATACTGTGTAGTTTAACCTGTCCTATGAACTTTTAAAACCATTGGTACTATTGCTATTTAGCGTTTTGCGTGACTCCTCATCGTACTATATCTCACAAGTTTATTGACTCGTTCATATACGTAGGAGCTGCTGCAATTCGCAGGGATCATTCCGTTGTGCGCAAAGCCACAAACTATATATGCGGTTTTCACAAGATAAAGTTTTATACTGATCGTTTCGGCACAAAAGATTATACTGGTACCTTGCACGTTATTGGTTCATGCTACATCCTGATTAATCTTCCAGAAACCCAAAGAGAACACATGCAATAGTGTGGGGCAAATTTCGGAGAGAACCACAGATGAGAGGCAGAAACACGTGTAGCTCTCAACGAGTACTGAAGTATTCCTCCCGTCACCCACAAGTACTGAAGTATTCAACTAGTACAGGGTTTTCCAGACAATTAAGTTAGCCCGTTCTACATGATTCGTGTTGGCTGGCCATCTGAGGTTCAAGGTCCAGGCCTCAATGAGGCTTCCCTGAGATCAAGTCCTGCTTACAAAAAATATTTATAGGTGATTCCAGTTGCTTGATTAATAATTTGATCACCAAGTATAAAATTAGCATCACATCGAATCATATGGTTGATGTGTTCAAGCTGCGAGTTGGGCAAGCTCCTTGATATCATATACCCGTCCCACCAAGCAGCAAGCCGTGTGAAATTCGCCTTTTTTCCGTACTAAATGTCATAAAAATATCTCATTGGAAATTTACAGTTTTAGAATATGGGGTGCTCACTCGTACAAAACAATTGTATATGATAGAGTACATGCATTCATGCAGTGGATACATGCCACTGGAGTACATTGACAGACAACAAATCTCACCAAAGTTGGGCATGTTCAGCTTGGGTGTTACAATCATAAAATAGCAGGACATCAGGGCTACTACAAATGAGCAGATATGCCTTCTCAGAAATTCACTGACATTGTAATAGAGAGAAAAACAAAGTTTCTCTACCTGTAACAATTATCAGAAAAAAATCAGTAAAATTATCAGGTGTCTTACCTCTGCGTGGCAACTTTCCGCGTCACAGATGACCACCCGCGACACTTATTTCGGGACAGAGGCAGTACTAGATTTTTTCATGTTCAAGAACTAAAAGACGAAGAAGCAAAGAGCAACCACCCAGCAATTAACTACTACTATTACTACTACTTGAATTGCAGTTTCAGAAGATTTCATTAACAAGATTTCACATGGATCAGGGGCATGTTTTCATTAACCTCGACACTTATAACGCTATCCTGCTGATATCTGCAACCTCGGTTGTGAAGAATCTTCTCAAGACCAGACTGTAGATGTGTGCGCCTCGGAATCCTGTTAATGTGTGCATGCTGCTACTCAGGCAGTGTGTCAGGTGGTTCACAGTCAGCTGACTTAGAAACATGCTAGCAAAACACCTGGCGCTTTCCAATTAGACCCGAAAGAGCCACAAGCACCGCAGCAGGATTTCAAATGATTCACTGAAACAACCTTGGTATTCGTCATAGTCTGAGCTCCTGAAGACTCAACATATATATTCGGATCCACGTATTTTGGAAAATCTGGAGGCTAACGGCCTTTCATCGTCAGAATCAGAATAATCAGGAATCAATCTGGCAGCTAAGGGTCTGGGTGGCTCGTCATCAGAATCAGAATAATCATGAATCACAACCTTTCTTCTGCTCAGACCTAAAGGCACATCATCAGAATCAGAGCCGGAATCATAAATGACCTTGCGTGTTCGAATGACGACTCTGAGCATGATACCATTTTCTTCATCAGGAACCTTGCCCTTGGGCACAATTAGGTCATAGCCTACTGGTAGCCCATCAGACAGTGAGGAGCTTCTTATCGTGCAAGAAGAACTCAGATAATCGTTGGGCGCAGAGCCAGAGCTGTCGTAATGCATATGACATGTGAATGTGGATTCTGTAACCTTAGGTTGGACACAGACAATAGAGATGGCATGGCCAAATGACTCTGTTGCCATGTTGAACAGGAAAATTTGTCTGTCTTCACAGCAGTGCAGAACACGCAAGCCCGGCTCCAAGTAGAGAGAAACATTCACCACGCCAGATTCATGGAAGTTTGACAATGGAAACTTGTGATGTGCAGTTAAATGACCCAGGAGCGCCATTTTTGACCCAGCAAAGCCGCAGCCGGGTGGCGGGCAGAAGCATGGGGCGTTCAGGCATGCCTTCTCATGTTCTTCCTTCTGGTAGTAGGTGACCTGCTCGTCGCATCCATACTTGGCATTGCAGCAAGGAACTGTGACTGACTTGACGACATGTTCCATCCCGAAGCAGCGCTCAAAGGAAGTTTCGACAGAGCATAATTGGCATTTCCTATCCTGGTTCTCGCAACGGCAAGACAAGCATATGAAATGGCCCAAAGAACACTGCACATATAGAAAAACAGTCAGGTTTCTAGTGTGGGAACAATTATTAACAGAAATTAAAAGACCAAAGTTTACAAAACAACACTAGGTTAGTACAGCACATTTCATTAATTCAGCCCATAGCTAATTAGGTTCATAAGAAACTCTTTCTTGACAACTAACACTACACCGATGATGGATTCATCAAATATCTGCTTTTATCCCAAGCTTTATAATAGGCTGGAGTGCCAGGACAAGTAAATATATGCATACGTGTAGTGAATTTACCTGGAATATCGGAGGCTTGAGGGGAACAGAGCAGACAGAGCACTCGAGGGCCTCCAACCCCATACTGACACTCTGCCTCTTAGAGTTGCTATCTCCCTCTCATGGAGATTCTACTTGCCTCTTGTTGGAGCTACTACCTTCCATCGCCACCAGACTCAAAAGTGAAGCCACTTAGCCTTGCTTGCTAATGCTATTACGAGCACAACAAGGCTGCAAACCAATTGATCACCACAATCTCACTGCCCGCAATCCTGTTCCACAATGAACAGATTGACAAGAGTCATGTAAATTACACTGGTGTGGCAGGCAGAAGGCAAATATGCTTCATGTTTTCTGCCAAACTAGCAATAGTAAAGACAACAATGGGGCATCTAAAGATAGTACCAAAAGAATTTCACACTGATGCAATTTGTTCCTATCCTCTTGGGTTCTGGTTGGTTCCATACACTGCGAATTGAATATTTTGAGCTGCTTTGCAACGTTTTCTGATTGATTCAGTAGTATTATCAAGGGTCATATACAACGAATTGAATCAATAATACTATTATTGATTCAGTAGTATTATCTTTTTTGCAACGAAGGGATGGCGCGTATGAGAGTAATCTGACCGCCCAAAAAAGCAGTCCAACAACTGACAATTGGTTTCAGAGTTGGGTGCGGCAGCTTAGTGACAGTGTGACTCCGGCGACAGAGGACGGCCCGAACCGAGAGGGTATAAACGCGGACCAACTACAATTTCGAATACCTGGACGGTGGCGCCATCAGCGACGAGACGGCCGCTCGCCGCCGCCGCCGCCGCTGCCGGTGACGCTTCTCATCGACTTCCCGTCAGAGGGGCTGTAGAATGATGCTGCTCCCTCGACGGAGATCTCTCCAATGGGGCGTGATCTGAGCCCCGGCGAGGCGGGGAGAGCAAGGGCGACGGCGGCAGAGGGTTTGGATTGGAAGGAGTCGGGCACAGGCGGGGAGAGCAAGGGCGACGGCGGCAGAGGGTGTGGTACTGTGGTGAAGGAGAAAGGGTGGGCTATGCTTGGGCCTGGGCCTGAAACTATTGCCGATTAGTGACTATATGTGGGGGAAAAAAATTGTACATCGTTCAACACTTATTCAATCTTCACTGCAATATTACCTAACTGATGTTCCTCCCATTTATATTTCCTTTGTCTGCAGCAGTAAGGAATTCAGTTGTTCATCTCATCATCTGACTGAAAATTACTCCTGAATTGGTTCACCAATTTTTTAGAATGTATTTCACCAGAGTAATCGTGTTCTGGATGAACATTGTTCTTTTGAATCAGCGTATTGACTACTTTAAGTACATTTAATCGGCCTTGCATTGTTGAGTGCGTGTATCAGGCTAATGGCATCCTAGAGGATGGGAGCCAAATGTGTCAACGAAATATTTGATTATATTGAGGTTAGTTTCCATGATCTTCTGTACTTTCTATCTATTTCACTGTGTTTAATTGATTCAGCCAGTTCAATTTTCAGTTTCAGTTTAGCACACCCAATTCTCATGCGATTTCTCTGAAATTTAGTAGAGAAGATTTTCTGTGAAAAAGACGAGTACATGCTTACTTTATAGGTTTGTAAAGCAAAATTGTTATGGATTGTTTTTCTTACAATGAATTGTTCCTTACTTTATAGGTTTATATAAAACATTCATTGATCCGATTGCTTCTTGCTACCCAACGGTTAATTTTTTTCCAATTTCTGAGTTATGAAAACAGAGGTTGCAAGTTGCATGCATTTCTAAAGTTCAATGGTACATATGGTAGAAACTCATGCTCGACAACTCAATCCTGCCTTGCAGTGTCCACTGTCCAGGATGCTAAACAGGTGAAAAATTTGGGTCTGCATAGCCATTCAGGTGAGAAGCAAGGCCATGTGCATGCCCTTGTCTACTAATCTCTTTTCCTAGCCTTAGTTTTTACTCCATATCCGCTAACTAATACGAAATCAATTATTAACTAAGAGATTTAACCTTCACTTATGATGCACACACTTGAGTCGTACTTGTGTTTTTGTGTTCTGCTGACATGGAAGTGATTAATCATTTTCTCTTAAACAGACATCTAGATCATAGTTGACGCATTCTTTCCTTCTGCAGTTCAACTCATGATAAAAGGAAGTCATCAGCTTCCAGGGAGCTATTCCCAGCTAAGTAGAACCTGCTCCAACAAGTGATTCTTCTAAACACAGTTTTACATTACCTAAGCAGGCAGGCTATAATTTTTTTTCATGAATTATACCCTTCTGTTTTCCACAATCATTATGATGTAATTTTATAGACACTATCCATCTTTCATCCTCGTTATAATCTTCTCTTAAATATAGCTAATTATTCCGAAAACAAATGTTCAAATAAGCAATTATACGTGATTATATTGCTGTAGCATGACTATTCTGTGAAACCACAGGCGATCTCCAAATTAAATTCCCTTCCAGTTTGATGCATCTCTGTGAACAAGCAATAGCTTTACCTACTTTCTCTTTCCTGCAGGCAATGATGTAAAACAAAGCATAGTCCCCACATTTACATCCAGCCGATGAGCCAAGACTCGAACACCAGTCATCTAAAGCAGCTCGAGAAGCTAATCTCCCTCAGGAAGACCTTTTGTGTGCTGTATATTTGCCAATTACATGTTTTTTGTACCTGTAGGACGAGCACCTATGCAAGACTAGCCGCTTCTGGGAATCATATCCAAGTACTTCTATGGTAAAAAAAAAAAAAGGTTCTTTATGAGCTCGAATGAGCCTGATCTCATAGAATACATCAATAATGCATAAACTTAGCTACCACAGCGTCGTCTTGCATCCAGTCTGTTACTCTACAAATATCTTTCTCCATCTCATGTAACCACAACTTTTTGCTCATCCTCCATGTTAGAGCAGTCATCCATCGCTGAAAAACTGAAGGAAGAACGCCCCTTAAAGCAAACTGCTATATTCGATACAAGATAATCACACGACAGCCAGCGTCCAAGCCTAAATCTTAGTAATTAGGCATCCTCATTCTCGACAGGAATCCACCGTCCAGAGTCTCTCTTCCTTCCAACAACAAAGCCAACCAAAATGCCCACCAGCAGAGAAAACATCACGCCGCTGGAAATTCCCATGTACAACGAAATATTTTTTGGCGCCAGCTTAACAGGCATACTGTTATCATGTAAGAATATCTCAACCATGTCATGGACTTGCCCATCATGGTTCCCAATATACACCAGGGTCAGCTTCTCCCTTGTGGCCATCAGCCTTGTGTACCCAAACACGCTGCCACGGTACATGGACCTCTCTGGCTGAGGGAAGATTGGCATGTCAGGGTGGTCCGGCCTCGCCAGCCAGCTTCCCTGATGGTCTTGACCAGCCATCCCAATCACAACATGTACCGGAGCTCCAGGGTACACAAAGCTTGATGATTTGTTGAGGCACTGGTAGTTCTTCATGGGGCAGAATCGCTCGTACCTGTGGATGTGACCCCATAGAGCAAGCGTCACATTGTGCTTCACGAATAGTTGTTCGAGATGCTGAATCATCTGCTCCCGGTGAGCGGTGTCCTTGGTCTCATTGCTCGTGGTGTACATTGGCCGGTGACCCTGGAACACGATGAATGGTGTTCGAGTCCGGTTGACACCCTCAAGGTCCGCCTTTATGAAGTCGTGTTGCGCACTGCCCTGAGTGAAATCGGTCTCCGTGGACATGTAAACGAAATGCACAACACCAGCATCATAGGAGTAGTAGAGATTATGCGTGTCGGGAGCTCCAGTGCCAGTGGGCAGGGAAGAATTGCCAGGCATTCTGAACTTGATGCTGTATGGAATCCCACATTCACCTCCGCTATCGTTTCCATTGTAAATATTGGCAGCCCAAGAGGGGCTCCAAGGCTGTGAAGGCCAATCATACTCGTGATTCCCAATGCATACGTGGTATGGAGTACTGGACGCAATAGGCTCAATTTGTTCGAAGAAATGATCCCACAACCAGGCGTAACCTTTGGCATAGCTGATGTCCCCAATATGTGAAACCAATGCAGCTCTGTCACCAATGGCTTCAAGATCACGAAAGATCCACTTCACTGTCGATAAACTCTCTTGAGGTGTCCGGAAATAGGTGTTGTAAGGAACATAAGTTCCCAAGTCGCCAAACAGGAAGGCAATGGTCTCGTTGGCCTCAATGTCGCGAGAGATGAAGCTGTATTTCTCACTCCATCCTCCAGAGTCACTACCTACCTGTCAAAAGTAGTACTCTGGATTTAGTAAAAGAATTTAACAGTACGATTGTACAAAATGCTCATAATGTCTGCTGATTATGGATCTATGTAAAGAAGATATGAAGCATCAAAGCTTGCTTGAGCTATCTGAGAGATTATCATGTCCGAAGTCAGAAAACAATACTATAACAGGCTACAAGGTAAAGCCTAAAACCACTCTTTGACAATATCAAGTCAAGGTACCAATTCTAAACGGAAAGGGCAATCAACATTCCTGGGTACTACATTTACCACGAGAACCTTACGAATGAACCTCAGAAAAGAATCATGTGCTGTACGGCAATTGTTTCAATGATTTACTTGATCAACGCACCCCTGGGACATTTTATCGTCCACATTAGCATTTTCTTTGGGTTCAAGATCTCTCCACGCCAGTGGGTTTTCAGAAATGAACTAAGATACACCTGTACAACATAAAATGGCGAACTCTAAGCAGATAGAGTACAGAAAATTTGGTCTTTCCAAACTTAAACTCCAAATCAGTTTTACTGGATCTGTCACTAAACCATTAGAACATCCAAATAAGAGTATGTCTTAGAATATCTGACATGCCCAAAAATAGGTTCAGCCAAATAAACAGTGAATGTCTAGTGCAAACTAAACGTTGAACACCTTCAGTCAATGTCTAGTATACCTTGTAGAAGTACCTTGTCCCAGGCAGCAGCTCCTTCATCGTGGCGTGGAAGACGAACCCAGGATCCCTCCACCCGACGACGTCGTTCGCCGGGTAGCCGCACATCTGCCGCCGCTCGTACGTCCTGGCTTCCGCCGGCGCCTCCTCCCACTCCTCCTCGCGCCGGCCCAGGAGGCCGTACCTCACCGCCCTCATCCCGGCGTCGCCGCACACGAACACCACCCGCATCTCCTCCGGCGCGTCTGCGAACGCCAGATGCACCTGCGCCGGCCGGGAGCCGTTGCCCTCGGCGCGGACATCACCGGAGATCGCGGCGCGGTGGCGCGCGTCCGGGAGAGGGTCGCCGTCCTCGTCCAGGCGCGTGTTGCTGGACAGCTCGCCGGGCGGCCAGCGGAAGAGGCGGAACTGGTACGGCGCGCGCAGGTCGGGGAGCCGCGGGAGGACGAGGCTGCCGGCGCCAGTGGCCCAGGAGGCGGAGGCGTTGAGGAAGAGGAAGCCGAGGTAGTCGCGGTCAACGGAGGACGGCGGAGAGTAGACGGCCACGTAGTCGAGCGGGCTCGGGGAGGGGAGGTTGGACCACCGGACTGTGATCCATTGGTCGGATGTGGTAATGGTCGCCGGGGTGGCGGTCAGGGTGGTGGCATCGCCGGCGGCAACGGTGACGGCGAGGTGGAGAAGGAGCAAGAATGGGACCGGTGAGCCCATTTGGTTAAGCTTGATTGGTTGACTTCCAGTCCCGCCCGAGCTTGATTCAGCTTCAGCTAGATAGGGAGACCGAGAATCACAAGGATTTGGGAGTAATAGTTTCTTACACACACAGGCCCCGACCCTTTCTCTCTCGCGACCGCGTCGTCCCCCGCGCGGGCGACCGGTCACCGCCGCCTGCCCTCCGAGAGCGCCCCTCCCTCTCCTCTCCTCCGCGGCCGTCGTCAGCGCGCGTCGCTGGGCTAGTCCCGGGCGGCGGCGGCGGCGGCGGCCCCTTGCTTTTCCCCCTCGTCGTTGACCTTGCGCGGGGCGGCGCGGCGACGGGCGGTGTGTCCAGGCGGCGGCGGTCCAGCACGGCGGAGCTCCTCCGCAACACGGTGGTGTGAGCGGCGGCGGCGCCACCGTTGGTGGCGGCCGTGGCAAGGTCGATTCGGCCAGGCCCTGCAGGCCCTTTGGGCCCGATCTGGGTCTGGGCGGGTCCCGTTCGTCCTTGCTACTTCGGCTGGACTGGCGAACAAAGCTTGTGACGGGAGTGGCGGCGACGACGCCGCGCCTGCTGCAGCGTGGCGGGCGGGAGCTTTGCGGACTCGTCTGGGTTCGGCCGGGCCTTTGGAGCCGCTGAGGGTAGCGGCGGCGGTGACCTACGTGTTGCAGCGTGGCGGCGGAGACTTCACGGACCTGCCAGGCCGGCCGGGCCTATCCGGCCTGGTGTGTCTCTGCTGCCGCGTCCGGTCGGCACCCGCCGCTGGCGGTGGAGGATGCCCTCCAGGTGGTTGTGTTGCTGCCGCCCTCTGGCTCCATGGTGGCCTGGTGTGCTCTTGCTTGCCGTGTCCGGTCGGCTACCGTCATAGACGGTGGAGGCTGGTCCCTCCCGCGTGGATGTGGTACTGCCGCTCCTTGTCTACGGCGGGTTCTTCACGGTTCGGTCAGCCTCGCAGCGAGTACCATGGTGATACGACGTCGGTGACTTCAATTCCGTGGTGGCGTATGATGGTGGGCGGCAAGACGGATGGAGTGCTTCGGATTGTCCAGTGATGTGGTTTTTTGGGGGTCGAGAGAAATCCCTGTCATCTTGACACCGACGCGGTGACGCTTGCGAGTGTCGCTGTTCCTTCCTGAAGGGTGTCGGATGTACCTCTTCCCCACTACCTGTAGCGTACCGGGGGAAACCCTAGGACCAGTCCGGGCAACAACAGTGTTATCGTTGTTTCCTTCTTGGAGGTGTTGTTTGGTACGCGGTGATTCCGAGTGCTAGGATTGTGGTGGGAATTTGCCGGAGAGGACGGTTGCGAGTCACTTTCGTTTTCGTTGATCCGCCAATGTTGGCATTGTTTTCTCTTCTTTTCTCTTTCTTTTCTTTTGGGCGTATATGTGATGTTTGCCCCAGCAGTGGTCTCACAGTTGTATCGGGTGGTTGCTATATTAATATAGCGGGGCGAAAGCCTATTTCTTCAGATAGGGAGACCGAGTTCTTGTTTTCTAGACCAACTTGCCGGCAAGAATCTTCCAAGCAAATAGCATGCACAATCCAAAAAAGAGGCAAAAATATTTTTTAAAGATTGGGAAAAAGTAAGTAGAATTATAGTATTATATTTGAAATAAAAATAGTTTTCGTGTGAAAACTTTTGGGTCACTTTTTTGGATGAGCCGAGTTTAATTGCAATCAGTTGGAAGAACAAAGAAGAATTACTGCATTCAAGAAACTTATTTTTCTCTTTTTATTTTGTTTATTTTTTATTTAGACCTTTTCATATTTAGTTTTATCAAGTTACCGATAGTATCTATCGGCTCGAAGTCAAATTTGATCGTTTTTACTTTACCTAATTTTATCTATACGCTCCGGAGGCTAATAACAAAATGAAACACTTCTTTTTTTCTAATAATAGAGAAGTTTTGTGAAGCTACAATTTTATATATGGATTTGGAATAGTGGTGGGAACTGCGAAATCCCTCATTGGTAGAAAAAAGATCACAACCCCTTGGGGTTATCTTACGCTTGAAAGAAGAACAAGGAAAATGGAAAAATATAGCGATGGTTTTTTTCATCGCCGTAAGTTAATATGTAACTAGGAATATGGAAAATTGCATTTTAGAATTTGTAGTAATGCGATGGGCGAACAACATGAATTGAGCCCATGCTTTCGGATGCAACTTTAAAAGATTTTCGTCTTTTAATTTCTACACAAAAAAGTGCCACCCGTTCTAATCTACTATTTTATAGGAACGTACTGGACTTCTGGATTTAAAAAAACCTTTCATAAGATATATCAAAAGTACCTATAGGGATTACTAAAAAACTTAATAAAATTGATATGAATATTATAAAGGGTCCAATGCTAAATAAAGAAATATCTCCGAAATATAAGAGGTTCTGGTAGGCTGTTTTTTCTAACAAAATATTTTATATTTTGGGGCAGAGGTCGGAGTGGTGTTTTGGCTCGTAACCTCACATGCTCCTGCCTGAACAAAAAAAATCAAAAAACATTCCAAAAAATTATGAAAAAAATTGTGATGAATATATACAATTTTTGTATATATGTGCCAAGTTTCGTGATGAAATGACATGTGTGGTGATCTGTATAAAAAATAAAACCAGTGTTGAAAAAGATATTTTTTAAATCTTGTTTTGGCTGCTGATTTTTTTCTTTTTCATAGAGCACCAAAAAGGTTTTTTCACAACGAATTTGACACGTATGTAAAAAAATTGCATATTTACATCACCAATTTTTTCAGATTTTTAAATGATTTACTTTTTCAAAAACAATGTGCAGGAACATATGTACTTGGGATCCATTGTGAATTTTCTGGGGCAGAGGTGATATATGGCAAGCACTTCCTGTCGACCTGGCAACTGCATAGCCTGAACTGCATAGTCCGAATATGAATATCTAATGGTTTTAAATTTTGAACTCTTAGGATACCACATACCTAAGTTTGGCGAGAAGATTAAATAGTTTAGTATCCTCTTTACTCTTTAGGACACAAGATGACACTCCTTAGAGCACATTCAACCAGACTCCACTTTGTCCCTATTTGTTCGAGCGAACAGACGGATAGTGCTCGGATATGAGAGAAGAAAAAAACCTACATAACCAGATTCTCACCTTTTTGCTATGTACGGGCTGTCCAGTCACGGTGGGCATAAAACCCGATACCCGAAACCCGAACCCGAATAACCTGAACCCGAACCCGAACTACCCGAACCCGACCAACCCGAACCCTCCAACGGGTAGCTAATCTGAAAACCCGAATAACTAAATTCGGGTTTGAAGTCACGGAACCCGAATTGCCCGAATAACCTGAATTAAATTCGAAAGCCCAACAAAATGGAAACGAGTGTGCGTGTCTGCGTGAGGCCCAGCCCAAAACTCCCCAAGCCTAGGTTTTATACCACGGGCACCTCGTCCAGAGTCCAGACTCCAGACCTCATTCCCCCCGTCCCCTTCCAGTCTTCCACAGCAGCCGCCGCCGCACCTCGAGCTAGTACGGGTGGTGCTTGGGGCGGAGCCCGTGCGCGGCGGCGAAGAATCCGACGATGGCCGGCCGGTACGGCAAGTACGACGTCGTGGTGGTCCTCTCGGCCGCGCCGGCGGCCGAGGCGCCGGGCTTGCTGTAGAAGAGCCTGTGCGCGGTGGCCATGTCCATCTTCGTCACGGCGGCCGCGGCGCCCTTCTTCTTCCCCTGTTTTGGCTTCGCCTGCTGTTTCTTGGCCGCCGGCGCTGCCTGAGCACGGTCGGATGTCTCCCTCAAATTCCACTGCCACCGTCTCAGAGCAGCAGAGGACAGCGTCGCGCCGGCCGCCTCGAGGAGGCCAGAGCCATGGACAGAGTGGCACCACCACGCCTGCGACTTTCCTCATACCCAGGTCGTCGACCGTCTTCCACTAGCTGCTCTTCCCCATCGAAAGGATCGAAGATTTTCTGTAGCGCTGCTTCTGTTCGGGTTAATCGGGAAAACCCGAACCCGAACCCGAAATGTCGGGCACCCGAACTGTCGGGTCTTTGAATTTACACCTATGCTTCGGGTTTCATTTTCTGTTACCCGATTTTCTAAAAACCCGAAAAACCCGACCCGAATTTTTCGGGTTACCCGAACGCCCAGCGTGTCCAGACCCTCCACTTAGAGCATCTCCAACCGGCTCCTCAAACCTCCACTAAACGTCCGGGCGGACAGCCCGACCAAAAAACACGCACCCAACCGGCCTCCCCAAAGTCAGCCCAAACGTCTGAGCTGTCCGGCAAAACTCAAAGCCAGACCATATATGGAGAGGGTTTGGGACGGTCCGGACACGCCCGGACAGCCCGCCACATCGGATTCGGCCCACTTTGACCCTACGTATATCCACTCCATCCCCACCCCGGATCAAACCCTAGCTCACTCTCCTCCGATCCCCTTTCCACTCCACTCTACTCCCGTCGTCTCCACTCTTGCCGCTTGGACCATGGCCGGTTTCGGCAGCGGATCTGCGTGCTCAGGGAGTGAGATGTACTGGGATGCCTTTGCGGAAGAGGAGGACGAGGTATCGAGCGACGCTGGGGAGGAGAACAAACCCACGCCGCCGCCAGCTCTGTGCTCCGCCTGTGGTGGCAGTTCCACAGCTGCCGGAGACGTTCTAGTCGTGGCTGCTCCTCCACAGATATGTTCTCCGTTCGCATTGACCGATCTAGAATTTAGAATGTAGAAATTTGTAGAACGGATGCGTAATTTAGGAAATTTGTAGATCCGACGAAGACGAATGCGTTACTCGGTTAGTGAGGATGAGCTGTTGTGCAAGGCGTGGTTGGCGTGCCTAGATGGTCGGGACGGAAGCCATTCCGACCAATATTCACTTTGGCAGAGGATCCATCATAAGTTCAATGATGAATTTTGGGGGAGGACGCGCACCGAGCAATCTCTCCGCCATAGATTGTTATGCATCCAAGCGGAAATTAACAAATTCGCCGGATGCTATGGCGAAGTGGGCTGTGTGAGTTTCGTGTGCCTCATTTATGTTGCTCAACTCCATTAGCTTCATTGTGTTGACTAGCTATTCTACTTCGTAGATAAAGTATGCCATCCCAATGTTCAATGCAATTTCGGGGAAGCCGACCCCGCCAGAATGGCAGCTCGCCCATTGTTGGGAAATACTGAAGGATAGTCCGTTCGTGGACTACAAGCCTGACTCGGAGAAGAGGGATAGGGTGCGCCAAGCGGAGACCCAGTCTCGGACGGAACGACGCTCTCGGCAAAGGGTCCGCGAAGCAATGGCAAAGGAGGCAAGGGAGAGGCGGAGCCAGGAGCGGCAGGCACAGCGCGCTCGCCAAAGGGAACTTTGAAAGAAATTGCCGCTATCTGCACAACTTTGAAAGAAGCTACTACTCTGTTGAAACAAGACTGTCAACATATGAATCCTCTAGTAATTATACACGAAGGGCTCTGGAAATTGTAAAATCATCTTGGTCATCATCAGCAGCAGCGCGGCGATCATGGCCATCTCAATGCAACACAGTTTTTATCTGGACCCTCCAACTTCGCTGGAAAAAGAAAGCAGAGAGCAACCGCCAAAAAAATTACAGAGGATTTGTTTTTTTCAGATAGTCAAGCATCTAATTGGCTACGACACAATTCGGAATGACATTTCAGTTTGGACATAAACATTTCAGCAGAACCTGAAGAGTCCAAACAAAATAACTACAAATTGGTGATTCATACTCAGTAGTAATCCTGAAGAGTCCAAACAAAGTAACTACAAAGTGGTGATTCATACGCGGTAGTAAGTCAATGCAGAGAAAGGTTCTAGCATAAACATATATTGTTGTCTAATAGCGGCGTTTCCAAAAGCCTGAAACAGCTGTGATCCTTTTTTTCTTCTTTTAACTGAGGGCACACGACTGTTACATCATCCAAACAGTTACCCTTGTAAGAAGAAGGATCACCAGGAGCTTATTTCGGCGCTGGCAGCATCATCGGACCCAAAGATGCGATCGGATCAAGGCGGTCAGAATCTACAACCTCACGCTGCACACTAATATGTAGAAGTAGCTTCAGACCATAAAGACTCTCAATGGCAAGTCCATGCTAAACCTTTAGCATACACAGGCATGGCCAGTCCTCCCTAAACTTAAAGGTCATCATCATCATCAGCCTCCCTCAAAAACTCTTCCTTCACAAATAGCACTACATCGACTAACGGATTCATCACAAGGTTCAGAGAAAATCCTAGCTTAAACAGAGGCTGCATTGTGAGTACAGCAGGACATGTAAATATATGCATAAACTCAGTGTAGTTACCTGGTATATAGGAGGCTTGAGGGGCTCAGAGCAGACAGAGCACTCGAGGGCCTCCAACCCCATTGTGACTGGCGCTTAGCGTTGCTATCTCCTTCTCTCTGAGCTTCAGCTTGTCTCTTGTTGGAGCTACTACCGTCCATCACTACCAAACTCAAATTTACTACCTCCTAGGTTGCTTGGTATTTCTATTACAAGTGCGACCAGGCTCCAAACAAATTAATCAGCAAAATCTCACTTCCCGGCCTTTCTGATGGACAATGTAAATTAAAAGAGTCATGGATTACACGTACAGGTGTCACAGGCAGATGCCAAAAAATGCGTCATGCTTTCCGACAATTAGCAACAGTGAAAACAACAATGAAGCATCTAAGGGAGCAGCAATAAAATTTCACACATATGTGTAATCAGTTCCAATCTTGTTGGCGTTCTGGTTGATTCCAAATAAAGAATTGGATATTTCAGCTGTTTTGCAATGTTTCCTACATCAGTTCAGTACTTCAGTAGTACCTTTTGTCTTTTTTTTTAGATCAAAGGCGGCGACCGCCCCGTTCCATTTCATATTGAAACGAAACAACATAACAGTTTAAGCCCATTACATCCTCTAAAGAGGTTAACAAACTCTGAAAGTACAAGGGGACGACATATGGAACATTATTTCATCGGATTCCCACCTTCAGGCTCGCACTGTTTTTAGATTCAGTAGTATTATCATGGATACAAGGGGGAAATCAACATACCACGTACAAATTTTTTGAGGACAAAGTGGTCGCATCCACTGCCCGAATAGATAGAAAGAGTTGACCCAGTTTATAAGGGAAACCGGGTCCAAAAACCATACAATCTGTACAAAAGAATGACACAAACGAAGCGACCCGCCGCCCACACGACCCAAGTCGACAAACGCCACAACCACACACCACCTGCTCCGGGGCCGCCGCCCCGGCGAAACAACCAGATCGACCTTCGCATTGCCCGAAAGTGATCCAGTCATGGTCGACGAACCCTCTGCCCACGCAGTCTTCATCCAGGTTGCCGCCAAACCACCAGTTTCGAGGCCGCCGCCCCGGAGTAGCAACCAGATCGACCTTCGCATTGCCCGAAGATGATCCAGTCAGGTCGACGAACCCTCTGCCCGCGCAGTCTCCATCCAGGTCGCCACCTAGACCCCCGCTAGACAGCGGCTCTGCCTCATAGAACCGTCGTAGCGTGGGAGACCGAGGCCGCTGCCTCGACGTCCACCACCCTCCGGGGCCGCCGCCCCGACGTCCACCACCCATGACCACACGCACCGTTCTGCACATCCGCCGCGAAACCGTCGCACCACGCAGGCCAAGAGCTCCAAAGCGGCGCCTCCAACAAGGTAGTGACGAGATCGTCACCGCCGCCCGCTCCCGAGGAGCTAGATTTTCACCCGGAGCTCTTGGAACCACACGCGTTAGTCGAGGTCGAGAAGCTCCACAACAACGCCAACAGGAAGGAGTACGACGCCCGAGGGCGCCGCCGTCGTCGGCACCGACCGAAGTCCGTGCGAGCTTTCGCCCGGAGTTCAACCCGACCGCAAAGCTTCGGGAGCCGCAGGACGGCGTCCTGGTCGTGTCGTCAACCGCCGAGCTCCACCGCATGCCGCTGCCGCCGCGGCACCTCCCTCCACGGCAGCCGGCATGCCCGCATCGATCCGGGGCCGCCGCCCCGGCCTTCACGTCGCCCAGGTGCCGGAGCACGGCAGTCGGAGGCCACCAACCGCGCCGGAACCTCCACCCTGCACCATGCCCTCCTGCCTCGCCGCCCCCGTGGCTGGCCCACGCTAGGCGAACCACCCCCATCCTCCTCGACGGGGCCGCCGCCACCTCCCGCACGAACGGCACACTCCCGGCCCAGATCGAGCCTGGACGGCATCGCCGCACGAGCCTTCACCTCCATGCACGGGCCCCCTCCGCGCAGGCGGCGCACGCCTCCTCCACGCCTGCGCCACCGACGCCACTCCGATGCGGTCGCCATCGCCCGCACGAAGCCAGCGCACCGCACCAGCTCGCCCCAGCCCGGCCCCGACGGGCCCAGATCGGGCCCGCCAAGCCCATCGGGCCAGCATCTCCTCAGGCGACCGGCGCCACAGACCCTCCGCACCGCCGCCTGCAGCCTGCACCGGCCGCCGCCTTCTCCCGAGCTCACCGGCTCGGCATCCTCCGCCCAGACCGGCGCCGCCCCCACGGACCCGTCAACCTCCAGCCGAGAGAAGCAGACCGCCCCCTCCAGCCACCTTCTGGCAGCGGAGGGGTGCCGCCACCGCCGCGGCCGAGGCCGGCGACGGCAGCGGCATAGAAGGCTCGGGCGGGAGGGGCTGGCGGCGCTGCCTTGTGTCGCCCCTAGCGTCGCCTGGGGGGGCGACGCGAGGGGAGCTGTTTCTTTGTTTGATTCAAGGCATTAGATGACAAACTTTTACCACGTACAAATTGATAGGTACACCAGGGACACATATTTAGAATCAGAGGGAATAACAGGGATTACGCATAAGAAAGTCATCTGTCCCCCAAACGAGCATTACTGGGATTTGTTCAGAGTTGGGTGCGGCAGCGGAGCGCAGTGTGGCTCCGGCCATGTGCCGAATCGAGAAGTAACGGACGCAGACTACGCCTCCTTCTCCTCGGCTACTCGTTGGTGGGGCTGGAAAAGTTTGCTGCTCCTTCGTCGGCGAGCTCTCCAATCGGAGCTCGCGGTTGACCCGCGGAGGTGAGGATAGCTTGGAGCAACTCGTCATAGGGAAGGCAAAACGTCAAGAGAGAAAGAGACTCAGAAGTGAGAAGGCACGGACGGTGGGCAAACCCTATTTGACGAGGAAAACGTTAGTATTCCTCCGGAGGATCGATCCTCCGGGTCGACACGCTGGCGCTCAAGCGTCTCCGCTCGTGGCGACACCAGGTTGCTGGGCCCCGCATACAACGTCCCTATCCACTCCTGTCCGCCTTATCCCCTCGCGTCCCTCTCTTCTCGTCTGCTTTTCTCCCCATCGTAGAACCAGCAAATTTAGCGCCGCCGCCGCCGTCTTCACCATCTAGCACCGTCGTGGTCGTGACCACGCATCACCGCTCCCAAATCCCCGTTGTTAGGGCTAGTCGCCTCTGCTACAATCACCTGCCGTTTCCGTACTGTTACACCAAAGATCACTGCGAGTTCGACCGTTGGGCTTTATTTATAAAACGGGGCGAAAGCCTATTTCGAGAGAGAGTTCGGACGGCGGCGACCGGCGCACCAGCGTGCTGCAACGGGGAGCTGCGAGGACGGTGGCCAGGGGTGCTGCGAGCGGCTGGCCGTGGTGCTCCCAGCGGCCAGTGGCAGGGCTACAGGCGGCAAGCGGTTGTGCTACCAGCGGCCGGCCACGTTGCTACCAACCATGGGCGGCGTTGATGCCAGTGGCCAGCGGTGGTGCTCACAGGGGTCTGTGGTGGTGCTACCAACCTTGTGGCGGCGGCGCTGCTGCAGGTGCTACCGGCTACGATCGGCGTTGCTACCAACCCTTGGCCGCGTTGCTGCAATCAGCTGGTGGTGGTGCTACCAAACTTCTGGGGCGGCGCTGATGGCGTGGTGCTACCGGCGACAACCGGCGTTGCTATCGATGTTGGTCGACGCTGCTGCCAAAGGCAATCGGTGATGCCACCGTCGGCATGTGGCGTTGCTTCCAGCCTCGACGGTCGCTGCTACAAGTGGTTGGTGCATCTGCTGCCAGGCGTGGTCGGAGGCGGCTCGCCGGCAATACGACCAGCGGGGTTCTTCGGCGACGGCGTGGTCGGAGGTGGCTCGCCGCTACGACCAGCGGTTTCTCCCACGACGGCGTGGTCGGATGCGGCTCGCTGGCGCTACGACCAGCGGGGTTCTCCAGTGACAGGTTGTGGCTCTGGTGACGGCCGGCAGCCGACGGCCAAGCTCTGCTTCGAGCAACTTGCAGTGGAGCGCCGTAGAGGTGGGGGAATTTTCAGGATTTTGCGGTGGAAGGCACGTTTGTAACTGAACCGTACGCGAGGCCAGCTTGGAAGCGTGAGAGGGACAAGCGTCAACCGGGGGAGGCGGAGGATTTTCGCCCCAAATCCTCCGGGGACGCTCAGCGCTGCCCATTTGACGACCAGGTTGGAGCGCAATGCGCTCCACACACCTGGTCGCCTCGCCCCGGTGCTTATGGGTCGGCCCAGTAGTGCACCTGCTTCTCTTTTTTTTTCGTTTTCTTTGGGCTGTTTCTTTTTCCTTTCTTATTTTTTCATTTTCTTTTTTTTTTGGCTGTTTCTTTTTTCTTTTTAGATATTATTTTAAATTTAGTTTTTTGAAAATAGTCAAATTTAGAAAAATGTTCAGATTTGAAAATTGTTCATATTTGAAAAATGTGCAGATTTAAAAAATGTTCATATCTGAAAATTATTCATATTTCAAAAATCGTTTAAAAATAATTTCCGTCAATAGAGTTTTTGTTCACTTTTTAAAAAATCGTTCAAAAATAATTTTCGTTTATAGACTTTTTTCTATTCACTTTTTAAAATCGTTCAAAAATAAATTCGTTCACCGACCTTTTCTGTCCATTTTTAAAATCGTTCAAAAATAGTTTCGTTCAACTCATTTTCTGTTTATTTTTTAAAATCGTTCAAAAGTAGTTTTCCTTCACCGGCCTTTTATATTCACTTTTAAAATCATTCAAAAATAGTTTCCGTTCATCGCTATTTTATTTTTTAAAATAATTTGTTCATATTTCATCGCCATTCAAAAATAATTTTCTATTTATTTTTAAAATCCTTAAAAAATAGTTTTCGTTCGCCGTCCTTTTATGTTCACTTTTACAATCGTTTAAAAATAGTTTCCGTTTAACGCCATTTTCTGTTAATATTTGAAAAAAATCCAGATTTAAAATTTGTTCATATTTTGAAAAAATGTTCAAATTTGAAAATTGTTTAGATTTTGAAAATTGTTCAGAATTAAAAAAAGTTCAATATTTTGAAAATGTTCGAAATTGAAAATGTTCAGAATTAAAAATTGTTCAAAATTTAAAATTTATTCAGTTTTCAAAAAATGTTCAAATTTTGGAAAATGATCAGAATTTAAAATTGTTCAAAATTTAAAAAATCAGTTTTGAAAAATGTTCAAATTTGAAAAATCTTCAAATTTGAAAATTGCTCAGTTTTTTAAAAGGTTTAAATTTTATAAATGTTTATAGTTAAAAATTATCCAAACAAGATAAATATGTTGTTATTATTATTTTACCCATGTGAATTTGTATTTTTTTTACTTTTCATGTTTTACGAAAAAAACAGAAAAACAAACAGTACGTTTATTGGGCCAAAGTGGGGGCGGCCCATGAAGACAACCCTGTGCGGGAGCGAATCACTCCCGCACAGGTCGATAACTAGGACCTCCCCGGACGATGTATGCATGGGGGACGAGGAGAAAGGGTGGCCTGGGCCTGAAACTACTGCCGATTCCACTTTCTGCTACCAGCTTGGGCTTTGCATTATTTTGGCTTCTTTTGATCCAGCCCATACGAATTTCTATATGTTACTTCCACTACTTACGAGTTTACCACATTATTATTATTTTGACGAAAAGGCTGGCAGCGCAGCTTTTCATTTATAATAGAAGGAGTTTACACGTTGGGAGGGGATCCGAACAAAGGAACAAGAAAGTAAAAAGAAAATACATGAAAAACATGCCGGATCATGCTTCAAACGAAGAAAGGCCCTAGTCAGGTTCTCTGCGTCTTATTGTCAGGTTGATAATTTTGCAACGCCCAGCCTGCTGTCATTCTCTGAGAGCATCGATTAAGCGAGACAAAACGACCTGCGGCGAAGAGGCATGTTGTCGGAATATGCGTTCCAGGTTGGTTGATGACTAACAACTCCTTAAAATGTCAAGCCCAAAAATCCTCACCTGCCTTTGTTCCAGGTTGGTTGATGATGAACAATATTATCACAACTTATGAGGGTTTGCATACTATGAAGCAGAAGAGAGGGCCAGGAGATCGTAGTTCTTTCGGTTGACAATGGGGATGATGGAGTTATCTTAAATCTATATTGGTGAAGTTGGGATTTAGTCGGAGATGGGAGATTGGCATCATGAATATCGTCACGTCTGTCTCCAGCTAAGTCTTATTCTATTGAGAAATATTAGAAGAATTCAAAACCATCAAGAGGGATCCGTCAGCGAGATCTCCTCTCACCATATTTGTTTCTATGTACAGTTGAAATTGTTGCTAGAATATTGTCAAGCTTCATGGTGGATAATCAATCATCACACAAGTGTTATTCATTTTAGAAAAGGCTTTCCAAATGGACTTAATGGTGATATTAAGAAAATTTGCAGGTACATAATGAATTAGCTAGTTCTAAGTACTTGGGAAGGCTGACAGATGTAGCAAAAATGAACAATAGGTCTTTAAAATATCTTTAAGGTAAGGGTATGGAATAAATTTTAAGGTTGGATGGAGCAAACTTGTCTTATGGTAAAAAATGAGTCTTGTCAAAAGTGTGTCACAAACTGTGCCAACTTCTCTATGGTGTGTCTTAAATTGCAGAGAGGCTGATGTTTACTTACAAACACTATGATCCAAGGGTTTTGGTGGGGAAGTAAAGCAGGGAAGAGGTAGCCAAGTTGGGCATAATGAAAATGCAACAATTTATGGGAGGCCTTGGGTTCAGAGATATTGAATTTTTTTAGTTTAGCTTTATTGACCCAATAAGTTTGGATAGTCTTACAAAGTCCGGTCTTGCTCCGTGCTAGGATATTGTTGGCAAAGTATGTTCCATCTATTGGTTTATTGGATGCACATCTTGGGTCTAACCCAGGTGCAATTTTGGAAGGGGGAGATTTCTTGAGCATGGTTTGATCAGAAGAATAGGGAGTAGAGAGAAGATCTGGTGTCGAGCCACAATTGGATACCTACATACGAGAGATTAAAGCAGGCGATGGCTCTCTCGGATGCTCCCTCAATCCATGTCTACGAGCTAATTGACCTGGTGAATCGACCATGGGATTTGGAATTATTCAATCATCACTTCTCGTTGATGGATGTTAAAGCGATTGTTGTTTTTTCTCTCGAAACTTTGGCACATGGGGATATTTGGGCGGGGGTGAGTGGTTCAATCGGACCAGGGTAGAGGATGATGGTCAGCACACTAAAGGAATCCGTCAAGACGCCGACGGCCGGAAGCCGTCGGCATATACCCTACGGCCGTCGGCGTCCTTACGCCGACGGCCGCCGTCGGCGTCTCGCCGTCGGCGTTTGTGACCGTCGGTGTACGTTGTGGTGGGCCCCACAAGACGGCATCCGGCCGTTCCGTCAGCCCTCATACGCCGACGGCAATGCCGTCGGCCTTTGCGTTCCACCGTTTTGTCAGCTCCTCATACACAGACGGCCCGTCGGCCTTTGCATGCAATTTTTTTGAATTTTTTAAAAAAAAATTATTTTTTTTCTATTTCGAAATTTCTAACTCAGCTACATACTAAATCTCTAATTACACACTTAATCATAGGTTTCTAACTCGGCTACATTCTAAATCTCTAATTACACACTTAATCATAGGTCAAAGTAATTACGCTGGTCAAATTTCCCGTTCGGTCACCCATCCTCAAATTGCTCCAGCCCAAGCACGCTTAACTTTTGAGTTCCTTCAAGATTAGCTTCCAAATGAGAAATAAGAACTTACTGATACTTGCATCATATCAATCATATTAACTCCTGAGCTATGATGTTACACTTTTTCATTGTTTAAATTTAAAAAATTCATTTGAATAAGTAACAATGATTATGTAATAGTATATTTTGAATAAATGACAATAAAATTAATTTTACTTTTATTTCCTTTTTACATTTAATATGGAATAATTCATATCTTTAATTCCATTAATCGAATTTCGAAAAATAAAATGTCTATGTCAATTAGAAAAATGAGAGGAATTCAAATATGACATCCATATTATCCTTTGCATTGTATAAACATCGATTGTTTTAGAAAATTGATCTCTTTCGATGAATAGTCATGTTGGCCATTTTAACTCTTTTTTGAAAAAAATCAAATAAAGTAAAAAAACCTCAAAAAAAGGTATCCTCTGGCATTGACTTATTTTATGTGTACTAGTTGCTATTAAAAATGATAAATTTCTTTTTTTACAAATTGTTCAAAAAAATGCTTCACAAAAAGGTCTATCATCTATAGACATGTATAGGTTTCGCGCCAAATGACCAAGTTATAACCATCACTATGCCATAGTTTGTGATAATGTGTCCATATTTGAAACATAGGTGTGCCTTGGTATGGCAAACATTGTTGCCAAAAACAATTTCCAAATTATTTTCATAAATATCATTTTCCATTTTTTAAGTGCCAAAAATGACTTTTGTTATGGAGAAAATACCAAAAATATGTTGCAAAAGGCACCCATCTTATTGTCACAAAGGGTACTACATATTTTATGGATAATACCCAATTATTAGGAATTTTCTCGATTTTTACCTAATTATTCCTATTTAAATGATTTTATGCCGATTTTCCAAAAGTAATTGAAATTTGAACTACAAGTGTGTGATAGTTTGGTCTGATTTTTTTACAAAAATCATTTTTAGGTACACAAGTAGTGACTTTATCACAGAAACATCGATAGTTTTGAAAAATGTGACCCCTTTCAATGAATAGGCACGACGGTCATTTTAACCATTTTTTCACAAAAATAAAAGAAATTGAGAAAATACTCAAAAAATGAATTCCTTTGACATGGAGTCCTTTTATGTGTACTAGTTGCTAGCAAAAATGATAAACTTGAGTTTTGACAAATATTTCAAAAAAATGTTTCACAAAAAGGTCTATCATCTATAGACATGTATAGGTTTCGCGTCAAATGACCAAGTTATGGCCATCTCCATGCCATAGTTTGTGATAATGTGTCCATACTTGACACATAGGGGTGTCTTGGTATGGAAAACATTGTTGCCAAAAACAATTTCCAAAATATTTTCGTAAATATAATTTTCCATTTTTTAAGTGTCAAAAATGACTTTTTAATTAAGCAAGTACCAAACATATGTTACAAAATGTCATGTGCATGGTGAAAAAGATTTTATGGATGTCATATTTGGATTCCTCTCATTTTTCTAATCGATTTAGACATTTAATTTGTTAAATTTCGATTTACGGATTTAAAGATATGAATTATTTCATATTAAATGGAAAATAGAAAAAAGTAGACCCGTCGGCGTATCAATGCCGTAAAGCCCCGTATGCGTGCCGTCACGGCGGGCCTTGTACGCCGACGGCATTGTAGACGCCGACGGCAGCCGTCGGCCTATGTCGGGCTACGCCGACGGGGTTTTTACGCCAACGGCCGCGTTCGCGGCTTCCCTAGCTCGCCTTGTACGCCGACGGCCCCGACATTTGGCCGTCGGCGTATAAGTCGGCCGTCGGTGTCTTGTGACTTTCCTGTAGTGGCACGCATAAATTTCGAAAGATTGGGTTGCCTGAAACTTTATACGTGACCATGGAATATGAACAATTAGATGTATTAACATTCTCATATTATTTTTGACATTTGTAATGTCCCTTTTGTTTAGACAGGAACATGTGCTCCCACGAGCCGTTTTGAATTACCGCCAACCACCAAGCAATCAAGTACTCGAGCTACGAATCACAATGGATTTCATTTTTTTATCCATGTATAATGAAATATCTGACTGGAAACCACATAGTTCAGGACATTTCATCTTCTCAAATCTCCTATATTGGCGCTATCTGCAACATCATAATCACATACTAGGTAAATGGGGCGCGTCGTCACGCCGCGTCTTTAGCGAGAAAGAGTAGTGATATTTTTGGTAGAAGTTAAACTATGTTGGAAGCAAATCTATGTGCAACAAAAAAATGTATTTAATTATTGAAAAAGAATAGAAGTGTAGAACATAAAAACATGAATCTTTCCGAAATAAACAAAAACAAAGTGTACACAATGGTTTTTTTTTGTGTATTTTTGTGCAAAAAGTATGGAAATTAGTTAAATTTGAAGATTTTTTGATATATTGTTTGCATTATTCTGAATTGTCGGGAAAAAAACATTGTTCATTACAGTCAACGCAAGTAGTACAGCACTGTCGGAGCCGGATTAGAAAGAGCTACTGAATTCAGACCTTTCGTGATAAAGTTGACTAATACTTTTTACCTCCGCACTGAACTATTGAAGCTTTAAGCTACTATTATCTGCAGCCAGTTTGTATGCATTACCAACTATTGATTATGTAACAAAAAAGAATAGTGGTTTGTACGAACTGTATAAAAATATTCGGAGTACTGTAGAGGATGTTGGATTGAAGGAGACAGGAGGCAGGCGAGGTCTCTTTTCTCAAGTTGAAGAAAAAAGTATGCTAGTGAACTGCAAACAATTTCATATAACAAATGATGTATGTTTGAGAGAATACAAAGAATTCGAAGCTTATTTGCATGTTTAGACATGGTTATCAATTAATTACGCAATCGTCGGGATTCGAAATGTTGAAATTAGTTGGAATTTGTCATGCGGAGTATCTTCAAATATCTAGCGATATGAGATGTTAAAATTCTTTTTTTTTCATTAATATGTAATTTATGTCGATAATGAGTGGACATGCACATTTATTGAATTGAGTTTCATAATTAGAGTTAGTTCATTTGGATTCCATCCAAATAATTACGAAATTGGAATGTTCAATTTGAGTATGTAATTAGATGAAATGCATTTTTTGAGCATCTAATAAATTTACCATCATATATTTAGAGGAAGTACATTTGGATTTTGTTTAAATATTTACCAAATTAGAATATTAAAATATGTTTACTGTTTAGCATAAACAGCTAGCATTTATTTTTCTGACCGTTTGGATATGCTATTAATATTTTTTCGAAAACATGTTTTTTTTTTGGTCATAAATAGCTATCATTTATTTTTCTGACCATTTGGATATGTTATGCATATTTTTTCGATGGATAGATTCAAAATTATTGATTTTTCGATACTTTTTATTGTATGGAAATTTTAATAAACATGGTTAAAATTTGGTAAACATGCATAAAATTGATATAAATAGACAGATTACATTTTTATGCTCATTTTGGTATATTAATTACATTTTTCTGATTTTAAATAAAGTAGTTATGAATTTCCAAAGTTTAAATCAAAATATGGAATTCTGGAAAATATTAAACTACTGATAACCGGGCCCATTGTCAGGGATTTTTAATATTTATCAAAAAGCAGTAAATTTGGTGCGGCGTTCATTCTGTGATAAAATTCGTAGTTTTAGTGTACTCTTGAATGACTAAAACTATAACACAAAGTTAGTCCAACGTCGATGGTAATAATACTAATAGTGATCATCTTTAATTAAAAAGAGATTTCATTTTCAGATTATGTAAACATCCTTTACTAATGATTTTCTCTTATGGGATAGATCATTTTGTTAAACCAAAATAGTGGAATAGTCATAATTGATGTCCACACGTGACATTTTTAAAATGAACATAAGGTACGTAAGGTTTTGATTGAAACATATGGTCATGTTTGCAATTTAGACATATGAAGAAAATTTAAATGGATGTGAAATTGATCCAAAATAGCATTTCAAATGACCTTCATATTTAAAATAATGAGTTATTTGTTGTTTCAATTTTAGAGTAATTCAATTTTAGTCAAACAAATATTTTAATTGTGCAAATAAATAGAGTTGGTTTTTCTGATCGTATTGATATATTATTTGTATTATTCTGATTAGTAGATAAGAAGTTACGAATTTTGTTTTTTTGTCATATTTGAATTCTCTGTGCGTTTGTTAAATGGTCATATTTGAAATGCTTTCAAATTTGTGAAATATTACAATTTGGATTTTGATCGTATGATATAAGTAGGTAACATTTTTTTTGTTTGTTCATGTTGATAAGTTTGCCATATTTTTCCTGGCTGTGTGGTAAAATCCAAATTTGGAAACGTTCACATTTGAAAGTTGTTCAAATTTGGGAATTATTGAAATTCAAAGGAAGTTACGCTTTAAAATTGTTCGGATTTCAAAAATTCTTCAAAATGGAAGCCATTTAGGTTTGATTTCTTTTTACGTTTACGGGATGTTCAGATTTGAAGGGCATTTGAAATTTAGAAATATTCAAATTCCAAAATAGCATTTCAAATGACCTTCATATTTAAAATAATGAGTTATTTGTTGTTTCAATTTTAAAGTAAATCAATTTTAGTAAAATAAATATTTTAATTGTGCAAATAAATAGAGTTGGTTTTTCTGATCGTTTTGATATATTATTTGTATTATTCTGATTAGTAGATAAGAAGTTATGAATTTTACAAATTTTGAATATTTTCTGTAATTCCTGGAAATGTTAAACGTCTGACAATGGACCCCACTGTTAGATTTTTTATCAATTAACGAAATCAATTATGAAATGGTTAGAAACCTGACAGGTGGGGACCGCTTGTCAATGGCAGCTAAATCGGCGGCGGCTCGGCCCGTGCTTGTTCTCGCCGGCGGCGAGAAAGCTAGCACGCGCGGGTGCGCGTGTTTGATGCGGCCGAGTGAGGGCTAACTAATTGCGGCGGCGCCGCTGGCTAATGGTCGTCGGAGCTAGCCGGATTCGAGCTCACACGACGGCGGACAGTGGCGGGCCGAAGTTGGAGAAGATGGAGCAATACGGCCGCTTCCGAGCTCCATAGCACGCGCGGCTCGACCATGAGCACGGTGGAGCTACGACGAACCTCCCCAGCATCTCAGAGTAGCACCACGAGGCCGGAGACGGCGGCGCCGCGGCGGCAGCCGTACGGCTAGGGTTCCGCCCGGAGGAGTGAGGAGAGCACGGGGAGGAAATGGTGCGAGTTTTTCAGTGAGGTCCCTGAGGTTTCGAGAAATTGGGTTGGGTTTCAGGTTATATGTAGGTAGGACTGATCCCGAAATTTGTGAAAACGCAAGGGCTTCCGTGCAAAACAGCCACGGGGACCGTTGGATCGGGGGTCGACGGCCAGATAAGCGCGTGATACTATTCTTTGAACAGTGGAATCCGACGTGGGACGCGGAGGGAGCGGCGATTTGCACTCCCTTTATATAGTTGTCAATGGCAGCGAAATCGGCGGCGGCTCGGCCCGTGCTTGTTCTCGCCGGCGGCGAGAAAGCTAGCACGCGCGGGTGCGCGTGTTTGATGCGGCCGAGCGAGGGCTAACTAATTGCGGCGGCGCCGCTGGCTAATGGTCGTCGGAGCTAGCCGGATTCGAGCTCACACGGCGGCGGACGGTGGCGGGCCGAAGTTGGAGAAGATGGAGCAATACGGCCGCTTCCGAGCTCCATAGCACGCGCGGCTCGACCATGAGCACGGTGGAGCTACGACGAACCTCCCCAGCATCTCAGAGTAGCACCAGGAGGCCGGAGACGGCGGCGCCGCGGCGGCGGCCGTACGGCTAGGGTTCCGCCCGGAGGAGTGAGGAGAGCACGGGGAGGAGATGGTGCGAGTTTTTCAGTGAGGTCCCTGAGGTTTCGGGAAATTGGGTTGGGTTTCAGGTTATATGTAGGTAGGACTGATCCCGAAATTTGTGAAAACGCAAGGGCTTCCGTGCAAAACAGCCAGGGGACCGTTGGATCGGGGGTCGACGGCCAGATAAGCGCGTGATACTATTCTTTGAACAGTGGAATCCGACGTGGGACGCGGAGGGAGCGGCGATTTGCACTCCCTTTATATAGTTAGGTAATACGCTCACACAAAATGACAGGGATGACAGAGGAGGCATCACTATCAATGTGCAAGAGTCTAAAACAGAATAACTGCAAGCTAAGTGGCCGTAGTTCGAGGAGAGAATTCCTTATATGACACTCTCTTAAAATCATGTTCCTTATTTGACACCGGTAAAAAAAATTCTTCCCTATTTGGGCTCTTCTCAAAATTTCTTTCCATATATGACACTCTAGAGCATTTTGTTCACCAAAGATGCATGAAAGGACCTTTTTACCCCCAGTGCATAATGTGACCAAAATTCTATATAAGACAATAGCGGGAGTAATGTTACGTATTTGGTCTTTGTTAATTGACCAATTGAGATCCCCCGTCATTCTTTTCAAGTAATTATTACACGTCGTAATAATTCTGTATAAGTAATTAGTTCACATATCACATGTTTTCAGTGAGATAAATATGCATGCAAATTCAAGTAATGCATTCTGGCGGTATTTTATATTCCATGTTGCGGTCCAGCGTATCATGCGGAGTAGTAGTAGTTCTGGCCGATAAATTGATGTACCGTACCGAGGGAGAATATGTGCCGATAATTTACACACGCGATTTTCGTTCGAAAAAGCTTGAGCATCTACGGATGTGGTAGCAGCCGGACGGCAACTTGCTATGGAAGTGTACCGTGTCCGTGTGGTCATATGGAGAATGTGCACATCGACCAACATGTGTTACAGCTGGGTAGTGCACCTGCACCTGCACGGACACACAAACAAGGTAAATGATTGCACCTTTCACGTTGCGCACATCCGCACATCCACCTACATGCCTAATCAGTAATCACGGCGCACACAAATTACTTGAGAAAATTATGGGTCTCAATTGGTCATTTAACCAAGACCAAATACGTAACATTACTCCAGCTATTGTCTGTACAAAATTTTGGTCATTATGCACAAAGGGTAAAAACGTCTTTTCAACCCTCTTTGGTGAACAAAATACACTACAGTGCCATATAGGGAACAAAATTTTGAGAAGAGGCCAAATAGGGAAGAAAATTTTTACCGGTGTCAGATAAGGAACATGATTTTAAGAGAGTGTCATATAAGGAATTTTCTCTAGTTCGAGTGGATGGAGTCGGAACGCGGTTGGTTTGGTTTTGGGCACCCTTGCGATGACCCGGACATAAAGCTTTTCTACTCCTCCACCGACATCTCCATTAGGGACGGGAAGACCGCCAAGTTTTGGTATGCGCCGTGGTTACTTAGCCTCAAGCCAAAGGATGTGATGTCCTCCATATTTGCCCTCTCGAAGCAAAATAACGTCAGGATGCACAACGCTATCAATCAAGATTTTTGGGTGCGGAATTTGAACCTTGGTGGAGGCATTTCAGTTTTTCGTATCACCCTTCAACCTTTGGAGCTTGCTCCAAGCAGTCCACCTTATCGACGACATCTGAGACGCCATTACGTGGAAGCTCACAAATGATGGGAAATATACTGCGGCCTACTTGCCGCAATTTCATGCAACTATTTGCTTGTTTAATTCTTCAAAGTCACGTGTGGACATCGGGCCGGCTTGCCCGTCGAGGGTGGCCACATTATGGTCTTTGTCAACTTTGCAAGAGTGAACCGGAGACCGCGGCACATCTCATGTTCAAGTGTGCATTCTCGCTTTGTATTTAGAATGGCCTCCAGGATTTGCTCGGTTTGGTTTACTTTGACATATCGCAATGGAGCAAAAAGAGCTATCTTCGTTGATCATGCTATCCGCTTGGGAGATTTGTAATGAGAGAAACGCAAGGATTTTTAGGAAGGTTGCTTCCTTGCTGCATATTGTAATCTCGGCCATTAAGTGGAATGCATTGCTTTGGAGCACCGCGGGCGCAAAGCATTTGAGTGTTATTTTGTCGTGAGAGTAGGTTTTGTTTTCTTGGCCGTCTTGGCTTTGTGTTGTACTTTCTAAACTTCTCTTAATCAATGAAATAGGTAAATCTTTTGTCTTTGTTTTAAAAAAATAATGCAGAGAAATGTACTAACACAATCTACAACCTCCGATCCATATTAATGGACTCAACTTTATCTAGATACGGATGTATCTAGTTAAGTGTTTAGACTAGATGCATCCGTATCTAGACAATGTTGAGACCATTAATATGGATCGGAGGGAGTACTGTTTTCTAGTAGACCATACATCGGCTTGAGTTTATCTGTTTAGGACAGCTGCCTGTTGAAGCTACTCTGTTGAAACAAGTGCAGTACTTGCCTACATGGACGCCTGAAAACACAGAACCTCAACATATGGATCCTCAAATACTGACACACGAGAAATACTGGAAACTACGTACGAAATCATCTTGAGTCGTCAGCATCAGCACGAAGATCATGAATGATTCCTTCTAACAGGATTTGTATCCCTCAAATTTCTCTGGGAAAATAAGCAGAGACCAACCGGCAAACAAATTACAGAGGGTTTCTTTTTTATTTCAGACAATCAAACATCTAATTGGCCACATGATGGAAAACATTTCAGTTTGGATCTCACAGGACACAGAACCTGAAGACTACAAAAACAAAATAACTACAAAGCGTTGTTTCATACTCAGTAGTAATCCTGAAAACTCCAAACGAAATGACTACAAAGTGGTGGTTCATACATGGTAGTAATTTAATGCAGAAAAATGTATTAATACCATAAACGTAGAAGATGTATCACCGGGAGCTTATTGTGGCGCTGGCTGTAGGATCCAAAGCTGCGATCGAATCCATGCAGTCAGACTCTACAACCACGCGCTGCCCAATAATGTGTTGAAGGAGCTTGAGACCATAAAGACTGTCGACTTATCTGTAAAGACAAGTCCAAGCTAACATTTAGCATACACGGCCAGGGCGAGTCCTCACTGAACCTAAAGGTCTACCAAATCACTATCATTATCATAATAATCATCAACATTATCATAATAATCATCATCATCAGCATTCCTCAAAGAATCGTCATCAGAAGTATCATAAGAAGGCCTTTGTTGACGAGCAGGAGCCGGGTCGTTTCCTCGTAGACGGGATCTGAAAATTAAAGGTATATTATCCTCATCATCAGTTTCAGAACAGGGACTCCGTTGAATAGGAGGAGTCAGGCCCTTTCCTCGCAGAAAAGAACTGGGACTTAAAGGTCGATGTAAGGTGGTTCTGAGCATGATTATATTTCGATCATCAGAAATCTTTCCCTTGGGAAGTATCAAGTCATACCCTGTCGGTAGCCCATCAGAGAGTGAAGAGCTTCTTATGTAGCAGCTTGTACTTTCCAAATAGCCGGTCGTAATGGAGTCATAATTCATAGTACATGAGAGCTTGGGTTCTGTATCGTATGGTTGGACGCAGACGACTGAGATGGCATGTCCAAAAGGCTCTAGTGCCAAGCTGAGCAAGAAAAAGTAGCTGGTCTGGGTGCATCGCAGAACATTTAAGCCAGGTTGTAACCGGAGAGACGCATCTGTGTCAAAGTCTGGGAGGATTGTCAACGGACACTTGTGTTTGGTGGTGAAATGATCCAGGAGCGCCGTCGTCGGTCCAGCAAAGCCGCAACCGGGCTTTGGGCAGAAGCATGGGGCATTCGGGCATACCTTCCCGTGTTCTTCTTTCTGGTGGTAGGTGACCTTCTCGGCGCATCCGTATATGGCATTGGAGCAAGGAACCGTGACTGACTGGACTACATGTTCCATCCCAAAGCAGCGCTCGAAGGAAGTTTTGGTTGAGCATATGTGGCACTTGTTATCCAGTTGCTTGCCACGGCAAGACGAGCATACGAAGTGTCCCACAGAGCACTGTGGAATATAGAAAGTATTGATCAGGTCCTCATGTGGATAACGTTCGATAAATAAGAAACTGGACTACTACACAAAAAGGCCACTAGACATTACATTATTTCAGCTACTATACCAATTATGTTATGTTCGGAAGAAACACAATCTTGCCAAGAACTGCCTCCCAAGTCCAAATGATATATATATTCACCAAAGCTCTTCTCAAATTTTGAGCTTTTATCATAAATGAAATAAAAGCTTGATTTCAGAGACAAGTACGCGCCGTGCCATTTACCTGGAATATCGGAGGCCTGAGGGGCTCAAAGCAGATGGGGCAGTCAAGGGTATCCACTCCAATGCTGACATTAAGCCTCTTGGCGCTGCTCTCTCCCTCCGTCGGATCTTCAACCGTTCTCTTGCTGGAGCTACCACCATCCATCGCCCAAAAAAACTCACAGGCACCAGCACACTTGCTTCCCCAGATACAAAGCTACTGATTAAGACGATATCAGTACTCTGTTCTCCTGTTCCACAAGATAAACTGATACAAGTTATGGAACTGGAAATGATACTACTGGTACTGGTATTGTAGCCTTGTAGGATGAGTTGGGAAGTTAATATGGAAATATACAGACGCCCTAATTAACCTGCAGGTAAGAGGACTGCAGTTTTCTTGTTTTCGGAGAGAACAATTGTCGAGTTGATATGATTGCAGACTTGCAGTACACTATTGGTTCACAAGGGCAACCGGGCACATGAAAGTAACTTGACAGCAGTAGTACGAATGAATCTATCACGTTCTACGATGGGCATGGCATAGCCGCATAGGTGATAGGTGCATAGCAAAAAATACGGTGCACAGGAGCTATCTATCTAGTGACAAGCTCTGGTTGTCAGTCAAAAAAAAATCGGCCTGCAAAGAACAATCAGTCCGGTTCCCTGGGTCGGTCGATGAGAGCCCTTGCTCTGTGGCGCCCAGCGATAGGTCAGCTAAAATCTTGGCGAACACATCTTGGACTGAAGCAGCCGCATTTCTGAATATACGCTCGTTCCTCTCCTTCCAGGTCTGCCACCAAACGATTTGGACCGATGGAGTTCCAGCCTTTGCGATGGCTGGTAAGGACGGTCATCAGCGAAGGAGGCAGCTCACAGCGCCAAGGAGAACTAGCAGCATCGGAGCAAGTGATCTGCAGACTCAGGATGAATACGACATAGAGGACAGATAGGGTTGCGAGGCCAACCCCGCTTCTGAAGGTGCATACCAATGTGACTCCTATCCTACGACGGAGTAGCAATCTAACACAAAACCGGCCTGGAGGTCGTAGTTACCTGATCGAGGCCTCCGGCGACCTTGCCGGCGAGTTCTCCACTCGACCCGCCGCCCGAGCGCGTCGACCTGACCGGAGCCTGATGGCAGAGGTGGAGCCGGGAAGAGGAGGCAAGCGCGACGGCGGCGGGGTTTTGCAGCGCGAGACCCTCCTATATATGGTTACTGATTTCATGGGCCGCTCCAAATACGGCCCAATAAGAACTCGCTTCCTCCTCATCCTCCGGTCATTCCAAACCAATGTCCTCCTTGTTGTCAGAGAGGATTTGGGTCCTTCATCAGAAAACGACGCCGCGCGGCCTGGATGAGGGTGGCCTAGGAGGTGGCTAGGCGGTTTGGCATTGCCGATGGCGGGGCGTGGGGTTGTATTTGTCTACGGCGAGAGGGGAGAGCACGACAGGGTTCTTATAGCTGGTCGACTGGGCAGGAAAACGAGGCGGGACACGGCAGAAAACGGTGGCGTGCGCGGAGACCGGCGGGTGGGTGGTGAGTCGACGTGCCGGTTTATTGCCACCGACACGTATCCGCCGCGCTGGACACCTGAACTGGCAGCCCCGCCACTTGGTAAGGCTTATCCGCCATTACAGTCGTGAAGTGACATGTGTGCGGATGACAAGCAGAGCCTGTCTTGGACATATCCGGGCGTTGTTTGGCAGCACTGAGTCCGCCGCTTGAGTCTAGAGGTGCCGGACAATAAACGGGTCAGGCCGGACACTTGGTGGTGCCGATGTGGCCATTTTTAGCATTTAGGGGGTTATTTGTGGGGCCGAGATGCTCTAAACTTAAATTTTGTTTAAAAAATGAACTTCTTTATCGGACAAAAAGGATGACATGGTATTGGAGAAAATAAGGAAGTAAAATATATTCTTATGGATATTAACACATTTTAGTCTGTTTCGAACATGAAACATCATATATTGGATTAAAATTAACTACGCTGATCAGCAACAAAACGTTTTTTTTTTTTTTGGATTTCGTGCTTGATCACGTTACCAAATTTCCAACATTCACACAACATTAGGTGATTCTTCAAGAACCCTAAACCCTCACCTGCTCAGGTTCCATTGTATGCTGATTTACCAACACAGCGTTCGGTATTTTTTCATGGGATCCACCAGGAGACAAAAGCAGGTTCATCTTCTAGTTCAAGTAGCTTGAGGCAGAGAAGGCCATTCAACAGAACATAGGAGGACAGGAGATTTGAACTGCATGGAGTTTGCACACAGGGTGCTTATTCTAAAATACCCAAGAAAAAAAGACGACATCGTGTGGAATAACTATAAACTTGGTAAGTATAATCTGTGCCTCCGTATACCTGCAGGGGTACGAGTAACACATTTCACTGTGTCCAACTACAAACAGTAACATGCAATGACCAACCTGTTGGTTAGAAGTTCAGACATGGTTACCTGTTACAGTTTTATATGTCGTCATATACTCCCAATTTATCTACTTTCATATACTTCGTTACGCTGCTATCTCTATATTCTTGTGATTCATGGTCTCATGTATGCATGCACACAAAGAGGAAAAAGAGCCAAACAGAAAGTGCAAGTTACTGGTTCATAGTCAGTAGTCACGTGATGCAGAGAAATGAACTAAACATAACATACAATTTTCTAGTAGATCACGGCATGCAAGTTAATGGTTCATACTCGGTAGTCACGTGATGCAGAGAAATGTACTAAACATAACATACAATTTTCTAGTAGATCATGGGCAGCCTTACATGTCGCGGCACAAGTTCAGGACAACAAAACATTAAAAGAAGCCATATTCTTGAAGCAACTGCGATACTTCAGATCATAAAGACTCACGGCATATATCCTGGAACAGAACGTGAAACCCATGATAACAGCACCACGCTAAACCTCTGGAATGCTCACGGTCAAATCTTAAAGGTACATCATCAGTCAGATCAATCAAGGAACATTTTATGTGTAAGAGCAAAGCCGATACTTCCAAGGAATCTCTTCAAATCTTAAGGGTACGCCATCAGGCAGGGGTCCTTTAGGCAAAAGGGTCTTTGGTTGAAGAGCAGGAGTTGGGCCCTTTCCATCGAGACTGGATCTGCTGACACTTAAAGCTTGATGAATGGTGATTCTGAGCATGATACTGCCTCGATCGTCAGAAGTCTTTTCCTTGGGCAGAATCAAGTCAAAGCCCGCCGGGAATCCTTCAGAGAATGAAGAGCTTCTGATATGGCAACTTGAACTCTCAGAAAAACCAGTCGCAAAGCAGTCGTAGTTCATGTTACATGTGAACTTGGGCTCCGTAGTGCTAGGTTGGACGCAGATGATTGAGATAGCATGTCCAACAGTCAGTAATGCCAACCTGAGCAGGAAAAAATAGCTGGCCCCGTTGCGTTGCACAACATGTAAGCCCGTCTGTAAGCGGAGAGACGTCGTGTCAGAATCTGGGAGGGTTGTAAATGGAATCTCATGCTCGGTGGTTAAATGGTCCAGGAGCCCCTCTGGTGTCCCAAGGAAGGTACAGTCGGACACTGGGCAGAAGCACCCCCAAATAGGGCACACCTTATCGTGTTCTTCTCTCTGGTAGTACGGGACCTTCTTGGTGCATCCGTACATGGCATTGGAGCAAGGAACCTTGATCGACTGGACGACATGTTCCATCCCAAAGCAGCGCTTGAAGGTAGTTTTGGTAGAGAATATGTGGCACTTGTTGTCCAGGTGCTTGCCACGGCAAGACGAGCATATGAAATGCCCCACAGAACACTGTGGAAGAGAAAGGATTAACTCGGTGCTTGAGAAGATAAATTTTAACAGATTTTGTCTCAAAAAAACTACACAGGTACACAAATGATACGAAATTCTCCACAGAACACTGGAAAATAAAGGGATAAATGGGTGCTCGCAAAGAAAAGTTTCAACAGAAATATTTTGTTTCAAAAAACTACATGAGTAGTTGAGTACACAAAAATGATATGAAATGCCCCCACAGAATACTGTGCAGTAGAAAGGATTAGCTGGGTCCTCGTGAAGATAACTTCTAAAAGAAATATTTTGTTTCCGAAAAACTATACAAGTACACAAATGATACAGAAGTGCCACACACAAAACTGAGGAAAAGAAAGGATTCGCGTTCGTTATTTCAGCTACCACAGATATATGTTACTTTCACAGTAAACACTTTCTTGCATATCTGAAAAAAAAACTTTCTTGCCAGGTAGCACTATATCTGATGACAGATTGATCAAACCTCTTAGAGCGAGCTTTATCAGATATGAAATAAAAGGTTAACAGCTTGAGCTCAAATACAAGTCAACATGTTCACATAGTAGTGCATTTACCTGGAATATGGGAGGCATGAGGGGCTCAAAGCAGATGGGGCAGTCAAGGGTATCCACCTCCATGGTGACAGTCAGCCTCTTGCTGCTCTCGTGCTGCGCTTTAGCATCCATCGCCAACAAAACTCAAAGGTTCCAGCACTAGCTTCCTTAGTGTGTACTGCTAGTATTACAAGATCCGAACCTATTGATCAACGCAATCTCACCGCCCTGTGATCCTGTTCCAAAATACATGCTATAAAAGTTATTGGACTGGAAGTGGTACTGGTGTGCTAGACCATGATTTAGAAAGCCTTTCTTTTCTCAAAACTAGCAATTAAAAAGCAGCAAAAAAACATTTAGAGATGCGCCAATTAACCGAGAGGTGGAGGCCTGCAATTTCAAATTTGTTATTTTTCTTGTTTTCCGGATTAAAGGTATTGAGCTAATCTGCCTTGCCTGAACTACCTGGTCGCATATGTGAGTATCCGAAGCAGTAAAAGAGGAATTTTATTCCGATTCAAAGTACTACAAAGATCTGAACCTACTGAATAACACAATATCACCGCCCCCTTCTCCTGTTGTCATGGAACTGGAAGCGATACTGGTATGGTACGCATGATTCAGGAAGCCCCTTTGTTTTCACAACTAACAATTAAAAGGCAGAAAAACAAGCAAACATTTACAGACACGCAAATTCACCGAGAGGTCGAGTACTGCAATTCCAAATCTGTTATTTTTTCTTGGTTTGCGACAAGAAGTATTGGGCTAACTTGCCTTACTTGAACTACCTGGCCGCATATGCGAGTGATCTGACAGTGGAGCAGTGAAAAGAGGAGATTTATTCCGATTCAAAGTTGGGCATGGCATAGCACGGATACAAGGTTTCAAATGGAGAGGGATGAAGAATGCAGGCGTACCTGAACTACCTGGTTGCCTCGGGATTTATCCACTGCAAGACTTAGTCGCCATTGCTGGTCTCGAGGTCGCCGTTTCCAGATGGCGGCGCCATCAGAGATGAGGTCGCCGCCACCCCCTCCTCTGAGGGAAGAAAACTGCTGCTTCTCTGCCGGCGAGCTCTCCACCCCGTTGATCTGCGCCCGACGGGAGCACGGTAGCCAGACACACCGGCGGCAGGGGGCAGGGCTCAGAGGCGAGAGTGGGAATGTGGGGGACTGACCAGCTAGCTTGAGAGTGTGTGTGCTGAAGAGATTGGGCTGGATATGGGCCTGGCCCGTCTGAGTTTTGGGTAATTTGCTTTTCTATGTTCGACCCGGAAAGTCGTTTATGCTCCCGAGATCCAGTGATCCTGCCCATTTCAAAAAATTAAAAAACATATTTACAAGTTTCAAAAAATCTGAAAAAACTCAGTCATGTTCCTACTGATATGTCCTATAATCGTGAAAAATATCAATGCAAAATACTTTATGATTTGAGCTACACAAAAAAGACAAAAGTTGAAAATTTATATTATTCACTATACTCATATCTGCATATTTCTCTTTTTTGTGTAGCTCAAATCGTAAAGTATTTTGCATTGAGATTTTCCATGTTTGTAGGAAATATCAGTAGGAACATGCATGATTGTTTTCAGAATTTTGTGAAACTTTTAAATATGGTTTTTATTTTTTTTGAAATGAGCGAGATCACTGAAGCTCGAGAGCACCAAATCTGCACTCCGATCCTTTTGGAAATTTTCAGAGAACGAACTGCTAGGAAATTAGTTTCACATTTTCAAATCAAGTCCTTTTTTATTTTTACTATCTCCAATTTATAATAAGTGATGTGACACCTGAGACACTTAGGGGGGGGGGGGGGGGGGGGGGGGGAGAAGTATGTTCCTAAGATTGCCACAACATATACCCAAAATTGTCTGTGCATTTAAAAAAAAAAACTGAAAGGGGAGCGGTGGGCCTTAAAAAGGAGCGAGGGAGTGATGGGCAACCTTAGTCTATATGTTGCTCGTGAGCCGCCAAGTACTAGTCTCGCAACAGTACTGGCGTTAAAGGATCGGTCCTCTGAGGGGACTGCTGCTCTCCACTGCTCCCTCTGCGCCCGACGGGCGCGGGGAGAGGAGGCGAGCCAGACGGCGGCAGGGTTTTGCAGGGGGCAGAGTTGAGAGGCGAGAGTGGGACTGTGGGGGAAGAACTGACCAGCTAGCTTGTTGAGAATGTGAGAATAGGCTGGATGCCTGGATATGGGCCTGGCCATATGGGTTTTGGGATAAAATCTCATTTTAAGTTGGATGCTCTTTTTGGAAATTAGTTTCACATTTTCAAATTAAGTTCTGTTTTATTTTTTAGTAATATTTCTAAGATCCTTAAAAAAACTCATCATTTTATTACTCTTCCTTCATATAAACTTATAATTTTACTTAATTTGGTCCACCTTTTCAGATATTTCAGAAAAACACGTGTGCTTGAAAATTATTTTATACTTTGTAATTAAGCAGGAAAAAAAAATCCTCTCTAAGATTTCGACAGTATACAATCAAAATGCATTGTGTGTTTCAGTGAAAATACATCATTCGGTTACTCCTCCGTTCAAAAATTTAAAAGTTGGTTCAAAACGAGTATGGCTTGTATATTTAAACACCAACAAAAAACATGGCACTGCATCCAACAAAACTATTTGTAAATGCGCAGGCAACATATATGCCTTGGTATACCTATAGGGATATTGTCACACATTTTCTTATAGTATTTGCCGTACTTGAAACAGTATCATACAACAGCCAACTTGTTAAAACTGCAGACACGTACGGTGATCTGTCACAAGTTCAGTATTTGCCATCATACAGTAACACAGTATCATTATATTTCTTGCACCTTCTTACGTATAGCTTGGTCAAAATGCATTCCATATTCTTGGGTAGTTTTCAGTTTAAATTCCCATGAGCAGTTTGGTCTATAATGGGAAATATAAAACAGAGAGATTACAACATCCGTAGAAACTCGACAGATATCCAGAAAAGTACTCCAATGCAGTTTCAAGAGCAAGTCACAAATCCAACAGCATCAAGCATTTAACCGGCAGTTCTTGATCAAACATCTGATTCACTCCAGATTCACATACTGCAGCATGAACTAAAACACCAAAAGAGAATGAACTGCACTTCATCGAAATAACTACGGTACTAGAGTCTGAGATCATAAAGTCTCTCAACATATATGTCCTGAAACTAAAACAGTGAAACCGCAGACAACGGAAATTCCACACTAAACCTTGCAATTTCATACATTGCCCACTGGTTTGAGACATATGGGTTGACGCTCACGGGCCTTCCCTGGTCTGAGATCATGGATGGCGATTGAAACCACAACACCATTCCCATCAGCAGATACCTCGTCCTTGGGCAGAATTACACTGTACCCCTTCGGTAGCCCATCAGACAGTGACGAGATTTTGATCTGGAAACCTGATTGATGAGAGTAGTCGTCCATAAATAACGAGCCGTAGGTCATTACACAGTAGAATTTGGAGTTCGTAGCCTTAGCTTGGATGGAGACGACAGAGATGGCATAGCCAAACGGCTCTTGTGCGACGTTGAGCAACAGAATTTGCTTGTCTTTGGTACACAGAACGTGTAAGCCTGGTTGTAAGCAGAAATCAACACCCTTGGCGTCTTTGATGGTTGTAGACGGCCACTTGTGCACGGACTTGAAATGGTCGAGGAGGGCAGCCGGTGGACCCCCAAATCCGCAGCCAGACTCCGGGCAGAAGCATGGGATGTTCTGGCACACCTCCTCGTGTTCTTCTTTCTGATAGTAGGTGATCCTCTGGGTGCATCCGTACTTGGCATAGGAGCAAGGAACCGTGACCGACTCCATGAGCTTTTCCATCCCTACACAGCGCTTGAAGATAGTTTCGGTAGAGCAGAAGTGACACTTGTTCCGCACGAGCTTCTGATGGCAAGACGAGCATATGAAATGGCCTACAGGACACTGGAATAGGAAGGATTAACTGGGTCAATAATTGAGAATAACTTTCTCACAGAAATAAAAGCTTAAGTATTATATAGCAGCATGACAAGTTAGTACCCCACACAAATTTATGCAACTGCTCCCTTAGGGGCGTAAGTTGGGTACATTCAGCATTCTAGCCTGCAAGTTTGGAGTTTAGAACTTACACTGCAATTGGTACACTAGCGAAGCTTGAGGAAAAACCAAGGGGGCAGACCAAACTTAATGCTATTAGAGAAGTCTATCATCTGACGCTAATCCATAGGGTGACTAGAAAACGGTGTAGATTGTTGGTAACAGTTTCAGTATCAATGGAAATATTAGTGATCAGATTCGCCACAAAAACAAAATTTCAGTCTCAACGGAACATCAATTGGCTAGAAAACGGTGCAGATTTTTCCTAACAGTTTCAATCTCAATGGAAAGGCTAGTGATCCCTATGAAAACAAAATTTAAGCGAGCATAGCTACTGTGTTGCATGCTGTCACAAGAAACAGTCTCTTACCAAGTAGCATTGTATCCAAACGTAGGTTAATCACAGTTTCTATTCTTAGCTTTAGGGTTTACGAAAGACAAGTAAATATATGCACACATACCTGGTATATCGGAGGTCTGAGAGGATGGAAGCAGATGGGGCAGTCCATGGCCTCAAGTTCCATGGTGACATTCTGCCTCTTGCAGTTGCTCTCTCCTCTCGCGGAGCTTCCGCTTGTCTCTTGCTAGAGCTACCAGCTGCCATCGCCACCAACACTTGCTAACACTTAAAGTCACTGGTACTAGCTTGCTTGATGTTAGAATTACAAGTGCCACGGAGCTCAAAACCTATTGATCAACATTAAAAAGAAAACAATCTCACAATTACGTTTTCCTGTTACACAACATACACTTATAAAGAGTCACAGAAATGGTACTGGTGTGCTAGTGAAATGTACAAATTAAGGCTTCATGTTTTGTGTCAAACTAGCAGTGGAAAGGAACAATTGCGAGCACACGCTAAAGATGTGGTAATTTGCTTTTTAGGGTAAATATATGCTAAATTTATTAACGGATGGCTGTAATTTAAGATGTTAAAATTACAGGCACCACGGAACTCCAAACCTATTGATCAACATGAACAAGAAACAATCACACCATTGCATTTTCATGTTACACAACATACACCGAGTCACTGAGATAGAGTCACTGAAGTGGTACTGGTGTGCTAGTGAAAGGCTACAAATGAAGGCTTCATGTTTCCCTCTGCTTATGACGTCGGGTGATCTCTGTATGTTGCCCTCTACTTATTAATGAAAAGGCGCCAATTGCTGGGCCTTTAAAAAAAAGGCTTCATGTTTTGTGTCAAACTAGCAATGGTAAAGCAACAAGTGAGAGCACCCGCCAAATTTATTCATGAATGGCTGTAATTTGCTCATGTCTTCCACTTCTCTAGTCCAGTGAACGGTATGCCCAAGATAAATTGCGCTAATTTCCTTCTCAATTCAGTGGAGGCTAACTAATGAGCTATATGAAGTAATCTGACAAGTAAGCGCGGTAAAACGGGAAGCAACTTATTCCGACGGAATGGATGTAACATCCATCACTCGCAGCAAAGGCAATGCACTATGCATGCATAAGCAACATACTACAACTAACCATGAACAGAGAGAGGATAGGTAAAGCGAACATAGCACATGCAATAAATCCAGCCTTTACCTCTAGGTTGCAGGAAGACACCTCCCACCAGGGAAGCACTGCAAAACCTGCAAGAAACAAAAATGAGGATTAGGAAAACCTGTAATTTGTTCATCTCTTGCACTTCTCTAGTCCCATGAAATTGCGCTAATTTCCTGATCAATTCAGTATAAGCGAGCTAATGGGCAAAATGAAGTAATCTGACAAGCAATCAGTGAAAAGGGAAGCTATTTATTCCGACGGGATGGATGTAACTGAAATACCAAAAATGAAGTGAGCTGGCCGCAAATCCTGCAAAGAACACACAAACTGAGGTGCAGGAAAAGACCAAAAATGAAGTGAGCTGACAGCAGAAAAATCAGGCGCCAATGCCAAAGAAATACGCCCACTGCAAGCACATGAGAGACTCCGCCTGCCGGCAGCATACATTCCATCAACACTAACGCAAAAAAGACCCAGCCCACAAAGAACAAGAAGAAATGGCTCCCCGGCGGTCGACCCCCCCCCCCCGGCAGGGAAATCAGGCACCATCCACCATGAATCAATACGAGAATGGAAAACCCCTGCCCCCCAAAAAAAAAAAAACCCAATTTCATCACTCAGCAGTCCACGCCGGCGGCATACATCCCAAATCAATACAGACGGTGAAAATGCCCAAGCCAGAAAAAGCAAGAAGGAGGCGCTCACCGGCAGCAACAGTCTAGAGAGCAACGCCCACAGAAAAAACCCCAATGCCAGGACATGAGATGAGAGACCACGCCGGCGGCATACATTCGCATCAACTACAATGCTAAGAAGATCCAGCCCACAAAGATTAACAAGATGGGCTCCCCGGCGGTCGACCCCGCCGGCAGGGAAATCAGGCACCATGGAGGAATGCGAGAATGGAAAAACCCGCCGCCAAAAAAGATCCCCAATTCCAGCAAGCAGCAACCCAGTGCCCACAAACATAAAAAGACCCAAGGGAAAAAAAGCAAGAAGGAGTCGCTCACCGCCGCCGACCAGCCGCCGGCCAAGCAAGGAGATGAGCAGCCGGAAGCCGAAACGAAAGTGACGACCTGCCGCAAATTAACTCTGGGACGGAGACCCCGATAGAAAACCAAGACCGGGCCACCGACCACGAAGGGCCCAAAACCCGTTCGACCAAAAACGAAACCAGACCAGAAGTCCACGAGACGCCGACGCTATGGGCCCACCCATAGAAGACCCACACATCAGCGAGGAGACGTGGTGGCGTCCCGTGCGTTGACTGTAAATCGAATCAACGAAGTGCGGCCACACATATTTTCTTCTCACCCATGTAGTCAAACGCTAACAAACATTTTTTCCAAATTTTGGTTGAGTAGAATCGACCAACAAAGTCACTCCAAATTTTGGTTGAGTAGAATCGACCAACAAAGTCTTGCTGGTGAATCCTAGTGAGATCATGTATCTTGCTCAGCTAGCTTGTTGATGCGCTTCATGCCCATTTTCGGAGCTCCAAACATAAGGTTGAACTAGACATCTTGGCGCGGCGACATGCCGCGCCCATGTGATTAATAATTGATAAAACGCAATAAAAACATTAAAGTAACAAAAATAACTTTTAGATAAATGATTTAATAAATGGTTGAATAATTCGAATCTTACGATTAATATTACAACTTATTGAATTCTTGTAAAGACAAACTAATTATTATATTGATTAAACACAAATTACAATGTCTTTACAACTTTGTTATAACAAACTGAAATTCAAAAAGGGAGATCACAATTGTTTCCTAAACTAAAATGTCTTGTATTTTTTTTTCCTTCTTGATCATTGTTCCAACATTGTTTTCCTGCAAAGCAATGGTATACGTCGCACCCATGTGGTTGTTATCTCTGTTCGTCAGCGTGAAAATGTTTAGTGGATCGAACTGTCGTTAGAAGAAGAATTATTGTTTTGTAAAAACTTCAAATTTTTGGAAATGTCCACATTCAAAAATTGTGTAGGTTTTTTTTTTTGAAATTCGAAGAAAATATACATTTATAAAGTATTCGGATCTTAGAAATTTTGTTCAAATTCGGCAGCAATTCAGATGTGAATTACTTTTACATTTGTAAACGCTCAGAATTGGAAGACATCCAAAATTTCAAAATATTTAAATTTGAAATCTAATCGTAGTATGCCATAAGTAGATGGCATCTTTCTTGTTTTTGAATTCAAATTTGGAAACAGCGACGTTGTAAAGTTGTCTAAATTTGGAAATCATTGAATTTGAAAAATGCTTTCGTTTTAAAAATAGTTGGATTTTGGAGAGTGCTCAAATTTGAAAATTATTGTAAGTCAATTTCAAATGTGTTTGCTTTTTTATATGAAAATACTCTGGAATAGTTAGTATTTTTTTTTAGTATACTCACACATTTTAGAGTTCCGTTAGATGTTTAGCAAGTTTGAATGGTTCTATATGTTTATATTTTGTCGAAATACTTGTTTGAGTTTTATAATTGGAGAATGTACAGTCCATGAGCATTTGTTAAAGCCAATCCATAATGTTATGCAATTTGGGAAGCTTTTAAGATTTAAATACTTTTAACGTTTATAGAACGGTCAGATATGAAATATTTTTAAAATTTTGGAATACTCAATTTTGAATTTGTATTAAAATGTTTTATTGTGGTTAAAATTCAAGTTTGAAAATATTTATGTTTAAAAATTATTCAAGTTTGGAAATTATTGGAATGCAAATTGGAAAATGTCCACATTGAAAAATTGTGCAAATTTGAAAATTGTGTTTGGTGAAATTCAAATTTGGAAAATGGTGGTATGTAAAAGTTGCGAAGATTTGATTTTTTTTTTAACGCGAAAAAAGTTTATGTTCGAAAATTGGTCAAATTTCGAAATTTAATCAAATTGAGGAGTCATTCAGAGTTGAATTCTTTTTCACATTTATAAAATGGGTGGATTTGAAAGGCATTTAATTTTCTAAAATATTCAAATGTGTACGACATCTACGTGTGGTAGAATTCAAATTTGGAAATGTCCACATTCAAAATTTGTTCGGATTTAAATTTATTGGATTTTTTTTTAAAATACATTTGTAAGTTGTTCAAATTTCAAAAACGTTAAAATTGGGAAGTTATTTATATTTGGATTATGTTGACGTTTATTAATTGTTCAGATTTGGAGTGTATTTTAATTCTTAAAAAAATTGAATTTTTATTTTGAACATATGACATAAATAGTCAGCACTTATTTTTATGATGATTTTGATGTATTGTTTATATTTTCTCGTTGGATATGTTTGAAGTCATTGATTTTTTTTTTTGGTGGATATATTTGAAGTTATCGATTTTGCAGCATTTAGTGGTTTTTAAAAATTGTTCAAATAACCAATTGAACTGAACATATTATGATGGTCTTGAGATTGCCACACAAAATGGGACTCAAAATAATTGAGGAAAACATACTGTAGAAATTTTGAAAAGTTGGGTTATATTTGCCTTCTTTGTCGGCAGCAAGGTACGGACTTTCGGTGCTCTTAGAAGCAACTCCGGGTTCATGTTTTCTCGATAAGAACGAAACATCGGAAAAAGAAAAGAGCAATCAATATACGGCGTCGATGCATCGCAAACAATGTGGATGTAGGGAATGCAATATATGTGAAGGTTTTATTTTCTGCAAATTTTGATATATTATTTGCAATATTTCGAATTGCAAATTAGAATATTTGAATTGTATGAATCTTAGATTTCCTGTTATTATTAAGCAGGAATCAAAGTTGATTAGTCATGCATGAATTTGACATAATCAGATAGCTTACATTTTTGAACATTTTGACATATTAAACATAGTTTTCTGAATTATAGATTAAAAGATATCAATTTTTTAAAAGTTGAGCATTTTAAACATGATTCAAATTTATTCAAACATGCATGATTTTGACATATTCAGATAGCTTGCATTTTTCTGAACATTTTGACATATTAAACACATTTTTCTGAAATATAGTTTAAAAGATATGAATTTTAAAAAATGTGAACATTTTTCTGTAATTGTTTTTCCCCTGACAGGTGGGTCCCCCGGTAACGTCATAGTGTGACGTCACCGCCGACGGCGGACGTGCGGCCGGCCGAGCTCGCGCTCGCGCGCAGTTGCGCGCGCGCGCCGGGCCAGGAGCTAAGTCGAAGATCTCGGTGTCGTCGTGAGTGGTTGATAAACAACGATTGCAGTTTGATTTAGGGAGTCCCAACCCTGTGAAGCTTAACAGACAAAGAAAACGATAGAGACTTCCGGGTATAGGGTGACGACCTTAATGAATCAAGTATTCAGGTGGCAGAGTTTTTAGCTACATAAGCGCTCAAATTCCTGAATACTTATTGCCCAGGCTTCTATGATCAACCCCAGGTACATTTATTAGGTTTTGAAGGACCGCGCAGAGTCGCCAGGGGACGCGCAGGGGAGCAGGAGGGGCGGCGCTGTGGACCGTTTGGTCGCCGGAGCCGCCGGCGGCGACCAAAACGGTGGCGGTGGACTGCGGGCGCGGCGGCGGCGATTCCCGCGCGCAGCGGGCGTCCCGGCAGGCGGTCTGCGGCGAGGAGATGGAGGCGGCGACGGCGCAGCTCCCTGCGGCCGTAGATTCGTCGGGGAAGGAGCAGAGGGGCGACGCGGCGGCGGCGACGGCGGCGGCGACGGCGCGGTCGGGGGAGAGGGGAAAGAGGGAGAGGGAGTTGTGCTAGTGGGTTTGCACAGAAGTCCCTGGGATTTCCCGAAATTACAAATAAGTCCTTTACGGGGTGTTTTTTGTAAAAATGTGCGTCAAACTCTTAAAAAAACTTCATATAACTTCTGATATTGCAATGCTTTAAAGATACACAGAATTACTGATCGCATCTCTATAGAAACTATCATACAAATAGTACATAGTGATGTCTACGCAAGAATGATATATAGTACTACTTACATTAGTGATTAGCTTGTCAAAACATCTGATCTGACGCGCCATTCAACTACTACTCCTTGGTGTTGTCGGTGCTTTCACTGGTCTGGACTTCATGCCTAGCGACCCTGACGATGTTCCACACACTGATCAACATCACCGACTTCATCACCTATGACGACAACCACACCCAATGAACATGACCATGCCAACTTGCCGACGGCAATGCTGATGCAGAACTTCAACCAAGGGCAGCATGGCATTTCTAGCCCCGAACAGACAGTCCATGTGATAATGCTATGCTCAAGTTCCCGACACACCATACACACCCATGTTTGTACTACCGAGCTGCTGCTGATCATTAACAAAACACTCTATTCTGACAGTTTTAGGTTGTCCGCAGGCTGGTCTACTCGCTGACAATCTCCATGCTGGGAACCACTCATTGCTCAAGCACATCTTCTGCCCCCTCCACCAAATCACCATGGACCTCGTCCACGGGAACCTTCACCATGACCACCTCTAGCTACACGAGGCGAGACCAAATCAGTATGGGACGGTGGCTGTTTGCCACGAGCAAACTCTGGCACTTTGTTGTGTCCAATAGCTGTGTGGGGGATACATGAGAAGCAGCTAGAAGTGGAACCCGTGATCTGAGTTTTGGCATCACAGGTATTTTCCTATGAGTTGTGCTTCTGGTCGGTCTGCGGTAACAAAAACACATTAGGCAATATTGTAGAGCATCTAACAGAACCATGCTAGGCAACATGAATGGCACCTGCTTGAGGAGATTGCCTTTGATTTATGCAGCACAAATAAAAAATTCCCAACAACAAAGAACTTAGGAGCATAGACACAACTGCTTGTAAATAAATGCTCATGGATTAATAATTAGAAACAAACAATGCTAATTGTTCTTCTGAAACTATAAAGAACTTGATTTATTTATGTCTGTTAGAAAAAAGGCTGATTAAAATACCAACAAACAAAGCAAAAATTGGATAGATTGAGTGTGATAAGAAACCATCTAAGTTATACCATTTCACAAACATGTATAAAAACATGGAAATAAGCATCCATTCTACATAAAATAAATTAGAAAAGAAAGCACTTACCTTTTATGCGACTGTCCAGACCATTTACCTTCTAGCTCGGCATAAATGCCAACTTGCTTATAATTTTAAAACCTAATTGTGCACCGAATCCCCAATAGAGGATAATCTTCGGTAGTGCTTATATAAACACAAGGTGAAGTTCGTGCAGAATAAATTGTAGCATGGACAGATAAGTAAACTGGAAATAAAAATCAATATTAAATTACTTTCTAAATTTAAGTGCACTTACAAAAGGGAACCAATTAGTTCCGCTGGCACTTACAAAAACTAAGATATTATTTACTTAGTGGATACTGCCTGGCCTTCTATAGAAATATGTCTACTCAAAATTACCAGAATGTAGTGACGTCTAGAAAGTTCAAGCACAACCGAGTCCCAGATCTGCAGCTTTATTTTCTTATCGTTGATCACAATAATTGAGCAGTAAATCCGACACCTATAGTTGAGTTGCATGGGCTAAAACCACCTGTTAGTAAACTGCAACATAAGACATGACTTCCAAATGCATTGATGCTAAGAGGCTGCAAGCTGCTGGTATTGCTTTACACTGATTAGTAAAAGAGAGGAAAAAGCGAGGTAAATAAGTTTCTTCAAGGAGTAAAAAGTGTAACAACTCGTGGTGTCCTGAGACCACATATTTGATGATCCTTTATTCTTAGTTGTAGTGTACAGAACGAAAGTGAAAATCTTATGCAACATTTATGATTCCACGAGAATAGAAAGCAAAAGAAAGGTAATTCAGAGTCTAGAATAAGGGTAAGGCGTACTTGCTAACAAGGTTTATCCAGACTGGGTGCACAATTAGAAAGTAGCCAGATTAGGCAGCAAAGACACGACTAAGTAATAATTGATTTAAATTTCAGTACACATCAAAAAATGGAGAAAAAATATATAAGCAAAGTACGTTCACGGCGTCATGCCGCGCGGTATCAGATTCTTGTTTATATAGTTGTGACACACTGAATAGTATTAGAGAGTACTGTTTATAGTTGCACCATATCCTATTTCTTGATTTGAAGAGTTGATTGTGCGACGATCGGACATGAAAATTGCTTTAATATTTCAACCATATTAAGAAAATATGTCCTCAGTTGAGCATATTTTTCCTACAGAAACACAATATAAGTACAATGAAATGTAATAGTCACCAGCCTGTACTCATGATGCACATTCACAACAGCTAAAGGACAATGGAAGCTGTCAATAATATAATTTCAAACATATCTAGCGATGTATCAGGAAAGTAAAAGGAGCTATACATCATATTCAGCTGCAAACATATGGCGGCAGAAGTTCATATGTGCTTTCTATTTGGCAGTTAAATGCAATCTCGGCTTTGTTTAGTTATGATTAATACATTTTTCATACCTCATCACATGTAAGTATGTAACACTATGTTGAGATCTTCTTTTTTTTTTTTGCGAGGAAATTACAGATACATCAGCCAAGCTTCAACAGAAAAGCCCAGAAAACAAAAAAAAATTACAACGAGGTCCTTCCGAGCTCTGGCGTCGTCGTCTTCGAGCAGAACGCTGCGCCGGCGAAACCCGCCGCACCACCTCCGTGAACTTGGACTGGGAGGCCCCCTGCGCGACTGGGAAGGCGACACTCCTCGGTGCCTAAGCACCTCCACCCTGCACGAAGAACAGCTACACCAACTTGGCCATCCGCATCCGCAACTTCGAGGTCTTCAACCGCCGGATCCGCCATCTCTCGAACTCCGGCGAAGGGGGAGCCCTCTCGAGCACTCCGAAGAGCCGCGAACGAGGGCGGGGCGGCAGATCCGCGGCGGACCTCCACCGGAGCCACGCCGACAGAGGAGAAGACCACCGCCACCAAAAGCCACTCCGGCACCGCCGCTTCCACCCCGACGCCGCCGGCTAGCACACCACCACGCACACCTAGACTATATACACACCTGGATCCGGGGATCCCCCGTCCTCCCGCCGCCGAAGCGGCCGCCGGAGGGCGAGGGATCCGGCGAATCGCCGGCGGCGAGCTGCTGTGCGCGGTGTCACCCAAGAAATCGCCCTTTGACTACTGTAGATGGGGAAAGGGGATGAGGTCCAAGCTCTCTGGCCATTTGCCGCTAACACTATGTTGAGATCTAATCCTCTGCCTCTACAGTTTGTTGTTTAGGTTGTGAATAGGAGCTGAAGCTTCTCCTCATATTTCTGGTGCTTATAACGTAACAACAATCACATTGGTAAAACAGGTTGTTGAAGTATTTGGCAAGCTGAAATCTCACACATAATGATAGAAGCATCCCTACAATAGTACAATTGCAAAGTGACATTCAGTGGAAAATATATGAATGTACATACCCGCTAACCACATAAAATTTTACCTCTTAAATCTGCAGGCCTAATCAATCTCAAAGTAGTTCATGTGGAGCTCATCCAAGAAAAAAAAAGACTCCAGTTTCTTTGACAGATTCAACACACCGGATTCACTCCTCCATGTAGCAGATTGCATTTTCACTCCCAAGATCCCTCCCGCTACAGATTCAGTAAGCAAATTCAGTAAGCACGGGCCACAGATGTGCCGTCCCCAAACTGCCACTACCGGCAACCAGTCATAGCAGATTAAAAAAGCAAAATCAGGCATACTCGAACGACATGCAATGGTCCAACCTGAGATGAGGACGCGGATCCCGCGGCGCTGTACCGAGCCGGCGGCGTGGAGTGGAACACGCGGCGAGGCGCCACCGGCAGGCCACCGACGCTCCCCGTAGGGAGCCTGGCCACGGGAGGAGCGAGCCACTTGGGCCTCGTGGGCTGACCTGCGGTGTAGAAGAAAGAGATTTCTCCGGTGAGCGGACGCGGCAGACGCCTGCGGGCGCGGCGGCGTCGATTCCGACGACCTCACGGCGTCCCGGCAGGCGAGAGTGGGCGAGGAGGGAGAGGCGGCGACGGCGCAGCTCTCCGTGTGGTCGGATGCGTGCGAGGAGGAGCGGAGCTGCATGGCGAGGCGCCGGCGGCCGGCGGCGACCTCCGGGTCGCGGGAGAAGAACAAGAGAGGCTGAGTTGTGGCGTCGTTTTACACGGAGATCCCTGGGTTTTAGCGAAATTGCGCACCAGTCCTTTTCGGGGTTTTTTTGTAAAACTGTGCGCCAAAAACCGTGCGAGAGAGGCGACCGGGTGGCCACCGGCGCGGCAGGGTGGTAACCGGCGACGTGGCGCACGGCGATTGGTGCGCTTCCGTGCGTACTGTTCCTGGGAACAGTAACACACGTTCTGGCCGACGTGGCTCCATGCTGGGCGTCCGTCGCGCCGATCGGACGGCCAGAGGAAAACGCGCGACGTGGCTCGCTGGAGACGCCGAGGTCGTGTCCGTCCTTTATATATAAGGTTATTAGTGTGGCTGAACTTGCAGTAGAGGTATATACAAACTGAGCACTCTAGTCAGTAAAAAATGATCAAACTTTAGGAGACCTTTTTAGTTCATCGTGAGTTTACAAAAATTCTCGGTTCTTGATGTTGCGCGTCCAGATGGTACGGCTAAACTCATTGTTACCAATGGTTCAACCTGCTTCTACTACTGCATCTGATGTTGCTCTTCTATTCAACCCGTCCATGCTAACGTTCAACCTGTTACTGCTACTCAAACTATCGTTTCTTCTGTTCGACCTTCTGCTGCTTCTATTCGACATTTTCCCCTGCTCACTAACCTTTAGTGCTCAAGATTGTTTGCAATATCGAGAAGTACACTGCAAGACTTGATGATGGCAATGAAATGGTAGTGGAGTTTCAAGATTTTGATATGTTGCCCGATGCAAAATTGGTACTTCTATCTGAACTGATTGAGAAGCTTGGTGCAACCCGGGGCTCTAGCCAGAAGGCATGGCTGGGGTGGTATCAACCCGTAAGAAAGGAATGCTTGGAAATGACTAATTTCACTTTTTATGGCAGACATTCAAAGGAATGCACAATGTAATAGGGCTATATTCCTCGTTACTATTAGTGGTTTGGATGAGCGAGGACCATGGTTTCGATAATGATGTTGTAAAGGCATTTAAAAAAGTTAGCCCAATAGGAAATGGCCCACAAGGAACAAGAGTGACACCAGTAATAAGACAATCCCAGGAAGATTACTCCGAAGAAGATGAGCACCACTAAGAGCACCCCTAAGAACAGCAACCCTAAGAGAAGTACTCACAACAAGAATGGTATGGTGTTGTCGGAATCAGAGGGGTTGTCGTCTTGGTCATCCTCGGTGTGGTTTCATAAGCTCATCGTCACTAAATCTTAACTAGCTATAATTCTGAAGCCTTTGATTTATGGCCTTAATTAATGTTTTTATATCATATGTAATATTTGCATAACTTTGGTTAATGCATAATATTCTAAGTTCATTAATATACAAATGAAACACCAACCACTAAAAACACACCAATGCTAATGTATTTATGTTATGATGGAAGCTAGGTTACTTGTTTAACATTTTTTTGGGAGCAACCGGCATGAGCACTGCCTTGTCATATAGAAGGGAGGTGAAAAATATGTACATAGGGGGCATGTTTAGTTAACGTGGAACATGCCGAAACCACCAGAAGGAAAAAGGACAAAAACAACTCTAACCAAGGCCGACAAGGATCACAGCCATGTAGGTAATATAAATGCCATTGTGCTTGGCTTCTGTTGAATGTAGGCATGTGTTTCCTATTTAGTTGTGCCTGCTAACTTGAGAACTTGACAACATTTATAGTCATACACTCCCATTTCACCAGATCCCCTAAGAGAACTTACGGGCTTAGAGCAATTAAGGATGACCTTTTCCAGCCACCCGGATAACACATTAACGGTCAAAACATTAAGCGGGGATACACCATGTTAGAATCTTCCTCTGTACACACATAATTTGCTTCAGAAAGTTTAAGATCTTTTATATCCAGAGTGGATTTTTGGAACCCGGGCTACATGGAGCCCTTTTTTCAAAAATTTAAAATGACATTTTTGAGTTTCCAAAAATCGCGATTTTTTTTTTACAGATGTAGATAGTGCCGAGATATAAAATTTCGCCTTAAAATTCGTTGTATTTTGGGTTGTACAAAAAAGACAAATCGAGGAAATTTTAAAACTTTGAAACTGTATGTTGTTCACCACCCAGATCCACCCATTTGTCATTTTTGTGCAGCTCAAAATACAAAGAATTTGGAGTTAAAAACTAGCAGGATTTTTTTTCTTGATTTTTGGAAACTTAAAAATGTCGATTTCAATTCTTTTTTTAAACGGGCACCATGTAGCCCGGGCTCCATTATAGGTTTTCGCTTTTATTCCAAAATACTAAAGTGCCCCCACATAATCTGACATGTAAGATTAATCTAGACAAATATAAGATTAAGGTACATGGTACACCAGTAACTAAAAAGTGCACCTTAGGGGCATATACTCGCAGCTATAGAAGGCTAATTCTAAATGACCCAATTTTCCAAGGAAATGCACATTATCTTGTATTTTGTGTTTGTGAAAAATAAACATTTTTAACACCGTGAAAAAGAAAATTTAGTATTAAAATGATTTCCGAATATTTGTTTCTTTAGGACATAAACATCTCGTTTTTCATAGAAAAATGCAGGTAAGTAAATATGTCAGACATGTTTTTAACAGTGCTCCCTTTTTGTTTTAGTGTTCATTGCAACGGACATAAGCTAGTCACCTGTTCAGCCTTACAAGATACAGCCTAGGTCCCACATGTCACTATCTGAGGAAAGTGTGTGGTGGCAACCTCAGTAAACCAACAACATGCTGAGAAAAAGATAGAACAAATGTGTCACAGCCTTATCGATCTCCAGATGTTACCACAATTTGCGACCTTGGATCTCATGCACAATACAAAACAAATGAAGAAGGCATTCCTGCTAATGTGTGACGATCTAAACAGAATAGCAGCTTGTACTATCATAACCCAATAGTACTTTCTGATGGATCATAAACAACTTTTCAGCATGAGTTCGTAACACCAAAACATAAGAAGCTACTTCGAAAGAACAGCGATATCCTGGTGCGAGTGGTGAAACCTACCAAAGTAACTACATGTCCATGATAAATCTACATCACATATCCACGACGGGCTCTACAAAATATGATTTCACCACCATCATCATCACTTCACCAGGACGATCAGAAGTCAGTTACCTCTTCCACTGGTCGCTCGACATAGTCACAAATGGTTATTCTGAGCTCAATGCCATCTGGATGATCATAAACCTTGCCCTTGGGCAGAATAAAGTCATGGCCAGTAGGTATCCCATCAGGGAGTGAAGAGCTTCTAATCTCGCAACTTGAACTTTCAGAATAGACACTTCTAAAGTTGTCATAATCCATACTACATCTGAATCTGGATACTGTACTCGTAGGTTCAACACATATGAGTGAGATGGCATGCCCAAATGGCTCTGATGCCACACTGAGTAGGAAAAAATGGCTCACATCACTGCACTCCAGGACACGCAAGCCCGGCTGTACCCAAAGACGCACTGTCTTAGAATATGTGAGGGGCGTCGACTGAAAATTGTGCTGCGTGGTCAAATGGTCCAAGAACGTCATTGCCGGCCCAGCGAAGCCACAGCCAGACTCTGGGCAGAAACATGGGGCATTTTCGCATGCCTTCTTGTGTTCTTCTTTCTGGTAGTAGGGAACTTTCTCGACGCATCCATACTTGGTATTGGAGCAAGGAACGATGACTGCCTGAACAATATGTTCCACCCCAAAGCAGCGCCTGAAGGAAGTTTTGACAGAGCATGATGGGCAATTCTTGTCCAGTTGCTTGCGACGGCAAGACGAGCATATGAAATGCCCTACAGAACACTGTGGAACATAAAGGATTAGTTGGGTCCTCCCAAGGTTAGCTTAACAGTTTTTTTCTTTTCAATAGTTCATAAAAAAATGCTATGCTATTACGATACAAATATACATTTCATTGTTTCAGCTACCATAGTATTAAGTTACGTACAACAAGAACACTTTTTTGCAGAATAGCTTATCTTGAGCTTGATCAGAAAAGGAATATAGGCTTGAGCTCAAATAAAGCTCAATGTTATACCTGGAATATTGGAGGCCTAAGGGGCTCAAAGCAGATGGGGCAGTCTAGGGTATCCACCTCCATGGTGACATTCATCCTCTTGGCACTACTCTCTCCCTCTGGCGGAGCTTCAACTGTTCTCTTGCTGGAGGTACCACCATTCATCGCCAAAAAAAACTAACAGGTACCAGCACACTAGCTTGCCTGGTGTAAGCTAGTATTGCAAGCACAAGCGAGACACAAACGCACTGATCAACATAATCTCACTGCTGCTCCAGTCTCCTGTTCCACAAGATAAAACTCATCAAACTGAAATTGACATCGGTGTGGTATCTAGGTAGAAAGGAGTTTGTTTTGTGCAAGATTAGCAACGGAAAGAAGCAAAGTAAGCAAACAATTTACAGACGGACTATTAACTGACAGGTTGAGTACGGCAATCACATATCTTTTAGTTTTCTTGTTCTTATACTGCAATTACACATATATGCAAGTAAAATCTTGCGGTAAAAAGAGGAAATATATTAATGTTCAAAGCTGAGCACTGGCATAGCATAGCAGTTTGACTCCGACGTGACGACGGAGGTAAAATTTCGAATCGAGAAGAAAATGCTGCCGTACCTGAACTACCTGGTCGCCTCGGGGTGGTGTATCAATCCAGTGCAACACCTAGTCGCCATTTCCCGATGGCGGCGCAACTGGAGATGAAGTCGCTGCCTCAGGATAGCCCCTTCCCCAGATGGAGGAGAAGAATAGACTGCTGGCCCCGCCGCCCGCACGCGTCGACCTGAGCCCGAGGGAGCGCGGTACGGGGACTGGGGACACCTGCAGCGGGGAAGAGGAGTGGAGCGCGACGGCGGCAGGGCTGTACCAGGCTACCAGCTGAAGAGAGTGGGCAAGATCGGAAAAGACAATTATAAGGCCATATGGCGCCAGGGTGAAATCTGGGCCGTCCGTTTCGGCCATCCGACGGTCCAGATTCACCGTTGACCGCGGACAAAAATTGACCGGTCCACGGCGAATCTGGGCCGTCGGATGGCCGAAACGGAGATTCGCCGTTGACCGCGGACAAAAATTGACCGGTCCACGATGAATCTGGGCCGTCGGATGGCCGAAACGGACGGCCCAGATTTCACCCTGGCGCCATATGGCCTTGTAAAATTCCACTTTGAAGATCTAGGCCTTTGCCCTCTGGGTTTTCGGTAAATATTCCTGCTTGATTTGGCCTCTTTTATTCGGCAATTCAGAGAACGAAATTAGTTTCAAATGTTCCACTGTATTTCAGTTTTGCGTTCCTATGAGCATCTATACCAAGATCCGCCCCGGCCCTAAAATAACCGTCAATTTTAAGATCTTGGCAAAAGAAAGGACCCGCGCAAAACCCGTACGTACGACAAAACTGAAAAAATTAGGGAAAATCTACATTTAGAACGGTCGGCAGGTAACCTTACGCGGCAGTTCCTCGCACGCCGTTCGATCGGCTTTCGAACCGACGCTCGTGATTGAAGGCGAGAGGTCCAGACTCTAGACGATGAGTCCCCCCGCCGCTTCCTAGGCCCCCTTCTTTTCAGCTTATTTTCCAGATTCTCCCAGAAGCTACCCTCCGTCAGCTTCTCACAGAATCTTGTTTTTTAAATTTGTTTAAACTTCTAAATAAGTATTGGGAAGACAAATTTAGAAGTTTAAACAAATTTAAAAAATGAGATTCTGGGAGAAGCTGATGGAGGGTAGCTTCTGGGAGAATCTGGAAAATAAGCTGAAAAGAAGGGGGCCCTAATCCTACCCCTGCGGCCCTGCTCTGCCTTCGCCGCTGTCCGCCCCTGCGGCGGGCGGCGGCCCTCGTCCGCCTCGGCGCAAACTCCTTGCTCGACGCTCCCACGAGATTAGGTGAGCAAATCGACCAGATGGTCGCTCCCCTATCCCCTCCCTTCACTCAAACCCTTCTCTCTGAGCTCCTGCTGTCGGCGCAGGTCCCCGGACCCCAGGTGACCAGCAACGGGATATGGGCGTCGCGGCGCGCAGCGGACCGGCCAACGCGCGCGCGCCCGTCGGGACCAAACCAGTCGGCTCGGGGCCCTGAATGGCGTTCATCCTGATCGAGAGCGGGAACTGCAGCTTCGAGGGCAAGGCGCGGGAGGCGCAGCGGGCAGGGCTCGACGCCGCCGTCATGTACGACGAGGAGGAGAAGGCCAGCCTCTATTCCAGTGAGTTGCCCGCCGCCTCTGATCTGACCCTCTCCCTGCTAGGCTGCTACTATGCTGCTTTGCTGTGCCGGTATCAGTTTACTTCAGTGAACTCTCGGTAGCTGGTGTCTTGATCTGAAGAGAAACTAGATGCATACTGAAACTGTCGTGCTAGGGAATCGAGGATGAACACTGGCTTACAGTCGTTACTGATGGTGTTTTACTAGAAATTGAACATGATGCCGTATTGTATTGGTTCTTATCTGTTCGATGCTTCGTTGAGTGAAAACGGTGATGTTGACCGTAAGCCGGTGGCACTTCTAAGTTTGCTTACCTTCCAAAGAGAAAGCCAACATCAGTGTACAAATGACTTAAATACAGAGAACGCCGTAAAGAGGTTTGCTAGCTGATTAGCTTGCTATAGTGTAAGACCTGATTGTAAGTCAGTGCCACATCGTGAGTGCAACAAGGTGCCGATGCCCTGGCAAAGCTAACCCAAATGCCCAGCACGCATCTGGTGTGTCCATCCACTGATGCGCAGCAGTGAGGTACTTGGTCCCTCCTACACTGCGTTGATCATTGCAAATATTATAGGCACTTTTTGTGTGCCAACTTCTAAATTAGTCATGCCAATTGTTTGTTTGACATGTTGAACTGAGAGTTACATGTGCAAAGGATCTTGTTATGGAGAATATGTTTTTTTTTTCTTCCCTCGTGTGCAAAGGAGCTCATAATATACTAGATGATGTGTTGTTCGATGTATTGATGATTTATTGACAACAAGCTACTACTTCGCTGCTTTTATTATATTCACTTTGCGTTAATCATTTCATAATAATTGTTCCTAGCTTTTCTAGTGTAATTTGGGATCTATTTTGATCCCAATTTTGTATGAAGTCATCTTCTTTTAAGACACTTTTGGAGTTATCTATTTGTTTAGGTTATAGTTATCTTGAAGTTATTTGCTCTCTGGGTGACAACTATCACCATATTGCTAATGGAGTTACCCACCTATTAAGGATATAATTATCGTCATAAAATCGATATAGTTACCCACCACCATAGGTAATAGTTACCCACCGATTATATATATATAGTTACCCCACCAGGTGTTCGGGATATAGTTATCACCATGAAATCGATGTAGTTACCCACCTATCTAAGTAATAGTTACACACCCATTATATTTGGAGTTACCCTAGGTGTTTGGGTTATAGTTCTCATCACGAAGTCGATATGGTTACCCACTTATCTAGGTAATAGTTACCCACTCATTATATATGTTCATGATATAGTTATCACAAAGAAATTCAATGTTGTTACCCCACTCTTTATGTAATAGTTATCCCCACCTATATAGTTACCATACACTCTATTTAGTAATTACCCACCTAATAATGATAGAGTTACCCACATGGTTATGATATAGTTATCACTAAGAAATGGATATAGTTACATAAATCTCTACTAAATAGTTAACCACATGATATTGATGGAGTTAACCATATATTCATGATATCATTGATATCTAGACAATATTTACCAATTCGGTGAATTACTCATCTGTTTAGGGTCTAATTTGTTACATGAAATGGATATAGTTATCACTCTAATACTTATGCATCTAATACCTATGTAGATATTTATATATTTTTGTGTATCGTAACCCATTTGTCCATGATAGAGTTATAAAAGAACAATTAAAAGTGAGATATAGTTCAAATATGAAACTAATTATTGATTGAGTGGGTCATTTACATGTTACAGAATGGATAACTCACGTATTACTGGTGGGTAACTTTTGAGTTCAAAGAAAAAGTCACAGTAACATATCAATATGGGATACAGTTCCGAAGATCTAGCCACGACTAGTACAACGTGAAAACGGGTCGTAAGTCCAATAAACAATTTGAGCTACAATGTTTTTCAGTTTTCGATTCACATTTAATGTGTGGATAACAACAACAATTTTGTTTTTTTTCTGCATTTGCAAAAGAGACCAACATAACCATTTTTAGGGTGGGTAATTACATATTAAAGGTTGGACAACTCACGGGTAGATGGGGTTACTTTTGGGTCTGAAAAAAATCTCGTCGCAACTATTCCATCCGTGAAAGCAAATTATAAATCGGCTAAACGGTTTAACCTAAGAAACATTTTGAATTTTCAGATTTTGATATTTAATTAGATAATAGGGTGGGTAATTTACATATTATAGTCTGGGTAACTCTTGTGTTACTAGTGGGTAACTTTTGGGTCCGAAAAAAAGTCGTCAGAACATATGAACATGAGATCTTGTTTCGTAGATCTCGTCGCGACTAGTTTAACGGTGAAAACATATATTAAATCCGATAAACGGTTTGGCCTGTAAAACTTTTTAAATTTTCTAATTTTCGTATTTAACGGAGTAGCTATTAGTACCGCATTTCTCACCTTCGCCTGCACGTGCTCACGAGGTCGCTTGGTTGGACGAAAGCTAATCGATCGATTGTTTGTCGTTTTGTGTGTTCTATGGTTAGCGCTAACTATAGACCGTTCTGAACAGACCGTTCTGAACGTAGTCGTGTCCAATTATTTTAGTGCACGCATGAAATGACCTCAACCGACTCACATGTTCAGTTTTCGCAGCCTCCTTTCCAGTTTTCACATCGCTAGAAAGTTTTGGAGGAGCGGGAATCTCAGCCCGCGAGTTTGGTTCGCCATCACATCCCACCGCCAATTCGAGCCGCCCCTTCCTCCACTAGCAGGTTTCTTCACAAGACTCTATCTATTCTGGTGTGGATGGCAAGTAGGCCTATGTTTTTTGATTTCAGTGGGACTCCTTATAAGCGTTCTTTCTATCTACTATTAGCTAAAAACAATCAAGTTATTGATGACCGGACGAAACAAAGAAATTAACCCTTGTGTGCGAAATTATAGAAGATCCCCTTTAAGAACAAACAATTTCATCGAATTGAGTATGCCCGGCTACCCAGCGTGGTCTCTTAGTCGTCTGCCACTCCAATCCCACCCCATGGAAGCTCACGGGTGGCCAATCCCTTCCAGCACCACTTGACCGGAGCCGCCACCATCGATCTGTTTCGAACCTCTCCGCGAGGCTTGGCAACAGTCAGAATCGCCCCTTTCGACCATGGATTTGTTGTCGCGGCCGTCGCGCCCGTCGGCACCGCATATTTCGAGCCGCCCGTCAGTGGGAAAGAAGGGGCCGCGGATTTGGTGCCGCCCGTTGGTGGGTAAGAAGCGGCCGTAATTTGAGGCTGTAGATAGTCCATCTGCCGGTGCCAAAAGTAATTTTTGTTTTGATTTTATATATCGGGCGATTATTTAGTGTAGCGTAGCATATATTTTTCTAGATGGATTGTTTATTTCAACTCATCGCCGTCGTAGGATGATTCTGACATAGAAGAACTGATTCACAATGATGATGTCGAGAATCTAATCTTGATGCTCGCCGACAAGCAACTCGAGGACGACAAGAATAGAAAGCGTCAAGACTCGACGATTGACCATCGTTGCATTCCACGCAAGTGAGCGCTTGGTCATGACATGCTCGTGAAAGATTATTTTGCCTTGGCACTTACCCGCCTCATCTCTTTCATCGACGGTATGCGAAGATATATCTTTGTTCGGATTTTTGAAGCTTGCGAGCAGTACTATCATTTTTTTTTCACTTGCCAAAAGAATGCTACCGGTTTACTTGGATTTATTTCTTATCAAAAGATATCGAGGACAATCAGAATGGTAGAATACGGCATTCTGGCTCACTACACCGGTGAGTATCTTCGCATTGGAGAAGATACCACACTCAAGTGCATGAGGTTGTTTGTGAAGGTGTTGATCCATGTTTTTGGTGTTGGGTACCTCCGAGCTCCCAATGAGGGGGGAAACAAATAGGTTGATGGCGATAAATGAAACAAGAGGATAGCCATGCGTACTTGGGAGTGTGGATCAATTGCATGCACCGGAGGTCGAAGAACTTCCCTATGGCTTGGCACAGGCAGACCATCATCGCGATCCACTGATCACACTATGGTGCTTGAAGCAGTGACTTTCGAGAACTTGTGGATTTGGCATTTCTTAAATTTGGTTTGCCATGTTATCTCAATGATATCAATGTTCCGTAAAGATCTCATCTTTTGCCTTGTCTTGCTAGTGGAGATGCTCCGGTTTGCATCTACATCGTCAATGGACATGACTATACCATGGGGTATTAGCTAGCCGACCGTATCATCCTTCATGGTCAACATTTACCATTCAACAAAAAGCAATGTGGTTTTTTTTCAAACTCAACAAGAATTCTGAAAAAGGATAATGAGAGAGCATTTATTGTGTTGCAAATTGCAATCTCTGTTTGCCATTGTTAGAGGTCATGCTTGCTTCTTGGATAAAAGATCCTTCTCAAATATCATGGCACCATGGTTGATTTTACACAACATGATCACCGAGAATGAGTGTCATTTGGACTTGGATTTTTTTGACAATATTGGTAACCGTGTCAAACCTCGCAGGAACCTGGACTGGATCCAATCTTTTCTTGAGACTTACAACAGACTAAAAACCAAGCTACTCATCACCAACTTCGTGATGATCTCACTGATCATCGGTGGCAATTATATGGGAGATAGTCTCCCATTTTATTCATTTGATCTCATTTGTATTCATGTGTGATTTAAACCATTCCTTGCATGTCGGACAATTTGGTATTTGTTTAATTATTTGGATTCGAACAATTATTGTAATTTGGATCATTTCTAAAAGTTTACTCCGCTTGATTTATATTGTTGTTGTATTAAGAATTTGTTGTTTAAAATCATAAATATGAGGTAAACCACGAAATTGTTTTGCAATACGAATTTAGGTGATCTCTTCCGCCCGAGCCCGCGTGATACCGTAAAATAGTTTTCGCTATGGTATGGCTTTTTCCGGGGATCTGCTAGAGATGCTCTAGTACTGCCACTCCATAGAGGTATTCAGAAAAAAAAACATCATTTGATTACTCTTCCTCTTTTTTTATATGCTTAATTTGGTTCCATAGAGTTTAACATATTTATCGAAACAGCAAAAAAAAATGAGGACATTGTGTGTAATAATATATTTTTTGAAACAAAGACTAATCCATGCCTAGGTATACCTACTAACAGTGGCGGAGCGAGGAGTTTAACTCTATGTAGTCAAGGCAAAATTGTGTAGTCAAATACATGCATGTGTATATATTTTTAATTATTTTTTGCTTGATTTAAACTTGTATTGTCAAAAAACTGTGTAGTCAGCTAACTACACAGCTTGTACGTGGCTTGGCCACTGCCTACTGAGACATAACTTATAAGTAACACATTCGACTTGTTTCAAACTTGAAACAGTAACATACAATGGCCAACTTATTAAAAAGTGTAGAAATTTTGTAACTTGTTACACATAATCCAAATTCATGTACTTTTACATACTTTGTCATTACGTATTTACGCTGCTAGCTCTATTTCCCCCTTTTCGCTCTCTCCTCTCTCTTTGCTTTGAGAGTCAGCTGCCCAGATCCGTTGCCGTCCCTATCCTCCTTTCTCTCCGACGGCGATGCTGGCCGGCGAGATGACGGATTGGGTGGTAGGCTTCCTTTGTATATACTAGTGTTAGGTGTAGCTATAGGTTTCTCTAGTTTGGTTCCTTGTTGTGGAAGTGCCATGGCGGATGCCCGTTCTGTGCTCTTCCTCCTCGGCTGGTCTCCGGCGATTTATAGCGACGCCGGAGCTAGGCTCCTCCCTTCCTGCAGCTTCGGTCCATGGAGGATCCCCTGCAGGGTTGGATGGTCGAAGTCGGTTCAGTAAATCTACTGGTTTCAGTGTTCGTTGTCTTTTCCATGGTGTTGGCGTTGCCTTTCTTCCCTTGGCCGGCCGTGGTGGTGAGGGAGAGGAGGGAGGTAGTGTTGCTGGTGGTGTTGGATGGCGATGTCGGGAGTGGGCTGCAATCAGGAGAACATCCTCGACGGCACAAGTTCGGCCGCCGACTTTGAAGGCCAACAGGTGGCTCACTGCTGACACCGATCTGGGCATCTTTTCAACCTCCATGGTGGAGGCCCCTTCTAGAGCTTCTCGTCGGAGTCCAGCGCTTTCTCGCTGCCAAGTGGTGCCTCCCCGGCGGTGTCAAGGCGGCGATGAAGGCTCATTCCCGGTGCAGAGGACCAAGGACTCGATTGCCTTTGCTGTTTTAGATTCCGGGTCCTTTGTGCAATTTTTCAAGACGAATATGTAATTTTACTTTCCTTTCAAGGTCTTGTTTGTAAATTTTACCCACCGACGAGATTATGAATGCAACACTCGGGATCCTTCGGGATCTCTCTCCCTGTTCAAAAATAGCGCTGCTAGCTATAGCTTGGGCTTTGTGCATAATAGTCAAAAAAACATTCATATGATTCAAAAACACATTTCCTTCATCCTTCTGCAATTGTGGATATATGCAACCTTGGGATCTCATGCATTGCCCAAAGGAATATGGTGCAACAGTCCAAAACAGGATAACTGCAAGTTACTGGTTCATACTCGGTAGTCATGTAATGCAGAAATATACTAAACATAACATACTATTTTCTAGTATATTATGGATAACCTCCCATGTTGCGGCACAAGTTTGTGACAACAAAGCATAAAATAGAAAATGCATTTGAAACTACGGTGCTTGAGATCATAAAGACCTAAAACACGAGTAGTGAAACACATGCATAATAACAGTGAACCCCAGGCATAATAAGGGCAAGTCCACACTAGGGACACCAATCGTCTAAATAATCATACCCAAGACTAATTTAATACATAGAAATGTACTGACATAAACATATGGAGTACTATTTTCTAGTAATGGCATTGCTGAAAGCCTGAAACAGCTGTGATGTTTTTTTCTTTTAACTCAGGGTACACGGCTGTTATATCATCCGAACAGTTACCCTCGGAAGAAGCATCACCAGGAGCTTATTGCAGCGCCGGCAGCATCATCAGACCCAAAGCAGCAATCAGATCCATGCAGTCAGACTCTACAACCACACGCTGCCCACTAATGAGTTGAAGGAGCTTGAGACCATAGAGACTCTCGACATATATATCCTGGTACCAGAGTGGTGAAAGCCAGGTATAATAAAGGCAAGTCCACGCTAAACCTTGAGCATGGCCAGTCCTCCCCGAACGAAAAGTTCATCATCATCATACTCACAATTATAATAATCATCCAACAGTTCATGTCCTTGAATGGCTATTCTGAGCATGATGCCGTTTCGGTCATCAGAAATTTTTCCCTTAGGCAGAATCAAGTCATAACCCTTCGGTAGCCCACCAGAGAGTGAAGATTTTCTTATCGTGCAACTTGAACTTTCACAATAGCCTGTCGTAGAGCAATCGTAATTCATGCTACATGTGAACTTTGGTCCCATATCGTGAGGTTGGACGCAGTGAGGTTGGACGCAGAAGACTGAGATAGCATATCCAAAAGGCTCTGATGCCATGTTGACCAGGAAAAAATGCATGCTCCACCTGCGCAGAACATGGAAACCTGGTTTTAAGTGGAGGGACACTGTGTACGAATCTGGGAGGACTGTAGATGGACACTTGTGCTGGGTGGTGAGATGGTCCAGGAGATTCATTGTTAATCCAAAGAAGCTGCAGTTGGACTCTGGGCAGAAGCATTGGGCATGCGGGCATCTCCCCTCGTGTTCTTCTTTCCGATAGTAGGGGGGCACTTGGCTGCACCCATACTTGGTATTGGAGCAAGGAACTACGATTGACTCCATGATATGTTCCATCGCAATGCTGTGCTCAATGGAAGTTTCGGTAGAGCATACAGGGCAGTTCATGTCCGTTATCTTGTCATTGCAATAACAGCATAAGAAATGCCCTTCAGAACACTGGAAAAGAAACCATGAATTGAGTCCCTGTGAGAATAACTTTTAACAGAAGTAAGAAAAGAATACAAAACAACAAGAAGATAGGTTAGTACTACACATATCATGTTAGACTCTTGCCAAGTAGGACTACACCCAATTATAGATTTATCAAAGCTATTCTCTTATCCTGAGCCTTCTAAGAAATGAAAGAAACGTTCGAGTTCAAAGACAAGTAAATCTATGTACATTTACCTCAAATATCAGACCGCCGTACGGCTTGCGGCAGCCAGGGCAGGCAAAGGTCTTTGTTTCTATGGAGACATCCAGCCAGTTGGGTCTGCCCTCTCCTTCGACTCTTCTCTTGTTGGAGCTACTACCGTCCATCGCCAACAAAACACAAGGGTAGTGGTACAAACGGAAACCAAAGATCCAAACCTTCTGATCAACAAAATCTCACCGCTCCGTTCGCCTGTTACACAATATATGCTGACAAGAATCATGGAACTGGATATGATAATGTTGGGCTAGGCATGAGTAAGAAAGCCCCCTTTTAACAGGGTCGTCTCCTTCCCTCATCTCTTTCTACAGTAAAATCAGGCGACCCGGAGGCGACTTTTTTCCCCTTGCTAGCGCCGGCGAAGCCGCGGGTTCCTTCCCCCTCCGCCGGCCGCCTCGGCGGCGGGAGGGTGGGGGAACCCCGGATCTTCGGTTTTGGCGCGGTTAGCTGTGGATTAGGTGTGCGTGGCGTCGCTGTTTTGGTGGAGGTGGTGGCGGCGTTGGTGCTGTGTAGTCCCGAGCTCAAGCCTCCTCCCGGCGTTGGTCTCCGTGACGGCGCCGATGAGCTCGTGGAGGTAGGTTCCTGTCACTCAGTTTGGGTGGCGAGGCTAGGGTTTGCTCGGCCGTCGCGCGCGGCGTCGAGCGGTGTCTTCCTGGTCGGTGGCGTCGAGGCGGCGGCGACTCCACTGGCAGAGGATTTTGCTACTCTGCTCTCTTCCTCGCCGCGCCGGTGTCTGTTTCAGCGCTGGTGTCAAGAGCAGGAGTCCCCCGTGAAGCTCTCCTCCTCCTTTGTTTCTCCGGCCGGCCGTGGCGGCGAGGGAGAAGCTGGAGGTGGTCGGGCTTCCGTTTTGGTTGCAGGTGGTGCTGGTGGTTGCCTCTGGTGTTCCTGCTCTGGCCTGCCGTGGTGGTGAGGGGAGCGGGTTCTGGAGGTGGTGCGGTGTTGGTGCTGGTGGTCTTGGTCGCCGGCGTCGCGGCTGGATGTTGGGTGGAGGTGGGGAGTTGGTGCTGCGGCCGTGTTCGTTCAACGAGACCAGATTCCGGTGCTTCGCGGCGGATGGATCTTGCGGCCTTCTACAACGTGTGGGTGTGCCTTCTTCCCAGCAGACGGTGGTACGGCGTCGTCGACGGCGACTAGGAGCTTTGGGTGCGGCTGAGGATCCAATTGTGTTTCGTCTCGGTGGCTTTGGGTGCTCTTTGCACTTTTCTTGGTTTCCTTGTATGTAAGTGCTAAAAAAAAACATTTACAGACAACCCAGAGGTGGAGCACAGCGATTTCAGATCCGTTATTGTTCTTGTCTTGCGACAAAGAAAACTGAGCCAATCTGAGAGGGATGCAGCCGTACCTGAACTACCTGGCTGCCTCGGAGTTTATCCAGTGCAAGACCTAGTCGCCATTGCCGGTCTCGAGGTCGCCCTTGCCAGATGGCGGCGCCAATGGAGATGAGGTCGCTGCCTCCGGCCGACCCCCTTCCTCCGAGGAGAGAGAAGAAAAATGCTACCGCTCCTGCTTCTTCGCCGGAGAGATATCAACCAGGAGCTCAGGCGCGTTGGTCCGAGAAGGGGAGATGGAGTGGGAGGCGGCGGCGAGCGCGACGGCGGCAGGGTTATTCTTGCGTAGAGTGGGCTGGACATGGGCTGGCGTCTGGGTTTTGGTTAAATTTTGCTTAATTTGACCACCTTTTTTTGAAAATTTCAGAATCGATCATGACTTTCAGCCAAAACGTATCATTCGACCACTCTTCCTCTATATAAACTTAAAGTTTTGTTCAAAAAGTTTCTGACTTTTATCTGACAAAAAAGATGACACGGTATCCAATTTTCTTCAACATTGGATATTCTGATATCCTGGGAGCTGTGGAAGGAGCGAAATGCGTGGGTCTTCAACAACAAGTTCACCATGCTGTCATCCCTCCTCGATAAAATTAAGGTTGAAGGGAAGAACTGGGTCCTAGCGGGCGCAAAGCATTTTGGAGAGATTGTTTCCTGAGTTTTTACAGCATGTAATTCCTTTTACTTTGGCTTAGGCCGTGTCCGTTTGCTCCTTCTATATCAATAAAAAAGGCAAATCTTTTGCCTCGTTTCAAAAAAAAAGAAAATAAGCAAGTAAGCTACGGGCCTGTTTGTTGTGGCCGGTTGTGGTGTTATGCACGTACAATTGCTGCGCAGAGAATGTTATTGCTCTAAGTTTTACTGTTTGGCAACTTAGCTCGTTATTTGGCTGTGAACCGGTAAATTGTCTAATGTACCCTAAGAATTATGAGGATTTTGCTGATATACGAGTAATAAATGTTGGAACTTTAGGAGGAGCTAATACATTAAGTGATCACAAATAGAACACCTAATGGCATCTAAGAGGGGTCATTTCGAATTGCTGGAGTAGTGGATGACGAGCTACTGGTCGAGGTAGTCTTCGAGCGCCGGAGTTAAGGAGGAAGGCCATGGAATTTAGCACACCCTCATATCGGTAGGGCTGTAGGGAATTTAGGTGAACTGGATAAACGAACTTGAAACTCTCTTTTTGTAGGTATCCAGATTTCCACCCTTTTATATATGTGCTGGCAACGAACGACCAAAACCCTCTATCGGTTAGGTCCGCCTTTGATCAGGGTGACTCGATTCTATTGGGATCAAAAGGTCACGCACGTTGGTTTGTGGCCAATCATTTTTTAACATTACTTTTAAGCCAAGATCAACCAACAATAAATAACACATGGAACACTGAAATATCCTTATGTATTTTTCCGTCAACTTTTTTGTTTTCTCGAAATATTTATCCCCGATGGTGGTCGGGCATGTAGCAGCATCGAACAAATACGGTTCACATTGCATCTTTTTCCACGCACACGAGTACACGACCACACTTTCATCCAACAAATGCTTTCTCACCACACCGGCAGTGCAGAATGCAGCATCGCGATAGCATCATCTGCAAGTAGTAGTACACATGCGGCCATCATCCGCAACAGCAGTACACACTCGTACCTGTAGGGATATAAGCAACACATTTAACCTGTTTCCAACTTCAAACAGTAACATGCAATGACCAACCTACGAAAAGTCCAGACATTGTGATTCAGGGAAACATTTGATTCTCCCAAAACTACACAATATATTCTTATGATTCAGGGAAACATTTGATTCTCCGAAACCTTGGGCTCTCATGTATGCATGCAATCAAAAACGAAAAAGAGTATAAAAAACAGGGTTACTTCAAATTACTGGTTCATTCTCGGTAGTCACGTTCACGTGATGCAGAGCAATGTACTAAGCAGAACATACAACTTCCGCAGATCGTGGACACCCTCACATGTTGCGCCACAAGTTCAGGACAGCACAACATAAAAAAGAAACCACATATTTAAAGCAACTGTAGCACTTGAGTGTCAGAAATATAATATATGCATTGCACAGCCCTTTCCCATTAGTTCGGACTTTTGGGATAATTGGCTAGTGCAACAATCAATATGATATCAGAGCCAGGTGGTCTCAAGTTCAAGCCCCGGCTAACGCGCTATTTAATAAAAATAGTTGCGGCCTCCCCATCTACCCCACGTCTAAGGTCTTACCGTTTGTCCAGCTAAGACGTGAGAGGGAGTGTTAAAATATAAAGTCTAGCCCTTTTCATCAGTTCGGACTTTTGGGATAATTGGCTAGTGCATCAATTCAATATGGTATCAGAGTCAGAGATCAAGAGTTCAAATCCTGGCTAACGCATTATTAAAAATAAATATCTTATTAAAATAAATATCTGCGGAGACCCTAAAATCCACGTCCTAGTCTCGTGAGAAAAGTCCACAGCCTGGACGTGAGGGGGAGTGTCAGAAATATAATATATGCATTGCACAGCCCTTTCCCATCAGTTCGGACTTTTGAGATAATTGGCTAGTGCATCAATTCAATATTGAGATCATAAAGACTCTCAGCATATATCCTGGAACAGAACAGTGAAACCCATGATAACAGGACCACGCTAAACCTCTGGAACAGACCACTGTCGAATCTTAAGGTATTCATCAAACAGATCAACCACGAAGCATTTTATGCGTAAGAGCGAAACCGATACTTGAACGTAACACATCATCATGAAAGAGTCACGTATGAAAAAGGGTATTTGGTTGAAGAGCAGGACTCGGGAGGAAGGCGTTTTGGCTCTCGGGAGCATATGCTCCCGGTATGTTCAAAAAAATAGAACAAATTGAAAACTTTTAAAAAAAAATCGAAAAAAATCATGCACGTACCTGACGATGTCACGCACGACCGTGACAAATTTCGCACCGAAACGACATCGTATGCGCCCTGGGAAAAAATGACAAATTTCTGACAGCATATGAGATCCCAAAATTTGAATTTCTTGTCAGAATTTTGTCATTTTTGCCCCGGTCGCATACGGCGTCATTTCGGTGCGACATTTCACACGATGGTGCGCACCATGCTCAGGTACGTGCATGGATTTTTTCGGATTTTTTTGAAAAGTTTTCAAAATATCGGGAGCATATGAGCCCGGGCTCCAAATTGAATTTCCGAGGATTCGGGCCCTTTCCTTGGAGACTGGATCTGCTGACACACCATCATGCATTTACGTGGAATATCGGAGGCCTTGAAGCAGATGGGGGCAGTCCAGAGTACCCACCTCCATGGTGACAGTCCAGATCAACAGAAGTGGTACTAGTGTGGTAGACATGATTCAGAAAGCCCTTTCTTCCTAAACAAACAGTGGACAAGCAAACATTTGCTTTACATAAGCCCTGAGTGGATGCGCATTGAGATTCCAAATCCAATTCTGCCGATTATTTCAGAACGGTCGGATCTTGAAGGTATATCATCATCGTCGTCATAATCATCAGGAGACCAATATTCAAGCGGGGTTTCTGGTTGAAGAGCAGGAGCGGGTCCCTTTCCTTGAAGAGGGGATCCGCTTACACTTAAAACTTGCTGAATGGTAATTCTGAGGAGGATACTCTTTCGATCATCTGGAAACTTTTCCTTGGGCAGAATTGAGTCATAACCTGTCGGATACCCATCAGAGAGAGAAGAGCTTCTGATATGGTAGCTCGAACTTCCAGCAAAGCCGGTTTTGACGCAGTCGTACCTCATATTACATGTGAACTTGGGTTCCATAACCTCAGGTTGGACGCAGACAATTGAGATGGCATGTCCAACATGCAACAATGACAAGCTGAGCAGGAACAAATAGTTGTTTCCGTTGCGTCGCAAAACATGTAAGCCCTGTTGTAAGCGGAGAGACACCGTGTCAGAATCTGGGAGGGTTGTAGACGGAAACTTGTGCTTGTTGGTCAAATGGTCCAGGAGTGCCTCTGTTGGCCCAACGAAAGTACAAGAGGACACTGGGCAGAAGCACCTCAAAGCAGCGCACCCCTTCTCATGTTCTTCTTTCTGGTAGTATGATACCTTCTTGGTGCATCCGTACATGGCATTGGAGCAAGGAACCTTAACTGACTGGATGACATGTTCCATCCCAAAGCAGCGCTTGAAGGTAGTTTTGGTAGAGCATATGTGGCACTTGTTGTCCAGGTGTTTGCCTCGGCATGACGAACATATGAAATGCCCCACAGAACACTGTTGAAGAAAAAGGATCAGCTAGGTCCTCGTGAAGTTAACTTTAACAGAAATATTTTGTTTCTGAAAGCTACACGAGTACAGAAATAATACTGAAGTGCCACACAGAACACTGCGGAATAGCTGAATAATAAGGTTTGACCTCAAAAACTCCATTTGGAGCCCGGACTACAGGTAGCCCTTTATCTGGGCTGTGCATGTGCATCGATATGGTGAAATTAGTCTATGTACGTGGTGTATTTCACATTTATGTGGCCTTTTTTGCCATTTTAGGAAAAACAGGAGTGGCACATGTCAGACCCACCAAGCATCCATCAATGCATCCGCATGACTCACTCTCCCTCTTCCCATAATCAAAATTCAGATTTCTAAACAGGGCCTAAAATATGTGATGCACATTATAATATAGTATGTGATGCATATTATAATACAATATGTGATGAACATTATAATAAGATTAGCACTAGTTCTTAAGATTTAGATGCCTATACTCTTTACCAGATAATCTTGACTACAAAAATTAGTGCTAATGTTAGTAATTTCTGGTTTGTATATATTTACAAACGCAAATCATTAAAAAAAATTGCACTTGATTATATTTGATTTAAGTACTAAGACACAGATGATCACAAGTTACTCCAAAAAAAAATCAAATCCAAAAATGGATTCATCACCTAGGCAGAACATCAGCTATAATTAAAATCCATGCTTGCACGGTTACGCACACAATAAAAAACTGCGCCTTCTTTTGATTAAACATCGACACCAACTGCAATCTAATAAACAACCCTGGACCGGACATGGAAAGTACCCAACAATTTACAGAAAAAAAAGGAAGACTGAACAACAAATTACAGGGGGACAAAATCATATACATAAATAATTTGCTGAGACAAAGAATCAAAGAAACCCTGTAATATCAGGGGCTACAAACAGGAAACACTTCTTGCCAAGTAGCACTACATCCAGTGACAGATTCATCAAACATCTTGTAGCGAGCTTTATCAGAGATGAAATAAAAGCTGAAGAGCTTGAGCTCATAGACAAGTCTATGTTCACATTGTAGTGCATTTACCTGGAATATCGGAGGCCTGAGGGGCTCAAAACAGATGGGGCAGTCAAGGGTATCCACCTCCATGGTGACAGTGAGCCTCTTGCCGCTGCTGGCTCCCCCGCGCTGCGCTTTGCCATTCATCGCCAACAGAACTCAAAGGTTTCAGCACTAGCTTCCTTGGTGTGTACTGCTAGTATTTTGCAAGATCTGAACCTATTGATCAACACAATCTCACCGCACCGCTCTCCTGTTCAAAAATACACGCTGATTAAATTCATGGAACTTGAACTGACTTGTGTGGTAGGCATGGTGTAGAAATCCTTAATTTTTAAAACAAACAATGGAAAAGCAAACAGAAGCAAGCATTAACTTTACAGACTCCCTAACTAACAGAGAGCTGGGTGATGCAGTTTCACATCTGTTATTTTTCTTGTTTTGCCACACGAAATATTTGAGCTAATTTTCCAGTGGTACTAGTGTGGCAGCCATGATTTAGAAAGCCTTTCCCCCCTTAAAATTAGCAATGAAAAAGCAGCACAACAAGCAAACATCTACAGGCACGCTAATTTGCCGAGAGGTGGAGTACTGTAACTTCAAATCTGTCATTTATCTTTGCTTTGCGGCACGAATATTGGGCTAATTTGGCTTGCTTGAACTACCTGGTCGGACATGCGAGTAATCTGACAGTGAAGCAGTAAAAAGAAGAAATTCGTTTCCGATTCAAAGTTGGACAGTGTGACTCCGACCACGGGGACAAGGTTTCGAATGGAGAATGCAGCCGTACCTGAACTACTTCGTGGCCTCGTGATTTATCCACCGCAAGACCTAGTCGCCATTGCCGGTCTCGAGGTCGCCCTTTCCAGACGGCGGCGCCATCAGAGACCGGTGACCCCCTCCTCCGAGGGTACTGCTGCTCCCTTGCCGGCGAGCTCTCCAACGGGACCGCGCACCGCGTTGATCTGCGCCCGACGGTAGCACGGAAGCCAGACACACGGCGGCAGGGGGCAGGGCTCAGAGGCGAGAGTGGCAGTGTGGCGTGGGGACTGACCAGCTAGCTTGAGAGTGTGTGTGCTGAATAGAGTGGGCTGGGCCCTAGTTGAAAAAACCGGACCGGACCGGCGGTTCGACCGGAATAAACCGGAACCAGAGGCCCAGCCGGTCCTACAACCAGCAACCATCGAGCTGCCTTTCCCGCTCTCGGTACCCGTGCCTGAAAGGTTTGTGTGAAAATAAACCAGAAAGCACGGTTGTGGTGATATCACCGTATAAGAAAGGAGTGTTTTGAAATGACTAATTTCACTGTTTTTTGGGAGACATTTCAAAGGAATGCACAGAGTAATATAGGGTTGTGTTCCTTGTTTTTGCGGACGGATGACGAGGACCATGGTATTGATGATGATGTTATGAAGACATTTCCAGTAGATAGCCTAGTAAGAAATTTACCCCAAGGAAGAAGTGTGTCACCGTCAATAAGAGCACCCCAAGAAGACCACACTCCCACCAAAATGACCACCACTAAGAGCACCCCTAAGAACAACGCCCCTAAGAGAAGCACCCTAAATGAGAATGTTGTGATACTGTCAGAATCAGAGGGTTCAGTGATTGATGACCAACATGATGTCGTAATGGATTCAGAGGAGATTCGGGATCCTAGTTTTGAACAGGTTATTAACAATCTAGATGACCCACCACCAGTAGCAACTCCAGCAGCAAACCATGTAAGAAAAATCCCCACCCACCCTCCATCCCATGCCCCACCTCCCGGACCAATAGATTGGAAGAAAATCAAAGTCCATCCCATGGGAGATGATGATGAAATGTGTCCGATTCTAGGATATGACCCTCCAGCAGATGAAGATGAGCCTATTGAACAATATCGGGTTGCAGAAGAGGGTGATGATGAAATAGATGAAACATTCCTGGATGAGGCTACCATCCAAGTAGATGATGAGGTGACCAAGCGAATTAGTGGATACATTTGATCTAGAGATTCCTATCATCGATGATATATGGGGTCGGCCCGTACCTATACGATACATGGAATTGTACTCCACTCACCTCACAACTAAGTAGGAACTAGGGCCCACGTACGTACTCCACTCACCCAACTAGTCATCTACCACACGACCAAGATATCGAAGATCACAACGGGACTTGTTGTACAAGACGTGGGGCTCTCCACAAGTACACATTTTTTTTATAAAGGGATTTTATTACTTAAGAATATTGAGCATTACACCCGGCCTCTGCATAGGTAGGATGCACACAACCCCCACAAGTTTTGAAAAATCCGAAGTAGACACAAAATAAAAAGATGAATTACATATCATAATGAGAAATTGTGAAGACGCCTAACGTGGTGGAGGGTCGATCCGGAGGTTCGAGGATAACTCCCTCGCCGCAGACTCCAAACGCGAAGACACCTCCAAGAACAGGTCGCGGTGCTCCACAAGCTGTAGGGCCGACCATGATCGGAGCGTAGCTGTACACCGGTAGATAACCTGCATAACAGAAGAATTTTTATTGTTAAAAATCTTGTCATTTCTACATAGACATAGCGACCAAATAACGGCAAGCACACATGGAGGAATCGCAAGCACAATTCAAAAAACCAGATCGGGCTGCCAGTTGCACTGAAAAAAATCAAAACAGTCGACCCTGGCGGTCTTTTAAGCCCTATCGACCAACCCCTCAACCGAACCCGACCCGGTCGAGCCGGGCGGTTTTGCTAGAACGAGGAACCATACGGTTATTGTTACCGTATTGAATCAGGGACATTGAAACGGTCTTTTGTTGATAAGTCCCCGAATTCATTGGTGTTCAACAGGAAGGGTTGAAGTTTAGCGTAAGTGAGGATGCTCAAAAAGCTTTTGGGGCCAATTGATCTTAGGTACCTGTTTGATCGAAACTCGGCTGAAACAACAAAATTCATGACTTTCCCGTTGAGGAGCCGGTTGGGTCTGGTATGTAAGCACTTCTTCGCTATAAGAGTGTCTAGGTGTCAATTCGATTAAGCCTTTATCCATTGTGCGTTGTCTAAACAAAATCAGAAATTAACTCCCTTCTTCATGAACCCTAGCCCGACGATGGCATAGAGAGGAATGTGGGGTGTCAGAATGTTGACTTGCCGGTGAATCCTAGTGAAATCGTGTATGTTGATTAACTGTTTTTTATACGGCCGACAGGACTGGACATTAAGGCCTGTAGGACTGGACACTCTATGATTAACTGCAAAGGACAATTACATTACTATCTGCTAACGGCAAAAGCAAAATTATTCTTTTCACAACTATTAGAACTCTTGAAGCACGGAGTGATATGGAGGGTCGGAACTGGTGAGAATATTGACGCTTTAAGGATCCATGGATTCCCCGCGGTACCACGCGGAGACCTCACTAGTAGGGAAAAGCTTATAGATGCAAGCCGGTCACTGACGGACAAAACATGCGTGCGTCAGTGCTATATAGCACTGACGTGCAAAATAACGGTGCGGCAGCAGTGTCCAGATAGCACTGACGCACAGCTTAAATGCCTCGTCAGTGGTACGTGGGGCCCGCTGCGGTAGCCGGGGGAGGCGTACCGCTGACGCGCGGCATTACCGTGCGTCAGTGGTGTGAAGGGTACCACTGACGCACGTTATATTCACCATGTCAGCGGTACGCCTCCCCTGGCTACCTGCAGCGGGCCCCACGTATCACTAACGTGCGGCGACTGCGTGCGTCAGTGGTAAGTGGGTCCCGACGACTAGCCATGCATGTTTATATATGGTTTAATTAGGGTTTAGGGTTTTTAGGGATTTAATTAGGGTTTAGGGTTTTTAGGGGTTTAATTAATTAAGTGCGGGTCCCGATCGCGACGACCACCGTACGTACCTCGCGATTATATATGGGCCGGGAGATTTAATTAGGGTAATCAAAACTCAGGGGTACACCGGTGACGTGAAGTTAAGATACTACGGAAGGATCGAGGAGATTATATCGGGCCGGCCAACTTTAATTATACGTTAGAGGGTGTGTACGTACTGCCGATGTTCCGTGTCAGATGGGTTAAGATCGAGCATCATCGAAGAAGACCGATACTTCACCACCATGGTTAATTATACCCCGAAGCCATGATGTGGGGCTAAATTATTCAACGGCGACAAAAAAAGACAAGAAGATTGTTAAACGCTGAGAAACTATATGCATGTATCTCTCTTTTGTATAATTATGGACTTGTATCGATCAACACATATTTTTGTATAATTATGTGCTTGTTTGTATCGATCAACTAATATTCGATGTGTGCGGCAAAACTATGCATGTATCGTCTCTTTTTTGTACAATTACGTGCAACTTGTATAGATCGATCAACTAATATTCAATGTGCATGCGGCGTTAACTATGCATGTATAGGCCCTCTTTTGTACAAATACGGATTTTGAATCGATCAAATAATACTCGCGATAACACACTTATTATATGTATGTTTCAATTTAATAATAGATGACACACTTATTATTGGAAAAAACAAAAGAATTGGCAAAAGCAAATTAAAACAAGAAAAAGAAAAAAAGTACCACTGACGCTCGACCATGGCTGCCGTCAGTGGTACACGTAGTACTGACGCGCGCCGCTAAGAGCCGTCAGTGATACTCTGTAGCACTGACATGCCCGGACAGAGGGCCGTCAGTGGTGCAAAATGTACCACTGACGCGCGTCCTGGGTCGTACGTCAGTGGGAAGTGGGGTAGCTAGTTACCCCTTGGCCTCCGCCGTCCACGTCCCCGACGCCTCTGCTGTCCACGGGGCCCTGAGCGCCGACGCCGTCCACGGCCCCGAGCACCTCCACCGTCCAAGACGCGAGCGCCATCGCCACCGTGCCCTCCTCTTCCTCGGCGCCTCTCCCTTCTGCAGGTTCGCTCGGTTCTCCACCTCCTCTCCCTTGTGCAGCCAAGGTGTTTGTGAAAATGCCACTAAGGATTTTGTGTAGTAAAATTTGTCAAATTCATGTTCGGCCACTAAGTAAAATTTGTGAAAATTGTCTATATTAGTTCTGCAATTTTAGTTATTTTAGGTACTGTTTAGGTTTAGTTTTCAATTTATGTTAATTTAGGTTAGGTTCAATTCTAGCAAAAAAACAACTAAGGAAAATTTGTGAAAATTGCAACAAAAATTGGATATTTGTTCTGCCATTTTAGATTCTAGTTTTGTGATCATTTTGATATTTTATTTGTAAATTTCCGAGCAATAATCAAATGTTTATGATCTAGTTTCATGTGAGATTTGTCGATGATGTTGTGGTGGTGGTGATGATGCTCTTGTGATTTGTGTATGCTGCCGGTTGGAGATGCCGGCCGGGGTTTGATTTTTTAAAATGATTTGTGGTTGGTGTCGATGATGTGGTGGTGGTGGAATGAGTCCCATGATTTGTGGTGGTGAGATGATGATGTTGTGGTGATTTGTGTATGTTTGCAGGTACCCATGAGGCCCTTGAGATTGCCGGAATGTCGATTAACTTCCGTTCCGGCAAATTTCGGGTACTCCATATATCATATTTTTAGCAAAGGTCATGCCGAAATTTTTCGTGAATTTCGGCATGACTTTTGCAAAGAAAAAAAATATATGGAGTACCCGAGATTTGCCGTAATGAAAGTTAAATAACATTCCGGCAATCTCAAGGACCTCAGATGCTCAGCACAGGATATTGTGGTGGTGGTGATGGTGCATGATGTTGCATGTGATTTGTGTGTATGCTGCCGGCCAGAGATGCCGGCCGGGGTTTGAATTTTTGTGGTGTCCATGATGTTTTGGTGGTGGAATGATTTGTGTATATTTGCAGGTACCCATGAGGCCCTTGAGATTGCCGGAATGTCGATTAACTTCCGTTCCGGCAAATTTCGGGTACTCCATATATCATATTTTTAGCAAAGGTCATGCCGAAATTTTTCGTGAATTTCAGCATGACCTTTGCAAAAAATATGATATATGGAGTACCCGAGATTTGTCGGAACGGAAGTTAAATAACATTCCGGCAATCTCAAGGGCCTTGTGGATTTTAAATGCTTTAGTGAATTTTAAATGCTTTTGTGGTTTTTAAAATGCTTAAGTGGTTTTTAAAATGTTTAAGTGGTTTTAAATGGTTAAGTGGTTTTAAAATGATTTAGTGAATATTTAATACTTTGGTGAAATTTACTTACATTTGTTTTACTAACTACGAGGTTTTATTGTTAGCGCGGACATGGCTCACAACAATGAAGCCGGGGGTTCATGGGTAGAACGAGAAGCCGGGGGTTCAGATCAAGGAGGCGACGCCGAGTGTGATCCTTTAACGGAGCACTACATGTCGATGCAAGGAAACTGCAGTGAGGACGACATGGCGATGCCAAGGAAGCGTACCGCTGACGAGCGGGAGGATGCCGAGGGCAATAAGGGGACCGTCGACGATGCCACTTACTATAACACTGACGACACCAGGGATGGCAACGAGACCACTACGAGTGGCGCCGCGGATGGTCACGAGACCACTGATGCAGGTAGCAGTGCCAAGCGTCGCCGGAAGGAGAGAAAACCAAACAGGCTCCCCGCCACCAGATCCACCTTTGCGGAGGTGGACCCAACTGGTGTGCCTCTGCTGCCGCGTAAACTTGCGGGTGGGTTCGGCAACAATTGTGGATGCATCCTTCGAGACACCGCCAAGATCTGCGATGAGAACATAAGGGACAAAGACCATGAAGAACTGGCGGGGCTCCTTATTCATAAGCTGCACGCACGATACAAGTTCCCCCCGGACTACCGCAACTTGGATCTCTACACAAATCCGGTAAACTCATACGCCCTCGGCAAGATGAGCAGAGCTCTGAGCACTTGGAAAAATAGGGTGAGGGCCAAGATTGATGAAGGTGGCAGTTTCGAAGACATCCACCGCGTCTTTCCCTCCATTAAGCATGAGGATTTAAATCTCTTTATTGAGTTGGAAAAACATCCTTCGAAGGTGCTGCGGAGGCAGTGGGGGAAGAATTTGCGGGAGAAGAACTTAGGTGACCACAATCTCGGAAGCGGTGGTTACCTCGGCAAGCAACCAATTTGGGACGAGCAGGACAAAGTTTACATAGAACAGAAGAAAGAAAACCCGTACGAGAAGTTCAAAGACCCGCGTGCAAGACGATATATCAGGTCCCGATACAACGAAGATCCCAAGAACGGGAAACTTCTTTTGAACAAGAAGGTCAAGGATCTCCAGGACCGTTATCTGGTAAGGAAGTTTACCAGCTAAATTATTAGCTTCTATTCAAGTCGATGAAATGCTAGTAGCAACATTTCTAAATGGTTCACACGTTCCTTTTGCAGGAGGAACAAGAACTTGCGCGGACCCAGGCTTCATCCCAGGAGTCGTCGGCGGTGAAGGCCCCTTGGGACGACCCTTTTAACAGGGCGGTGAATAGGGTAAAGGAGTTGCCGGTGACAAAAAAGCCTCATCGTGGGCGTGTGCTCGGCGTCGGCTCCGGTAGAAAGTTTTCTGACTATTTCTCTGAGGACAAGGAGGTGCGAAAGGAGAGGAGGAGGCTCGAGAGGAATAACACCCAAAGGGAATTGGTCCAAGAAGAAGTGATCAAGCAGATCCAAACCCTCCTTCCTTCCATCACGCAGTCGGTCATAAATTGGATTGACGGTGGCCGAGAAGGGAGTGGCCCGACTCTTGCCAGCTTAGGCGCCAGCAACTTGAACAACCAGGCACCGTTGCAAGTCCCGCAGAACCCTAATCCTGATGCGTCGGCGGCCGCCGCAAACAGTGCGCAACATACACCGGCCGCCGCAAACAGTGCGAAACATATGCCGGCCGCCGCAAACAGTGCGCAACATACGCCGACCGACAACATTGCACATGTTAGGGAGGATTCGCCGGCATTCACCGCGCCTCGTAGCAGCCCTTCCGTCGTCTCTTGCACGCCGACGGTTGCCCGCGGTCCGTCGACGTTAGACGAGATCAACGCCCTCACGGTAAATAAGCGTCGCAAAAGGCTCAACTAGTTATTACTTTATCCTTCGCGGCCCTCTCTAACGCCTTGCGTATGTGTTTTCGCAGGCCGACCAGGTGGAATGCACAATGCTGCTTCATTTGAACAACGAGTTCAAAGACGTGGCTAAAGGAGTCATCGTGGCACCACTCAACCGCGTCTTCCACTTTGGGGCTATTCCCGAGAACATGGTTCGGGTTACCTTTCATCGAGTGTTACAGGGTTGCGCTAACTTGGATCCTCCGACTCAACCCCCCGAAACCGATAAAGAGTTGAACCTCGAGGAATGCATTAGTATGCCCATGCTATGGCCAAAAGCATTGATTCGTTTGGACCCCGCTATCAACACCCCACAACCAACAGCGGCCGGGTCGGCGCCAGAACAAGACAGGACCACTCCTTTGGACCCCGCTATCAACACCCCACAGCCAACAGCGGCCAGGTCGGCGCCAGAACAAGACAGGACCACTCCATCTGCCGAGCCCCCAGAAGAGCCACGTATTTTTTTGGATGACGACAACAACAACTTCCTCAATGACTTATGCTATGACGACCTGAGTCCTCTTGATCCGCTCAACCGTGATCCCGATGCTCCCACGGCCGATATCCCTCAATGCTCGAAGCGTCTATTCGGTTCTCAGGAAACGCCTGAAGCGGCCCCCTTCTTCACCGAGAACCAAACAGCCACAGAAGGTGTTCTCAGCCAGGGCAAACTCCACGAGGGTATAAAACATGCGCTAGCATCTCCCGTGGTCGAGCAGAAGAAGCAGCCGAAGCAGCCGAAAAGATCTAACAAGAAACGTGCCAATGCCTCCAGCAGCCAGCCGGCGCCTACGAATCAGTCGGCTCCTACGAAGCCGTCAGCGCTTATGAAGCCACCGACCCACTGTAATGACAAGGTAAAAGTCCGTAACTGGCATAAAACACATCAATTGGGTGAACTGATGCTGCCGCCGGAAGCCCGGGATCTCCTAGTTGGGGATATGAGGAGCGTACATGAGGGTGTTATGTATTTGGAGAAAAGTTACCTCCGAATGCCAAATCCACTATACCCACTTTACCTGGCAAGGGTGCCAAACGGCAAGGGAGGAAACGGGGTGCCACCCAACGCTCGGGCCGGAGCTCAGCAAAATCAGAACACAGCAGCTGCGGGTGATATGCCACCACCAGCAGATCGGTTCCACACGCCCAGGGGTCACTACTCAAATCCGGCTGATAACGTGTACGCAGCAACATTAGCTTTATGCCGCATGCCGATTGATCAATCACCACAGGGAGACGAAGCACGCAGGGCAATTGAGATGTTGAAAACTGCGATCACGCAGCAGGGAAACATGCCGGATAAGAGTGGAGCGTTACATTCAACACCATACAATAGCCGAGCTAACCGGAGTCATCACGGAGAAACACCAAGGCCAGCCGGATCAGGCGTCAGGAACGGACAGCAGAATCAAGGTCACCCGGCGCCGCAGCCTCAGCGTTCGGGACATCAGCAGAGACCAGCCCAGAATCAACCGGTGCCGAGGCCGCATCAGCCGGCCCCGGCCCAGTCTGTGGCCCAAGCAATTGTCAACAGTTCAAGAGCACGGCGTGCGGCGAGCGCAAACCCGGCTTTAGGTGTCGCCGGAGGAGCCGGAGGACAACCTGAAGCAGGAGTGATGGGCCACGCACCAAATACTGGGTCAGGTTTGCCGTTAGTTTCTTTGTTACTTAACCCGGTTGGAACTAAATGTCTTTCAGATGCTATTAAGAGCGAACCTTTTCCCGAGAAGTTTAAAGAGCCAAGCAAGGTGACAAATTATGACCCCAGCATGGATCCAGAAACATGGCTCAGCAGTTACAAGATGGCGATGAGTATTCGCAATGCCACCGCCAACTTGTGCGCGAGATACATGTACCTGATGATGAGTGAAGGAGCATCAAAGTTATGGTTCAATGGATTACCCGAGAAATCTATCAATTCTTGGGATGAGTTGAAGGCGTTATTTGTCAAAAATTTCAAAGGCACGTGTGAGAAGTTGTTCACTATAGAAGATTTGGAACGATGTTTCCAGAAGAAGGGCGAGTCAGCGCGTCACTGGATGCGCCGGGTTACAGCCATCATTCACTCATCAAAGGGAATTACGCCAGCTGCGGCCGTGTCGTCGATGGAGAAAACCTGCAGATATGACCCGGTAAACCAGAAGATGGGTCGACTGAGGGCCACTGGCGAAGCAGAAACCATCACCATGGGACAGCTGATGGAAGCGGCTCATAAGCACGCATCCACAGACAAGACCCGGGATGATGATGAAGATAAGGGAAAAGGAAACGTCAACAACAGAGGAAAGAACCACAACAACAACGGTAACAACAACAATGGGAACAATAATCATAATGGTAACAATGGGAATAACTCCAAAAGGCAGCATGATGGTGGTTCAGACTTGGTGGCAAACACAAACACCGGGTATAACAAGTTTCAGCGGCGAGATGACAATTATCGAGGCAATAACAACAATGGCAATTGCAGGGGAAATTTCCGAGGACCGGCTAACCCCCAGGAAGCATTCAACATGCCGTGTCCACGTCATAGTAGGAACGGTAAACCGGCAAATCACTCTTTGGCCCAGTGTGTTGATCTTCAGAGATGGAAGAACGAGGAGTTTGCCAGGATGAATATGGGAGGAAACGGTCCGAGACCGGGTAATGTAAATAACCTGGCCCACGGACCACAAGCTGGAGGAAATAATGGAGGACCACCTGGTCCGGATAATGGACCAGCCGGGTTAGGTTTCCAGCAAAACCCCAAAGAGTTAAATCGAGGACAGTATCATATTACAGTTTCCAGTACTTGCCGGAGAGATCAGAAATTAAAAAAGAGAGCTGTCAACGCCGTCCTTCCTGCGGTTCCGAGATATTTGAAGTGGTCCGAGTACCCGATCACTTGGTCTAGAGAGGATCACCCGGACCGAGTGGATGCACCTGGAGCATTGGCTTTAGTTGTTGCACCTCAGGTTTCGGGTTATATTTTACACAAGGTTCTTATGGATGGAGGTAGTAGCATCAACATTCTGTATTGGGATACATTCATCCGGATGGGTTTCACAGCCAAGCAGCTTCACCCTTCTGGTACTACCTTTCATGGTATTGTCCCTGGAAAGTCAGCAAGACCAGAGGGAACAATTACATTGGAGGTCGCGTTTGGAGAATCAAAGGATAATTTCAGGTCCGAGATGATTTGCTTTGAGGTGGTCAAATTGAAGAGCCCCTATCATGCTCTCTTTGGCTGCAACGTTTTTGCTAGATTCATGGCGAGGCCTTGTTATGTGTACTTAAAGATGAAGATGCCAGGTCCAAAAGGTATTATCACAGTCAATGGCAGTCGTGAGTTGGCGTTACAATGTGAGCAAGGTGATGCTGTTATGGCAGAACAAGCCTGTGCGGAAGAGGAGTTGAATTACTACAAAGCTACCACAAATCCGGATGATGGGAAATTTTTGAAGAAACCAATGACCGAAGAGAGGGCGAAATTCAAAGCGGCTCAGGATACCAAGATGATTGACTTCGTGCCGGGTGATTCGTCCAAGCAGTTCTCTATCGGGTCAAATCTGACTGACAAATAGGAAAGCGCGCCCATCGAATTCATCCGTGAGAATCGGGATGTCTTTGCATGGAAACCTAGTGACATGCCAGGCATACCGACTGAATTCGCTGAGCACCGCTTACATGTTGATCCTAAAGCAAGACCGATTAAACAGGGATTGCGCAGATTGAATGAGGAAAGAAGAAGGATTGTAGGAGAAGAGATAGCTCGTTTACTCGCCGCAGGATTCATTATGGAAGTGTTACATCCAAAGTGGTTGGCTAACCCGGTTTTAGTGTTGAAAAAGAACAATGAGTGGAGGATGTGTATTGATTTCACAAGTTTGAACAAGCATTGTCCGAAGGATCCGTTTGCGTTACCAAGGATTGATCAAATCATAGATGTTGTAGCAGGTAGTGATCTTTTGTGTTTCTTGGATGCATATTCAGGATACCATCAAATCAAGCTTGCTGAGGAGGATTGGGAGAAAACATCATTTATCACCCCATTTGGAGCTTTTTGTTACAAGAACATGACATTTGGACTGAAGAACGCTGGAGCAACTTATCAGAGGTGCATCCAGAGTTGTTTTGAGAAGCAGATAGATCGGAACATGCATGCGTATGTTGATGATGTGGTGATCAAGACAAAGAAAGCTGAGACATTTATCGATGATTTGAGAGAAACTTTTGCTAACTTAAGGAGGTTTCAGATGAAGCTTAACCCAAAAAAGTGTGTGTTTGGAGTTCCATCAGGAAAGTTACTCGGTTTTATTGTGTCCGAGCGTGGGATTGAAGCAAATCCGGAAAAGATAGCAGCAATCAATAGGTTGGGAAAGCCGACTGAATTGAAGGAAGTCCAGAAGATTACGGGCTGCGTGGCTGCGTTGAGTAGGTTCATATCCCGACTGGGAGAGAAAGCAATTCCCTTATACCGACTCTTGAGGAAGTCAGATAAATTTGTTTGGGATGAGGAAGCTGATAAAGCCCTGGAGGCATTGAAGGAAACATTATCAAAGGCACCAATTTTAGCTGCCCCAGCTCCAAAGGAGCCCATGCTGTTGTACATAGCTGCGAATTCCCGAGCAGTTAGTGTAGTTATTGTGGTAGAGCGAAAGGAAGAAGGAAAGGAGCATCTGGTTCAAAGGCCGGTTTATTATGTCAGTGCAGCACTAGTAGGAAAACGATTATAGGTGGATTGGCATTCTGTGGCGCACCACTAATTGGTGCGCCACAGAAATATTTTTTGTGGCGCACGAAAATAACGTGCGCCACAGAAATACACATTTTTGTGGCGCACGGGGCTGGGTGCGCCAAAGAAATACACAATTCTGTGGCGCACGGGACTCCGTGCGCCACAGAAATACCGTGCGCCACAGAATTGTGTATTTCTTTGGCGCACCCAGTGCTGTGCGCCACAAAAAGATGGTTGTTAATCCAGATCTGGTCAAACCCGGGCCCACGCACGACACTAGCCACACACGCAACACCACGCTAGCCACACACGCAACACCACGCCACACACAACTCGTTCCTGGCCACACACCAGCACGCACGCGCAGCCACACACCAGCACGCACGCAGCTCTCTCTCCCTTATCTCTATTCTCTCTCTCCCTTATCTCTATTCTCTCTCTGTACACAGCAGCCAGGCCAGGCTCGAACGAATTCTTCTCGCCGCGCCGACGACAGCCGGCCAGAAGCAGCTCCGCCGTCATCTACCTGCAGGTGCGCACGAGGGCCGGCGAGCTGAGCGGCTCCGGCACGGCGGGCGCTAAGTCGGCGGACGTCCTCGACGGCCTGAAGCAGCTCCGCCGTCATCTACCTGCAGGTGCGCACGAGGGCCGGCGAGCTGAGCGGCTCCGGCACCAAGCATCCATGCTGCCGCGGAGTCCTCAGGCGGCGCCAAGCGCCTCCAGTACGGCCGCTTCCTCGATCCCCTTCCATCGCGCGACGCTGCCGCTCGCCGCTGCATCTCGCCGGCCAAGACAGCCTCCCAAATCGCTCATGCCCACCGATCTGACGCTACGACGGACGAGCCTCCTCCCATCGGTCGCCAGACGGACTCTCGCAGCAGCAGCAGCACAACCGACGACGACGCCGACGGGAGGCCGGGATGGGGAGGGCACGGGAGGGGCCTGGGCTGGCGTGGTCGGCATTTTTTTTTTAAAACTAACAAACACATTCTGTGGCGCATGCCTAACAAGTGCGCCACAAAAATCTGATTATTTCTGTGGCGCACGGGCGAGATGCGCCACAGAAAAAAAAAATAGTGGCGACGATTCTGTGGCGCACCGGGCCATGCGCCCAGGTGCGCCACAGAATGTTAATTTAGTGCGCCACTAATAACCGTTTTTCTACTAGTGAAGTTTTGACTCCGGCTAAACAGAGGTATCCCCAGTGGCAGAAGTTAGTTTTTGGCGTTTTCATGGCCAGTCGGAAGTTGAAGCATTACTTTCAAGAACACCCATTACAGTGGTAAGTGGAGCACCATTGGCAGACATTGTGTGCAATACTGAAGCTACTGGAAGAATTGCCAAGTGGGCGATTGAGATGGGTGATTATCACATCAAGTATGAGCCTCGCACAGCGATTAAGTCACAAGCCTTGATTGATTTTGTCAATGATTGGACCGAGTTAAGCACGGCACCACCCAAGGCGCCGAGTTATAAGTCATGGGTTATGCATTTTGATGGATCCAAGCAGTATGAGGGATCAGGAGCAGGAGTGGTTCTCACTTCACCCAAAGGGGATAAGATGAGTTATGTTCTTCAGATTCACTTCGATTGCACCAATAATATTGCTGAGTATGAAGCTTTGTTACATGGTTTGCGCATTGCCAAGGAGATGAACATCAAAAGGATTATGTGTTTCGGTGACTCGGATCTTGTAGCGCAGCAAGTTTCTGGGACTTGGGACAGGAAAGATGAGAAGATGGCGGCTTACAGAAGGGCTGTTGATGAAGCAGCTGGATTCTTTTCAGGGTTCCAGGTGGATCATATTGATAGAAGGAAAAACGAGGCAGCAGATGCTTTGTCAAGATTGGGATCACGTAGAGAGCCAGTTCCACCAAATGTGTTCCTGGACGAGTTATGGAAGCCATCAGTCCAACTTCCGGGTGAAGAGGAAGATGAAAGTCCAGATCAAGATTCCGAGTTAGTAGCAGCGTTGCATGAGATTCCTGAGTGGACTGAACCATATCTGGATTATATGATAAGGAAGATTTTGCCGAGTAATGAAGTTATGGCGCGACAAATTGTTAGAAGATCACTCGGCTATGCAGTAATTGATGGTGAGTTGTACAAGCGCAGTGTTTCTGGAGTTTATCAGCGATGTGTTTCATCAGTCGAAGGAAGGCAAATTTTGCAAGAGATACATGCTGGGGACTGTGGTCATCATGCTTCATCTAGGTCTCTGGTGGCCAAGGCATTTAGGCATGGATTCTTTTGGCTCACAGCTTTCAAGGATGCAGAGCAGATTGTTAGGGCATGTGATGGATGTCAAAGATATGCAAGACAGGAGCATGTGCCAGCTCAGAATTGAGGACAATACCAATCACTTGGCCGTTTGCAGTTTGGGGTCTTGATATGATGGGGCCCTTTCAGATGACATCGTGCAAGAAAACTCATCTCTTGGTGGCTGTTGATAAGTTCACTAAGTGGGTTGAAGTGGAGCCAGTTACAAGTTGTGATGCTTCCAAAGTTGTCACGTTTCTGAAGAAAATTATCAGTCGGTTTGGTTACCTCACAGTATCATCACAGATAATGGGACCAACATGTCACTCGGTGAAACAGAGATATTTGCAAAGAGAAGGGAATCAGATTAGACCTTGCTTCGGTGGCACATCCACAGGCCAACGGGCAGGTAGAAAGGAGTAATCAGGAAATATTGAAAGGAATCAAACCAAGACTTCGAGTTCCGATTGAAAAGGCGTATGGAGCTTGGGTGAAAGAGTTACCTGCAGTGGTTTGGGGGATCAATACAACCCCGAATAGATCAACCAAACGTACACCGTTCTTTCTGGTGTATGGAGCAGAAGCAGTGTTACCGAGTGATATAGTCCATGACTCGCCAAGAGTGGCGGCGTATGTGGAGTCAAGCAATGCAATTGCAAGGGAGGATTCGATTGATGCCCTGAGAGGAGCGTGAGTTAGCATTGGAACGGTCCGCAGTTTATCAGCAGGATTTGCGGCGTTATCATAGTCGCCGAGTAAGATCAAGAACTTTCCAGGAAGGAGATTTAGTTTTACGGCTCAGACAGAATCAGTCAGGGATGCACAAGCTAACTCCTCCATGGGAAGGGCCGTTCCTTATCAGTCGGAAATTGCACAATGGTTCATATTATCTGATAGATGTGAGAGAGAAAGGTGAAGAGAACAACACGGACCATGCTATCCTTCCTATGGAAGAGACGAAGCGGCCGTGGAACATTGCTCATCTTCGCCCATATTATACCTAGTGAACATGAACCTAGGCCGAGTTATGTAACAACGATGTAACCCCCAGCAGGTTTCAGACGCGCTCTTTTCCTTACCAGGGTACCTAAGGGGACTGGAAGGTTTTTAATGAGGCGGCTTGCTGGTGTATCTTTAATAAAGAAGAATTTGAGAAGAAATCTTTTTCCACTGTTTTACTTTTTATGCATAGATTATGTTTACAAAGCTTTGCCCAAAGGAGTGCTTAGCAAAAAGTCCTATAGCTGTTGCCCAAGAGAGCACGCATAGAGATGTTTTGAGGTCAATGGGGTAATGATGCATAGTTTAAGCCTTTACTTATAAACATTGATCCAGGGCTTGGGGACTTATGAATTATAAGTTCATAAGTTTTAATCCTAAGACCCGGCTTTTAAGCCTTAATTTTGTTCTTGGTTAAACTTGCCTATCAGTTTGATGTTACTCACAATTTTATGACCAGATTGCTTACTTGTTAATTCAATCAACTATGATGCCCATGCTGGGACTTAGTTTGACCCTGTTTTAGCAAAGGAAAAAGTAGCAACTGAGAAAGTCATGTGAAAACCGACTGATAAGAAGCTAAAGATAAACCAAAAGGGTCATCTAAACCATAAAAAGTATAAGTTATTACAAAATATTGAGTATTTCATATAGTGCACAGACGCACCATCAAATAAAAGGCAAAGTATTTCAGAGCATATTACAATGCCCATTGGCCGAATAATTGTTTTGCAGGAAAAGGTAAAGCATAAAACTGGCTCAGATAGCCGGGTTATCGGTTGAGGTTCCCTTGGCAGCTTCAGCTTCGGCAGAAGCCGGGTTATCTTCAGGAGCTTTGGCCTGGGAATCAGCGGTGCAGTGCCTTGATCTTCTGCAGTGTCCTTAGCAACATCAGCCGGCTTTTCCATGATTGGCGTAGTAGGGGCACGGCTGGGTGCAGGGACAACTGGAGTAGAGGTACTTGGCGCTGCAGCTTTCTTCATCTTTGCAATGGAGTCTCTCAGCTTGGCCAGTAGATCAAAATGCTTGGGTTCAGGAGTGGGGATTGGAGTGTTGTTCTCATCCACTGCATCTTGGAAAACCGACAGATTGAGGCCCTCAGCTATTTTGCAAGCAATAGGCCGGGTTTGGGCAGAAATTTCCTTGAAATCTTTTCCTCCAAACTTGGTGCCATCAGCGTTGTACTGAGGGAATCCTTTGACAAAAGGAGCCGGGTTAAGGCGTGGGTTGTAAGCTTTGGCAAGAGCTAAGCTGCGCATTGCGCCAACCCGGCATGCTGAGCGCGTCCAGAGGTCTAACCACTCGGGGATCGTGGAAAGCTGATGCAGGGACTCATATATCACTTGGGGAGGAGCACAGTTGCTCTTAACACGCTTCATGATCTCAGCAGTGCCAAACTGGAATTGCCGATGATGGTGTTCAAGCAGTTCAACTTCTCTGGATATGATCTCCTGATGGCAGCATTCTGTTCGCCTGAAAAGTATGATGTGGGTTAGTATGTGAAAGCCGAGTAAAGAAGAAAAAGTGAAAAGAAGTGGTGCTTACCAATGAGTGGATTGAGGATATCCTTGATATGGTCTTTCAGGGTGTCCAAGTATTTCTGGACACTGATCATCTTGTCATAGCAGACCTTGTACTTATCTCCAGCCTCTTCCAACTCCTTCTTCAGTTTGGTGTTCTCTGCAGTTAGAGATTCAATTGTTTTCTCCAAGTCTGAAGCATGAACTTCAGTTTCCTTGCGCAGCTTGGTTTCAACTTCAAGGAGTTGGTTGGTCTTGGCAAGTATTTGGTCATTTGGGACACATATCTCTGAAAAAAGAATAGCAAGTTAGAAACATGGGGACTGAATATATTTCAGTCGGCAATTGAAAGAAATAGTAAGTTGACAGTGAAATTATATGCAGGCAGAGTATTTATACAAGTTCCGAGTGACGAAGAGCAGATCACTCGGCACTTGGGGACTGGTATGTCTTTTAAAGTTTTACAAGTTATTCAGTAATGCATTTTCAAAGTTCCAGATAAATTGAACATATTACCCGGAACTTGGGGGTTATGAGGATTTGAAAGTATTGTTATGGTGAAAGGCAGAATTAATGAGGATTTGAAATCAGAAAGTAAAACAAGTTCCATGTTATCGTAGACTGATAACTCGGAACTTGGGGACTGGGATATTCTGAAGTTTTCAAAATGATGGCAGAGAAGATATATATTTTCAAGTACCGAGTGACTGAGGACAGTTTACTCGATACTTGGGGACTGGGTTTGGTATATAAGATATGAAGAGGAAAGATGTGTACCTGATGTTCTTGGACAAGAGAATCCACAAGTTTGCCCTCAGCAAGTTTTATGTGTTGTACTCAGTCAAGATTTTCAAAGTTTGTATGGCCATATTGTGGCACAGTGGAGCCTTCGCCTTTATCAGTCGGCTTCGACTTTTCTTCAGGGGCAACAAACTTGGTTGCAGTTTTGAGGGAGAGATCTTCTCAGTAAAGCAAGCTCCTGTGATCACGACTTCTGGATCAGTCGGTTTTTCAGCAGGAGGAGGAGAAACATTCCTTGGTCAGTTGTCTGCTCCTTATCAGTCGGCTCAGCATGTTTTTCAGGGGTATTCTCCAAGTTATCCTCTTCAGCAATGGGAGGGCTTGGATCGCCGCTAAGAGTAGCTTTTGCCCTGAAATTGCAAGTATGAAAGTAATATAAGAAAGAGTAAAAGAAAGCAAAGTTGATAAGTACAAGTAATAGAAGGTTATATGTATTACCCGGTATTGACTTGAAAGTCACGGGGGAGGTCATTGCTGGAGCCTGAAGAAGCTGTAAGGGAGTATGACTTAGAAACTCGGATTTGACCAGCTAAAGGATAACTATCAGAGGGATGTTTTTGTGGTTCAAAGTTGGAAAAGGAAGTACCAGGACGGCGTGGAGAGGGAATGTTTGGGATTCCCGGGTTAAGAGGATCCTCACCAGGGGAGGTCCGAGTAGCTCTCCTCTTGATAGAGGGTTCAGCAGAATTCTGCGAAGATTTTTGAAGAAGAGTTTGGTTGAGTTTTTGCATAGCAGGATAAGAATATGGTTCTATGGATATGCGAGAATATGGCACCTTGGCACAGATGGTGCGAGCCTTCCTTTTCCCGGTAGCAGCAGATTCAGTAGCTTCAGAGCTATGGCCGGGTGAAGGAGTGGCTTTTTCAGCCGGTTCTGGTATTATAAAGTGGGCATCAGTGGATAAATTGGGTTGAGTTTCGTTCTCAATTAAGCTTATGAAGAAGTGGCCAAGGGAGTCAAGTTCACCTTCTTCTTCTTCCTTTTCTTTTCTTCTTCTTCTTCTTCTTCTTCTTCACTCGAGGACTGAGCCTCGTCATCATCATCTTCATCATCGTCTGCCTCAGGAGTGGCAGGGGGAGTTTCAACTTGCCACCAGTCATCAGATTCCTAGTGAAAAAGTAGAAGCAAAGTAATCAGTATACAATTGAGAAAAGAATATGTTATTGAGATTTTTATCAGTCGGTACTTACTGGTGGTGCCGGGTTATTTTACTGAATGGCAGAAGGCCATTTTCTTGATCGTCTCAACCTTTTCAGCAAGGAAGGCCTTGATAGCCTTGTTCAGAGCAGTGTTTGGGTAGGACTTTCCGAGTAACGGAGGGAATCAGTCAGATGGCCCGAGTAATCGCAAAGAAGCTTCTTGCGAATACTGTTGGGCTGAATTCGCCAACCCATCCACGTTTTGATCAGATCAGTTCCACGGAGACCGTGCGTAACAAGAACCGAGATCTTCTTGAGAAGAGGCTGGATAGCTTCTCTCTCGGTGTCAGAGGCAAAGGATTTCATGTTGTTGTTGAGAATGAGGGGTTCGACCGAATAACCCGGTAAAGGGTGTTCACCAGGTATCTTGGCTTTACAGTAAAAGTATGATTTTTGCCAATGTTTCACGTGGGTATGAAGTTCTAGAGAAGGCATGGCAGAACCTTTGCGGCGTTGAATAGAAACACCGCCACAGACCAAGAGGGGGCCATTCTTGTGCTCACGCTGAGGTTTGCACAAGAATAGCTCCAGAAAAAGAGCTAAGCTGGGAGGAGTGCATAAGTATGATTCACAAAGAACTATGTAATTACTAATGTTCAAGATGGAATTGGGTCCGAGATCGAAGACCCGGAGGCCGTAGTGACGAAGAAGATCCCTAAAGAAAGGATGACCCGGGGGACGAAAACCCCGGGTGACATGCTCAAGAAAGCAGATAACTTCACCTTCCTTGGGGGAAGGCCGAGTCTCCTCTTCAGTCCCTCTCCACTCGATCTCCGACTGAAGAGGAAGAACGCCGGCCTCTGCCAGTTCTTCCAGCTTGGTCTGTGTAGCCATGGATTTGGCCCAGTTGGCCGTAATCCCAGATTGCGCTTGGTGGTCTTTTTGATCTTCTTTGATGCCGATGCGGTGGCGCCATCACCGGCCTTGGCCTTGGCCTTCAGCTTCCTCGGATCTTTGGGTGCCATGAGATCTAAAGATCTAGAAAATAACAAGAAAAGAAAAGAACCGAGCTCAAGAACAGCAAGGATGAACAAAACAAGATCTAGATGGAAACCAAATGCGGAATGAAATACTTACCGGAGCTTGTGGAGATCTGGTGCGGAGCTGATTTCCCGGTGATTAGCTGCGGCAATGCGGGGCTCCGATGTCCGGCGGCGGCGCGGTGAGCTTGGAGGAACCCTAACCCTAGCTCGGGAGAGAGAAGGACGGAGGTTGAAGAAGAGGGCGCGGTGAATGGGGAAAGTGAAACCCTTTTTACTGCGGTCCACTATTTATAGCCCAGGGTGAAACCCTAGGAGCGTGAAACGAGGAGATAAGATTCTGTTTTGATTATGGGTCAAAGATACGAGAGAATATGTCAGAGAATGTTCTTGGTCGTTGACCGGAGGGATAAGTGCGAGAGAAAGCCGGGTTATAAAGAGAACCGCCAAAAGGAGCTGGTCTGAAACATAACCCGGCCATTCAGTGTTAATGCTTTTTATTTTGTTTTCAGGAGTTTAACTCGGATAATCTCATCAGCAGCTACCCTCGAGTAATTGAATCAAGATCAAGAGTATCAAGTGAAGCAACAGATGAGCTTATGCAAGTCAAACTTGGGGACTACTGTTGGGGGGATAATAACCCGGTATACTTATGACCAAGGAATAATCAGTCGGACGGCCCAAGGTCTGGTCCGAGTGAAGTGTACAAGATATGGGCCGGGTTATAGTTGGGCCAATAGGCCTAACATGACTCGTCCCTGGAAGGAAGGACCTAGAAGAACTGGAGTCCGAGTGAAGGAAGAAACCGGGTGACTTGGAGGCTACGGAAGGTCTAGAAGAACCTAGAGTAGGACTCCGTGCTCGTATGTAACTCGGTATTCATTGTAAGTTCGGGAGACCCGGCGTCTATATAAACGGGCTCCCAGAACATAGATAGACGAGTTCTAAGTCACAAGTCATAAGTTTCAACCCTAGTTCGATATCACCGCTATCAAGCGAAACCCTTGTAACCTGTCTCGTAACCCGGCTCTGTTGTCGTAGCCGAGTTATCGAGACCTTGAGATCAATAACATAGAAGCAGGAAGTAGGTCTTTATCTCCAATGGAGAGGCTGAACCTGGGTAAATCCTTTTTCCCCAACGAGCGTGACAATCTCCTGAAGGACCAAGGCGCCTTGCCCCAACATACAAGTTACCCTATGGTAACATCTGCCGTGTTAACCCCACGACACCCGGGACGTGTTCTTCATCAGATTTGATGAGATCTTCTACCTCTACCACCTGAAACGGCTCCCGACAGTTATGGTCCGCCTAGTTGCTCTCACATTTGCGCACCAAGTCAAGACGGAGGAATCCCGGAACTTTGCGATAATGTACCCCTACTACATGCGTGAGAGCAACCTTAAGACCCCTGCGGCTCGGCTAACCGTGACGCAGTTCGTTGAACGTTTCTTCCTAGAGAATAAGGGCAAGGGGACCCTCCTCGTGCCTTACTTTCCCGAGTAAGTAGTCATTCAATTTGATCGCTAGCCACCATAAAATAATTTCGTACATTTTGTAGAATACCGATAGTCTCTTTTTGATAGGGACGAGCACTGCATCCTCATCATGTTGAACCTGGAAGATTCATCAGCCACATACTTGGACTCGGGGAGGCATAAGAAGAAAGACTACACACATATCAAGAGTGTTCTGAATGATGCTCTAACCGGCTACGCCTTCAATGGGGGGATAGTTAAAAAGAAAAATCTCAAGCAAGGCAACCTGGTATTCGGCCACAAGACAGACTTCCTATGCGCCCCAAAGGCGGAGAACAGTATGAGGGAGGCCTACTACGCCATAATGCACATGAGGGAGTGGTTCGTAAGGGACGAGGACACTCTTGATCGCATCCAGCGCATATCGGAGTACACTGATCAGGAACTCATGCATGAGTTTGGTCGCATCCAGCGCATCATCACGCGAATCATCCACAGGGATATCTCCAGTAGCGATGGGCTATTCTACCACGGCTTACCAATACCACCTAACCGCGAGATAGAAAGCCGCTTGGAAGCGCAAGGTGAAGACAGGCCTTTCAACTCGTTAGAGGGCTTCCTCCCCTTCCCGCCGAAGCCGAAGACGAAACCGAGCAAGAAGCAGTGATCGACGGTTGATCCCTTAGCAAATTTCGTAAACTTGGTGCTATTGTTTTTACTTTCTGCGAACATGCTATCTAGGCACAAATCTAACCATTTCTTGTTTTCTTTTGTCTTTTTCGTTAATTAGAACTCTTGCTTTCTTTTTGCCTAATATTTCTATCCGTGTGTCTTGTGTGCAGAGAGATCAAAAAGTTAGGGCTACAGGACTAGACCGGAGGCGAACCACCGGCTAGAGAGGGAAGAAAGGAAGAAACGGATGAAGTCCAACTTCATCGTCATCCCCTCCTTGCTCATCGTCATTGCCACTCTTTTGTACTGTAGTTTAGATGACACTAGACTTGCTTTCGAAACCTTTGCGACGAGCTTAAACTATCGACTCTCGAAATGTATTTGTGTATGATACAATATTTGATCACTCTTTGTGGTATATATATTTGTCGGTTTGTAATGCATGCGTGATTTATACTTGTCTATTTGTACTACTTCATTATTCATACTGTATTTGCCAACTGTATACGCGTATATATACGCTGGGCACAAAAATAATAAATTCACAAAATTATAGCACTGACGCACGGCTCAGAGTACTGCTGACGGGCGGCGTATATTCGGACGGAACACGGCTGACGTGCGACTCTCGGCTACCTCTGACGGGCGAGGTGCGCGTCAGTGGTAGCTCAGATACCACTGTCGTGCGGCTCAGATGCACGTCAGTGGTACCAGAGCTACCGCTGACACGCGGGGCGCCCGTCAGTTCGCGTCAGCAGTACGAGATACCACTGACGAAATAGCGCTGACGGGCGCCCGCCCGTCAGCAGTAGGCAAAAGCCGTGCGTCAGGGGTAGGCTTTTCCCTACCAGTGCCTAGTACGCCAAATGGTCTTGATGAACCGATCATGGTTTCTGATCTTATGGACCAAAATAATGGAGGCTGGGATGTAGAGCTAGTAAATACTGTCTTTGGTCAGGATGATGCGAAAGAGATTCTCGCAATTCCAGTTCGGACAGAGATGGAAGATTGGGTTGCCTGGCATTTTGATAACAAGGGTATTTTCTCAGTGAAGTCTGCATATCGCCTGGGCGTCAGTCTTCGTGATGCTCAGCGTGATTGGGACTCCAGTTCTTCTATGGTACAACCACGCCCAAACCCTCTTTGGAAAAAGATCTGGAGCTTGAAGTTGCCGGGAAAAATCAAAATTTTCACATGGAGACTGTGTCACAATAGCCTGCCCACGCGTATGAATATTAAGCGCAAGAGAGTTGAACTAAACACCCGTTGCCCGATGTGTAATCGAGCGGATGAAGATGGCGGCCACCTGTTTCTTAAATGCAAGAAAGTCAAGGCGGTGTGGCGCAACCTTCTAGTGGAGGATGTCCGTTTAACGCTGCTTGCTGCTCCTAACCCGATCGTGATGTTTGAAATGATCCATGAATTACCTGCCGAGAGACGGGACTTAATCTTCATTCTTCTTTGGGACTGGTGGTCAACTAGGAACAAAAAGAATGCAGAAGCAAAAGAATGGAGCACGGAGGAGATCTGCCATCTCATTCAGAGGCACATGCTTGATTTCGGTCAGGGATACGCTGCCCTGGGTCCTGTTGCTGATGCAACTTCAAGATCTGTTGCCCGAGTGAAGCAATGGAAAAAACCTCCTGTAGATTATACCAAGGTCAATTTTGATGCAGCCTTTCAGAAGGATACTGGAGAGGGAGGGCTGGGGCTTTGTCGCCAGGTCTGATACCGGCGATTTCATTGCAGCTGCAGCGGGCAGACTGCACAATATTAAGGATGCTCTACATGCTGAGGCAGAAGCAGGTATTGCAGCTGTGGAGGGAGCTAGCGCTATATATTGGACTGAACCGGGTCATTTTCGAGTTAGATTGTCAGACTTTGGTCTCAGCTGTGAGGTGCAAAAGCCACGACCTTGCGCCAATTGGTGTTCTTCTGAAGGAGATTCGTAGCACATGCATAGTTTCTTTTGAATCCTATTCATTTCAGCATGTCCCTCGTTTGTGTAACATGGTTGCTCATTCCCTAGCACAGTATGGCCAGCGTGCTGACACTGTTTGTACTGGCTGGGAAAATGAGGCACCTGACTTTGTTTCTGATGTAGTGGCCAGCGACATAGCTGTGCCATCTGTGTAATGGTATTCCGTTTCCTTGTAAAAAAAAAAACTATTGCCTATAGTGACATGAAAAAAATAGAATAATAGTACGGCTTCCTTGAGTCGAACTCAAAGGAATTTCAAAAGCTATTTGGAGGACTCTAATCTTTGGTGGGGTGTTTGATGCACATGCTGCATTTTCAAATTATAGAATCCTTTTCTTATGACACTAATTTTGTTTCAGCAAGGGGAACATATTAATATCGAATTATTATGAATTGATGATACTAGTACGAGCATTGATACCCGCCGATCAAAAAACAAATGGAGTGTTCCGTGTGGACCGTGACGTTAGGGTACAAATTTGACTAGTAAACGGTAGCATTAGCCAACAGCGCCTGCGCCTGCGTCTCATACTTGAATCCTTGGTTCCTAGAATGGTCTGCAGCCCAGACAAAGATGCCGTAGAGCTTCCCCTGCGACTGCAAAGTCCGGCAAGCGCTCAGCGCGGTGTCGACCGGCACCGACGTGTTCTGGGCCGCCGTGGTGAAGCTGGCCAGGATGTTGGCTCCCGGGTAGTTGGACATCTGCTCGTCGAAGAGGCTCACGTATTGCTCTGTGGTGGTGCTCGCGCGGTAGGCGTAGAACTGGAAGTTTACGTAGTCGATGACGTGCCCGTGCGCCGCCCACAGCGTCCGGTAGTACCGCTGCACGTCGGCGTTCCCGTACGGCGCGATGGAGGCGAACCTGATCACGCCGCTGCTCTTGAGCGCCGCCACGAGGCGGCCCGCGCACTGCGCGAAGGTGGCCGGGTCGACCTGGAACTGCTCGTAGTCGATGTCGATGCCGTCCAGGCCGTACCGCCCGATGATGCCCGTCAGCGAGTCCACGGCGTTGCGTACCCAGGTGTCGACGCCGCCGCTCGTCACGTTGAAGAACACGGGCTTGCCCCTCACCGTGGCGCCGCCGAGGCTGACGGCCACGCGGACGTTTGGGTTCCGCCGCTTGACCTCGGCGATCGCAGCCGCGGTGAGCACAGAGTCCTGCCAGAACACGTTGAACCGGCCGTTGGTAGGAGACGGGGGATCCGTCGCGGTGGTGTAGTCGATGACGAACGCCAGGACGTAATCGAACCGGACGCGCGGGTCCACCGGCACGTCCGCGAACCTCACGCCGTTGTAGATGGCGCCGATGTAGTCCCGGAAGAGGTTAGAGTTTTCTGCCATTGCTGGAGCGTCGAGATGGAGGACAAGGAGAAGAGCGGCTGCTGCAATTGTAAGCTTTGAGGAGCCCATTGCCATTAATTGGTGGTCACCTTAATTAGCTGCTTGTTTGCTGCAGCTGCTAATTAGCCTGTATTTATAAATTCTAGCGTACGTGTTTTGGACACTGGCACATGTCAAATTGTCAATGAAGAGTTTTCCCAACAATGGACTTGTTCTGCTTCCCGGGTTTGAAAGTAGGAGATCAAGTCAATGTTGATCATCTTTCGATCGGAAGAAGCTGGAATTAGTGTGCTCTTCGACTCTAGATCTTTTTGTAAAGTCAACAACTAACTCTTGATTGGCCATGTAGCTAGGTTTAGTCAGTGGTGGATATGGACTTGTTCTGGAAGATGGTAATGTGACATTTATATGACTTAAACATACGACACTACTGGAAAATACATCTCCGCCGAGTGGTCTCGGCTTCGCCGAGTGCAAAAACACGGGACACTCGGCGACGAGGTCCTACGCCGAGGCAGCACAGAAAACACTCGGCGACGAAGAGCACACTCGGCCAACACAAACTTCGCCGAGACAACGCCGACGCAGCCCTCGGCGAAGCCCATCCTGTCGGCAACGATTGAAAAAACACTCGGCAACGCTCAAGTCTCGGCGAAAAGGACGGCCACGTGGCACCTGACAGTCGGACCCCACGGGCGCAGTGACGGAGTTGACCTTCGCCGAGTGTCTTACTCGGCGAAGATGCCAGCGAAAAAATAACATAATGGGACTTTTCTTTGCTGAGTGCCGCGCTCGGCAAAGAAGGGGCGAGAAATTATTTGAGTTTGCCGCCATTTTTACCGCCTCTTTGCCGAGTGCTCCGGTGCACGGCACCCGGCGAAGAACGCGCGCGAAAATTGGAGCCTCTTTGCCGAGTTTGTCGGTGGCCAGCACTCGGCAAAGAACAGGGCGGGAAAAGAAATTTCGCACCGCGCCATTTCTTCGCCGGGTATCCGGCGTCGCCGAGAGCTCCTCGATGCGCGCCAATTCTTCGCCGAGTGTGTCTCTCGGCGACGTTTGCGTTTCTCCCGATCTTTCCTCTCCGTGGCGCGTGATGTGTTCCAAAATATGTGTTCCTGGTTTGACAGTCAATTATGTTCGTCGGTTCTTTGTTTGACACTCAGTTATGTTCGTCGGTTCCAAAATGTACTGCTTATGTGTTAATGTAAAATCAAATATGTGCGGGGGTTTTGACGGAACCGGGGGCACCGGAGCGTCGGAATCACACCAAAAACTAGGTAGTGCCATATCATATGTGTTAGAGTGTGGTGAGAGGTTTGAAGAGCAAACATGAGACTCCGAGGTGTGACCGGCTTCACACACCACACTTATCCCCCTCGAAGGTTCTGCTCTTCTAGGTGGAAACTCACATTTCGGGTGCAACGGGTGGAATCATGTGAAAGCATGGGGCCAAACTGGGTTCCAAATGTTCATATGACCTAACCAAACACAACCAAGGAGAAAAGTCTTCGGAGCTACCCCTTTCGACGCCCGTGGAAGGGGTAGACGACACGGTTGACTTCCGGTCAACTGTGGGGGGGTTTCGACGGAACCGGGGCCCCCGGAGTGTCGGAATCACACCAAAAACTAGGTGGTGACATATCATATGTATTAGAGTGTGGTGGGATGTTTGAAGAGCAAACATGAGACTCCGAGGTGTGACCGGCTTCACACACCACACTTATCCCCCTCGAAGGTTCTGCTCTTCTAGGTGGAAACTCCCATTTCAGGTGCAACGGGTGGAATCATGTGAAAGCATGGGGCCAAACTGGGTTCCAAATGTTCATATGACCTAACCAAACACAACCAAGGAGAAAAGTCTTCGGAGCTACCCCTTTCGACGCCCGTGGAAGGGGTAGACGACACGGTTGACTTCCGGTCAACCGTGGGGGTGTTTCGACGGAACCGGGGGCCCGGAGCGTCGGAATCACACCAAAAACTAGGTGGTGCCATATCATATGTGTTAGAGTGTGGTGTGAGGTTTGAAGAGCAAACATGAGACTCCGAGGTGTGACCGGCTTCACACACCACACTTATCCCCCTCGAAGGTTCTGCTCTTCTAGGTGGAAACTCCCATTTCGGGTGCAACGGGTGGAATCATGTGAAAGTATGGGGCCAAACTGGGTTCCAAATGTTCATATGACCTAACCAAACACAACCAAGGAGAAAAGTCTTCGGAGCTACCCCCTTTCGACGCCCGTGGAAGGGGTAGATGACACGGTTGACTTCCGGTCAACTGTGTGGGGTTTCGACGGAACCGGGGGCCCCGGAGCGTCGGAATCACACCAAAAACTAGGTGGCGCCATATCATATGTGTTAGAGTGTGGTGGGAGGTTTGAAGAGCAAACATGAGACTCCTAGGTGTGACCGGCTTCACACACCACACTTATCCCCCTCGAAGGTTCAGCTCTTCTAGGTGGAAACTCCCATTTCGGGTGCAACGGGTGGAATCATGTGAAAGCATGGGGCCAAACTGGGTTCCAAATGTTCATATGACCTAACCAAACACAACCAAGGAGAAAAGTCTTCGGAGCTACCCCTTTTGACGCCCGTGCAAGGGTAGACGCCACGGTTGACTTCCGGTCAACTGTGGGGGGTTTCGACGGAACCGGTGGCCCGGTGCGTCGGAATCACACCAAAAACTAGGTGGTGCCATATCATATGTGTTAGAGTGTGGTGTGAGGTTTTAATAGCAAACATGAGACTTCGAGGTGTGACCGGCTTCATACACCACACTTATCCCCCTCGAAGGTTCTGCTCTTCGAGGTGGAAACTCCCATTTCGGGTGCAACGGGTGGAATCATGTGAAAGCATGGGCCAAACTGGGTCATCATCATAGGACAATCGATCGTCTGGATCCCACACTCCCGCGGATGGTGAAGACAGAGGGAATGGTGGAGGCGGGCTGCAAGCCCATCATCAGCGCCATCGGCCTCCAACAACCCCGAGTGACTCTAGGTAAGCTCAGGTCCCAAATACATGTCAATACCCACATTTCCACACACATGTTTTGAAACTAATGCTTATAGCTTTCAATCTTGTAGGATTGCATCCATGAGGCCTTCGGTGACTACTGGACTTGTGCTACCTCTGATTTTGTGGCATTTCCTGCTAGCTGTGAACTAGTGCGATGTATTTTGGACTTGTTTGACCTTGGGTTGTGTGCTTATGAACTTGTGGACTCTATTTTGTTAACTTTCGGACAATGTGTGCGATATTTTTGTTATAAGTGTCTCCTTTCAATGTTCTGGGAGTGATCCAGTGATATAATTGATATATATATATATATATATATATATATGCATATATTGTGTTTAAAATGCAGGGATTTTTAAAAAGCAGCAAAATCTGGCACAATGTACTATCTTCGCCGTGTGCTATACTCGGCGAACCTGCCTTTGCCGAGTAGGGCTCTCGGCGAAGAGGCGCTACAGGTGCCATTTGGTCACCTGGGAACATCCTTCGCCGAGATTTTCGGTTTTGCCGAGACGGGCTCTCGGCGAAGAGGTGCCATATGGTCTCTCCTGGGAGTTGCCTTCGCCGAGACCGGCTGAACACCAGGCACTCGGCAAAATGCAAACACTCGGCGATAAAAATGCTCGGCGAAGAATATGCTCGGCGAAGAAGTTCTCGGCAAAGCGTCCTCCCGGCAAAGGAATCCGGCACTCGGCGAAGGCCATGTCGGCGAAGCCTTCGCCGGCACCCAATTTGTAGGACACGTGGCGCCGCCTGTGCGTTCCTTCTTCGCCGAGCGCCGACACGCCCGGACTCGGCGAAGTACTGACACACATCTGACAGTCGACGGACCGGATTACCTTTTCTTCGCCGGGTGTCCGTTAAATTGTCTCGGCGAAGACGTTGCCGTGTATACCCGATAGAAAGCACTCGGCGAAGAGGCGTCGCCGAGGCGATTGTCGCCGAGAGGTCTCTGCCGCCTCTCTCGGCGAACGCTTCGCCGAGGTAGATTCCGGTCTTCGCCGTGTGTTTTGACCACACGGCGAAGAGTGATTTTCCAGTAGTGTGATATTTTAGATGGTAACAGCAGTACTCTTGTTTTTTTCTAGACCATGATCATATATGTGTACTGTTGTGTTGACGTTGCAACTAAGAGCATATGTGTACTAAGACCATCCCCTCCACCGAACCCGGAAAAAAAACAGGTCGAACCGAGGCGGTTTCGCTAGAACCAGGGACATCGAAACGGTCTTTTGATGATAAGTCCCCAAATTCATTGGTGGTGAACAAGAAGGGCCGAAGTTGAGTGTAAGTGAGGATAATCGAAAAGCTTTTGGGGCACAATTGATCATAGGTACCAGTTGGATCGAAACTTGGTTGGAACAACAAAATTCATGACTTTCCCGTCGAGAAGCCGGTTGGGTCTGGCATGTCAGCACTTCTCCGCTAAGTGAGTGTCTACGTGTCAATTCGATTAAGCCTTATCCATTGTGCCTTATCTGAACAAAATCCGAAATTAACTCCCCTCTTCATGAACCGTAGCCCAACGATGGCATAGAGAGGAATGTGGGGTGACAGAATGTTGACTTGCCGGTGAATCCTAGTGAAATCGTGTATGTTGCTCAGCTAGTTGATGCTCTAAATGTACTAGTTAGTTGCCCGTGCGTTGCAACGGGTATAACTATTCTAGTATTTTAGTGATTAAACCCTAACAATGTCAAACATGTTATTTTACGATTCTTGTGCACACCATCATCATTGTCAAATATTATGCCAGTCCATGTATATAAGAAAGATGGCACTTATAAGATAATTCGCTAAGCCCGTTGATTTCTATTCACATGATTTCGATCATGTGAATAGAAATCAACGGGCTTAGCGAATTATCCGTTATTATCGGTAAAATAGGATGGGTGAAGGATTGACCAAGTTAACATGGCCATGATTCGGGTGAAGTAGTTCACAACGCCGCAAGACCAGACCAACAAAATAAGATGGCCCATCAACCCACGCGCCAAGTAAATTAATATCAAAATACAGTGTGATAAACCACAAAATTCAGTAGTAAATACCATGTTCTTGTAATTCTGAAAAGCAGCCGTCCATACAATTGTCAATGGTGCATAAATTTTACTTTTTCACCTCACCTGTTCTTGTATTGTACACCCTTAATTATACATTTTCTTCAACTAAAGATTTAACTGTTCCTTGCTCTAATTAGAAACTGGAAAGCCAACAATACGTCAAATCAAGTTCATTGGATAATTTAATTCCCTGTTTGAAGCTACCCAAAACCTGTGCCAGCTTGTTGATGGTACTTTCTCTTACACAAATAGTACTAACTATACGGAAAAAGATATAACTATGAGTTTTATTACATATCTACTTATTTCTTAGCTTGTCGATGGTACTTCGTCTTACAGAATTAACTGTCATTAAAAGATAAAACTATGATTTCTTATTACAAATCAAGTTGTTTCCAAATTGTGCATGACTTCTCTTAATCTCTCTGATTCATTTGCCCTGAATGGCACAAACCACCAATCCATGATCTTCACCCAAAATTAGAAATTACCAACGGTATTTACCACAAATGCAGGCATGAATGAACTGTAGGTATTCCAGTTGGTGCATCCTTTGAGATAAAAATAATTTATGTCCTCACAGCACCAGGAAATAGAATCACAAATGTTCACTACGGCCTCACATCCATGACAGAAGATACTTAGTATTAGCGCAAAGGGAAAGAGACCAACGCCTTCTCCTTCCTCTTGGTGCACACCTTCTCCTCCTGACCAATCCCCACCAGCTCTTGCGGGCTACTGCCTTCACAAGCCCTCTTCCTCTGTTTTCCACACAACACACAACTCCCAGACGACAAAACTTCCATCGGAGCTTGAAACAGCAGCCGCGGCGGGGACACTGGCTAGGGAGGTGGCGGGGACGTTGAGGTCGAGGGCGTAGGAGGCAGCATGCGCCTTGGCGCAGTTGTACTTGTGGGATGTGTTATGGTACGGGCCGACCGCCGTCATCAAGGCTGGCTAGGTCATCGGCGCAGGCAAGGCTCAGGGCACAAACCTGTAGGTTGTACCATCCTCAAGATCTTGTCGGTGTCCTCAAGATCAAGATTACATCACATCAGTCGTCCCTCGAAGAAGTTCTTGTATCTGAAAGAAGGCACCAGAAACACGGAATTAGACCAATAAATTGGGGATATAGAGGACAGATTATGTGAAGGATTACCTGAGCATATAGAAGTAGATTCAGAACTACAAAAGCATGCATAGGACACAAGCCCAGAAAGACGGTAAAGCTAAGCAATGCAATGACCTGAACAAAGCACTTGGTAGCAAATTTTAGCTATGCTCATGTCCTAAAAAAAATTCTTACGTAGTCAAATAGAAGGATATCACATGACGCAACTCAAATCACAAGTGTTTGTAATGCTTACATTAACCCAAAGATTGCGCACGAAATCAAGGTAAACACATATAGATCTCTGATGTTATCCCCTCCGCGGGCTTAACTAATTATATCAACTGAGCAGTGAGCACATTCAGCACAACTTTCAAACTTGAGTTTCATATCCATATAACGAGTCATTACTACATGAATCGTGAAGAGCCATCACAATGCAAACAATATTCCGAACATTCATGTGAGGCACTCAAAAAAACATGTGAATCAGGGAAAACTCCAGACCTTAGGCTATATTTCATACATAGTTCTGACCTGATGCACAATTATAGAACCGCTGCACTCTCACATGCCCTCATTAGACATTGCTATCACACATCGGGGCAATAAGCTAGATGGAAAATCATTTAAATTCTAGTTTAAGAATGTTAGACGGTGCTCCCAACGCCCATTGATATCACGCATCAAAATCATAATCACCAAGGAAAATCCTAGCCGAGATTACCCTCCTATGCACAAAAAACCACATGTACCAGTCCAGATCTGATTCGTTCACCAGGAAAGCAGGAACACCCGCTAAACAGAAAGGCAATGGCAGCGAGATGGGGACAGGCTCGTACTGACCTGCGCCTTAGCAGTACCTGAAGCTATTCTCGCCTCGATCTCTGTAGCGCACCATCAGCGGCGAACTGGACATGTGGCACGAGTTTGAAGTTGAACCCCCAAGTTCGGGACGTGGCCGCCGTGGAGTGACCAACATACATTACCTGCATTTAGTTGATACCTCAAGTTCAGTTAAACAACAAAACAGAATAGATGAAATTCCATGTGTACAACGAGAAGGCCACAATCATCAAAGGAGCTCGTATTCATCAACAGTTTAAACTGCAAACGGTGTTCAAGTATTTTTTTTTAATAGCTATGTTATGGCGAAATTGCTTTCCTAGAGAGAACAACCAAGTAAACCTGGAACCCTTTCTATTGTCTTCCATTTTACTATAACTATTGCTCATGCCCAACACCTCTCCCAAATCAACCAAAATCAGATAGTATTCAAAAATGAAAATAAACATAATTTTTTGATGGCCGATGACTGCATTTGCTTAGTATTTAGTACTTGAGACAAATGGTTGACATATCATTTAAGCTACCTATGCAATAGTGGTGCTACAGATTAGTCATTATTTGAAGCATATCATCCGTCACATGCATATGGGTAGATTTATAATACTGACACAATGAGATCGAAAGAAACGAATAGCTAAAGAAGGTACAAAACGTGAGATTATAGACCTTAACATAATTGTATGATGGCCTGAACAAAGAAGATAAATATCTGTAAGTATATAATTCTTTCACCAAAATCGACGGAAAATCCCCACATAAACAGGAGAGGATTAGCAGCAAGAAGAAACAAGGAGGTTGGGGAGGATCTCTTCTTACTGGCATAGATCTGGTACCGTGGCACCCCCAGGTCCTTGTCCCCAACGAGCAGCTCCAGCTTGGCCTCGTCACACCTCTTCAGGCAGGCTTCCGTCATCCGCGTCTGAAACCCTAGAGAGCGTCAGCCGCCGGCCGAGCGAGGAGAGAAAGGACTTGTAGAGAAGGGGGGAATCCGGCCAAGCCAGGGCAACAATCACCTCGTGGAGGGGGGGCCAGGAGGAGGCCGTCGCGGCGACCCAGAACTCGTGCTGGATCTTGACGAGCGCCTCGAGGCGCGCGCGGTCGATGGGCAGCGCCTCGACGTGCCTCTGGTTCCTGCGGGACGATGAGCGACGAGGGGTTGGACGAAAGGGGGACGACGTATTGCGGGTTGACAGACTCGGAAAGGGGGCGCGCGACCGGCGCGAGGTGGAGCCGCGGTTCCCACACGCGATGGAGGAGGCCAGGGGCGGCGACGCTGGTGTGGTGGAGGCCGGCGAGGGCACGACGCCCGTGAGGTTTGAGCCGGAGGGAAAGGGAGAGTAAAAGGATGGAAGAGGGACACTGGATTTTGTTGGGCTTTGGCCCATTTGGTCGCACGCAGGGCGATCGGAGAGAAACGCGAGGGAGGACGATGTTGGACGAAGGGACGAAGGTTTTTTTTTTTTTTTTGCGGACAGAGGAATTACATCAGCTCGACGAACTTACAGATAGATCCAGAAACAAAAAGAAATTACAACGAGGTCCACTGGATCCCAGCAACGGAGACGACGACGAAGCTGCCATTGACGCGCCGCTGCCCAAGCTCCCAACCTTGGTCGTCGAAGCCCACCACGAGACAGACGGGATGGTCTCCAGCACCGCCTCTGAAGAAACGACTACTGCCGACACCGCCACCGCCGCCGCGAAGAGCTGAAGCAACACCCCCGAAACTTGCTCATCCAGATCCGCCGCCTCCGGATCTGGCCGTGGTGGAAGGAGCCGACGAAATCCACCGATTTCCGGGCTCCGGGAAGTCGCGCGCGTGACGACCGGCCTCCATGGAGCACCGCCGCCGAAGGGGGACCGCACCGACACCAAAACCTGCACCGGCAGCACCTCCACCTCCCAGACGCCGCCGGCCGGACACCCACCGTACCCTACCCTATGTACACACCGTGGGACGGGCTTCCCCCACCCTCCCGCCGCCGAAGCGGCCGACGGAGAGGGAGGAACCCACGCCCCAGCGGCGGCGAGGATGAGACGACGAGGGACTCTCAAAAATCGCCTTTCTCTGGTACTGTAGCGGAGAGGAAGGGAGAGGACGACGCTCTCTTTTTGTGGACGAAGGTTGTTGACGTACGAGAGGAACCAAATTTGTTTTTTAGATAGGAGAGATTTTTCCTTGAGCTCCAATCAAGAGGTTGAAGTTGCAGTGATCGAGCTTTGGGAGACCTTTTCAGTTCGTCGTGAGTTTTACCTGCTTGCTACGATTCAAGAGGTCCAGATATTGTAGGTAAACCTGTTGCTGCTGATGTTCAACTTTCTGCATGTTTTTGCCGGTCCTTCTGTTCGACCTGCTTCTGCAGTTTACCGAATCAGTTGTTGGTTCGACCTGCTGCTGCTTCTGTTCAACCAGTTGCCCCTCCTAATGAACCTTTAATGTTCAAAATTGTCTGCAATCTCGAGCAATACACGGCAAACTTGACGATGTCACTAAAATGGTTGTGGAGACTGAACAGTCTGGGTATGGGTAAACTTTGCTTAATTTGGCTCCTTTATTTTTTTGAAAAATTTCACTGAACGTACCTGTTTGAAAATTAATCTCAAAATTTCCAATCAAGTCGTAGTTGCGTCTTTACGCTTCTTTTTCCACAGCAATAATCAAATTGATTGTCTTGAAGTAGAAAATTCATAATTTCATTACTCTTCATTTATGTATACTTAATTTTTTGTTCAAAATGTTTACGACCTTTTATTTTAAGTCCTATAGAAAAGATGGCATGGTATCCAATATTTATTTCTAGAAAAACTTAGCAAGTATATATGCCTTGGTACAGTACCTCGTATAGGGACATGGTAACACATTTCTCTCTGTGTCGAACATGAAACAGTATAGTACAATAGTCAACTGGTCAAATGTGCAGACACGATAAACTGTTGCAGTTCAAGTATTTGCCATTATATAGTGCCTTGTGGTATTCTTATGCATAGCTTTGTCTTTGTGCATAATGCATCATACGTTCTTACAAACTGAAGCAGTTTGGTCCATGACAGGTATTTTGAACCATCAAAACACCACAGATTATATCATTCAGTGAAAATTGACAATAGCACAATGAACGGACACACCAAAAGAGAATGAACTGCACTTCATCAAAAAACTACAATACTAGAGAGTCTGAGATAAAGTCTGTTACTAACATACTAGGTGGGTTCACACACCTTTCGTCCAGTATCTTCGATGTTGATTGAAACCACGATGCCTTTCCCATCATCAGATACCTCGTCCTTGGGCAGAATTACATTGTAACCCTTCGGTAGCCCATCAGACAGTGACGAGCTTCTTATCTTGTAAATTGAGGTCTGAAAATAGCCAGTCGTCGAGTAGCTGTAGGACATTCGGCAGTCGAACTTGGAACTCGTTGCCTTAGGTTCGACGCAGACGACAGAGATGGCATGGCCAAATGGCTCTTGTGCCATGCTGAGCAAGAAAATTTGCCTGTCTTTGGTACACAAAACGTGTAAGCCTGGTTGTACGCAGAGCTCAACCCTCTTGGAGTATGTGATGGTTGTAGTAGGCCACTTGTGCACAGAGCTAAAATGGTCGATGAGGGTGACTGTTGGCCCTCTAAAGCCGCAGCCAGACTCCAGGCAGAAGCATGGGATGTTCGGGCACACCTTCTCATGTTCTTCTTTCTGGTAGTAGGTGAGCTTCTGGGTGCATCCGTACTTGGTGTTGGAGCAGGGAACCATGACCGATTCTAGGAGATGTTCCATTCCTAAACAGCGCTTGAAGGTAGTTTCAACAGAGCACAAGTGACACTTGTTGCGCACAAGCTTGGGACGGCAAACCGAGCATATGAAATGTCCCACAGAACACTGTGGAATAGAAAAAATTAACAGGGTGTTAATGTGAGAATTACCTTTTTAAAGAAAAAAGGGTGAAGAACTATATAGCAACGTGAAAAGTACCGCACAAATTTATGCGAATGCTCCTTTAGGGGATGGTTTGGGTACATTCAACATGCTAGTCTGCAGGTTTAGTGTTTTGAACTCACAGTGTGACCGATACATTAGCGAGACTTCGAGGAAGGCAGACCAAACTTAATACTATTAGAGAGGTCTATCATTCCGCCCCTGATCCATACCCTGCTACGGAACAACTGAGGGCAAGAAAATGGTGTAGATTGTTGCTAAAAGTTTCAGCCTAAGACCAAAATATTATTGACCAAAATCTCTACGAATTCAAAGTTCCAGTGACCATAGCTACTCCGTTCAATGCTGTCAGAAGAAACTGTCTCTTACCAAGTAGCATCGTATCCAAAGGTAGACTGATTTATCTTAGCTTCAGGATTTACGGAAGACAAGTAAATATATGCACACGTACCTGGTATATCGGAGGTCTGAGGGGGTGGAAGCAGACGGGGCAGTCCAGGGTCTCCATCCCCATGGTGACATTCTGCCTCTTGCCGCTGCTCTCTCCCTCTCGCCGAGATTCTACTCGTCTCTTGCAAGAGGTACCTCCTTCCATCGCCACCAACCCTCAAAGGTACTAGTACTGCCCTGCTTGATGTTACTGATGGTGCCGCAGAGGTCCAAGCCTCTTATTCTAAAAAAAGAGGTCCAAACCTCACCAATCTGTTTTCCTGTCACACAACATATACCGATAAGAGTCACTGAAGTGATACTGGTGTGCTAGTCACAAGCTAGAACAGGATTCATGTATTGTGCCAAACTAGTAGTGGAAAAGCAACAGTTGATAGCCAAGCGCACCAAAGATGTGTGAAATTCATTTATGAATGGCTGTAAATTGTTCCTCTTCCTCCACTTTTCTAGGTCAGTGAAAAGGAACGTCTAATCTGCTTTGGAGCTACTTTCTTGGTCAATTGAGTAGAACACGAGGTATATGCAAGTAATCTGAGAAATAAGCAGTAAAAGGAAGCAATTTACTCCGATGGCATGGCTCTTTGATCGACACAAACAGGCAAACAGCCTGACCAATCCGTTTTCATGTCCCACAACAAACACTGGTATGCGCCACTATAGGAGATACTGGTGTGCTAGGCCTAAGCTAGAGCAGGCTTCATGTATTGTGTCAACCCAGAGCCAAACGCATTATGGATGTGCTACAGTTATTCATGAATGGCTGCAATTTGTCCCCGTTCTTAAAATTCAGTGAAAAGGAGTATCTAAGATAAATTGCGCTAATTTGTTGATCAATTCAGTAGCGGACGAGCAGTATGCAAGTAATGTGACAAAAGAAGAAGTAAAAGATAAGCAATTTACTCCGAAGTCCCAACACTATGTTTACTGCACTTCTAGGCCACTGCTCAGTAGTCACAATGGCCGGCCTCGAGGACGTCGTCTCCTGATGGCGAAGCAATGAGCGATGAGGCCGACGCCTCGCCGGCGACCACTCTCCTGGGCTGCTCCTCCGATGGGAAGAAGGGTCGAAGGAGGCTGCTGCTCCGCTGCCGGCCAGCCCTCCACCGGGACCTCCCGCACGTGGGTTGATCTGAGCTCGACGAGAGCAGAGGGTGTGGCGACGGCGGCAGGGTTGGGCGACGGCGGCGAAGTGGAAACTGGCCAGGGAAGGCGGTGTTGTGTGTCGGGTCGGTGGGCTGGATATGGGCCCGGGTTTTGGGACAGTCGTTCCAAGTGAACAAATTTCACCAACTTCACGGCCTGGCAAGGGACTAGCCAGCGCTGGGAATTCGCTGATTCCTATTCTACGCTCGTAGCAATGGTTAGCACGGAATTGCATATCCCTCCTTCAAGCACAAGCTTCTAAATGGGCCGGCCCATGTACGTTTTTTGTCTATTTTTTCTATTTCTTTTTTCGTTTTTCTGTTCTTTTTCTTAATTCGTTTTCAAATTCTGGAAACTTTCTTTAAAAATGTTCGGTTTTTCAAAATATTCAGATTGGATAATTTCGCGAACCACTTTCAAATTCATGAACATTTTTTGTGAACCATTTTCAAATTCATGACTTTTTAATAAACCATTTTCCAATTAATGAACATTTTTTCGTGAACCATTTTTAAATTCGTGAATCATTTTAAAATTCACGAACATTTTTCGTGAACCATTTTCAAATTCACGACTTTTTTAATCAACCATTTCCAATTCATGAACATTTTTTCGTGAACCAATTTCAAATTCATGATCATTTTTTCGTGAACCATTTTCAAACTCATGAACGGCCGTTTTCGAAATCATGAACATTTTTTTCAAATTCGTGAACCTTTTTCAAATATTTTATATTTTCGAAATTTAGGACATTCTTAATTCATGAACCATTTTTCATATTCATGAACCATTTTCAAATTCATGGACCATTTTCAAATTCATGATTTTTTTAAACATTTATGACCATTTTTTAATTTCGGAACTTTTTTTTGATTTCTCAAATTTTCTCATATTTAAAGAAAAATCATTACATTTTTTCAACAGCAAAAACAAATTAACCAAAAACGAACCCAGTTAATGGGCCAGGCCCACGAAGGCTCGGTAGTGGGCAAAACCACGCTAACCATTGCTTAAGGTATTGAATATGAGCTCCCAGGGAATTCTTTTAAAATAATATTTTTTTGAACATTATTTGTCAATTAGCACACATTTTGAGTCAATTCCAAAAAGTAGCGTGCCCTCGGCACTAGTAACACCAAAAGATGCACTTTCGACTGCGTTAACGCCGAAAGTCTAGTTTCGTCAGGGCCCGCGCCGACCTGCATGTACCCCGGGCGTGTCGACTAGGCTGTGCCCACGGTTTCGGCCATAGCGCCGCCGAAAGGCTGTTTCGGCGCTGGCCAAGTCAAAACCTGCAGGATAAGAATCAACGCCCGACTCGGCCTCTTCTTCCTCTCGCTCTCGTCTCTCTGTTATTCCTTTGTTCTTTCGTTTAGAGCAAGAGCACCAGCGATTCTTGCCCAAAAAAAACTCTATAAGTTCACAGATTTAAGCAACACAAAGAGAGGAGGGTTGGGGCATCCTCGATATGTTGATGTGATAGCTAGTTGTGGAGACGTTTTTTTAACGTTAGCAGGATCACTGCTAAATTCATTGAACAAATAGAAGGTTGGTCCAGTTTAAGAGGGAAACCGGACCCAAAAACCATACACGCGACGCGTGACGTCTTTCGGCTTACAACACACACAACCAAGCGAGCCACATGCCCCTCTGACCGGATCCATCTCCAAGACGATGTCCCCAAAAGGGAACACGACACCGGATAGCGCCGCCATCGTCCGATCTAAAAACTATATCAAGGGTTTCCCCCGGAGCATGTCGGGAAAGCAAGGTAGGAGCAGCTACATCGATGCCTCCAACGAGGTAGCGACGCCCGTAGGCGCCGCCATCGACGACTCCGGCCACAACCGGAGCACGGCTTTCGCCAGCAGTCTCACCAGCATAGCCCGAACACAGGATCCAAACAGACTACACATCAAACCACTAACCTTGCCTCCACGGCGAACCTCACAACCCCGGCAAGCTCGACGTGCTTCCAACCTAGCAGCCGCGTCCCCCACTGAACGGAGGATGCAACCTCCGCAGCGGCGCCATTCTTCTCCCATCGGAAGGATGCAACCAAATACTAGGCGCCATTCGTCTCCTCGAGGATGCAACGACTGCGGGCCATTCATCTCCTGACGAAGGATGCAACAACCGCAGCGGCGCCATTCCTCTCCCTTCAGCCCCACCCTCTCCTCCTCCAATGCGTAGCAGCGTCGAGCTTCCTGAACCACTAGCAGGAGGATGCAACACCGAGCAAGGGTGCCATTCACCTCCCACAGCTTCTCACGCATGACTTGTGGCCAGCAGCAACGCCGACCACGCTGGTCCCCTGTCGGCTCTGTGCAAGCGGAGTAACAGCCTAGAAAGCTACCGTCGCTTGCAGGCACGAACCAGTCGCAGCAGAGAGAGCTCAGCGACCTTGGCCCTCTTGGCCCAGATCGGACCCGGTTTGGGCCCGCGCCGCCGCAGCTCCAGCGCCCTCTCTGCTCGCTCGCCGCGCCGTCCCGACTCCTCCGCTGCTCAGCACCGCCATCCGCCCCACCACCACCTCAACGACCACCGCACGCCATCGAGGTCTAGGCCGCCGCCCCAGAAACCGCCTTCCCGTCGCCAACGCCCCACGCGCCGCGACTTCCACCTACGGGCGTCTCTCCTCCCCGCCACCTTTGGCAACGGGCCAACCAACAGCGCGGCGCAGGCAGGCCGGCAGCAGCGACGGGGATCACCGGACCTGGGTTGCTGGCGGCGGCGCTAGGGTTCGCCCCCGCGTCGCCTGGGGCGTGACGCGAGAGCCACTCATTTTTTTGGTGTGGGGAAGCCGTGGAGACATTTTTGGGTGTGGACGTGGAGCAAAGTTGGGCAACAGTGGTGGGTAGTGGTGGTGTGGATTGGTGTTGGTGAAGCGGGAGGCGTGGTGCAGTAGGTGGTGATGTTAGATGGACGCGAAACTCTCTCTTCTGCCCTGATCAGCAGGGTTTCGGCTCTAGCCGTAACGAAACATGGACTTTTGGCACGACCATTGACGAAAGACACGTTTCGGTGCTAGCAGTGCCAAACTCTCGCATTCGGCAATACTGGTGCCGATGGCGCGCTACTTTTAGAGTTGACTAAAAACGTGTGCTCTTCTCAAATATTTTTAAAATATATTATTTAATTGAATCCAGCGCAGGCACGATTGTGGGTACTACAAACGGATACATACATGAGGAAAATAACAAAATAAAATACATAGAGCAGTTATAAAAGAAATAAAGATAGAAAGCCCAGCACAAAGTGAGGTGCTTTGGCTCCCGAGCTCCATGTAGCTCGTTTTTGAACAATTCAAATTTTCATTTTTACGTTTCTAAAAATCAGGAAAACATTCCCAGATACAGATATTTATATGATCTACATGTCTCCAAATTTCAGCGCGAAATTCGTTGAATTCTTGGCTGGGCAAAAATGACAAATAAGTGGATCTGGGTGAGGAACAATATGCAGATTCAAAAATTTGAATTTTGCCCAATTTATCTTTTTTGTGTAGCCCAAACTAAAACGAATTTTTACTTGAAATTTTGCACGTTTGTAGATCTAGGTAATATCTACACCTAGTATTTTTTTTCACGATTTTTAGAAACCAAAATGTGCGGATTTTGAATTTTTAAAAAACCGAGCTACATGGAGCTCGGGCTCCATTTGGACTTTGTGGCCTAGCACTCAGAAAAAATGCTGAAAAAGGCCTGCCTCAAACAGAAAAATCCGAAGGAAATGACAACGGTTGTGTAAAAATCAATGTCTCGTAAAAAGTCATTTTGGTGCACATACAATAAAAATTTATATTTACGAAAACTTTGTATACAAATATAAAATGTCCACATGTACACCCAAAAATCCTGTTATGAATTTTTAACATTTTAAAATATGTTTTTAATGGGTGTATCTAAAGTTACGAGCCAAGATTGGCCGCTCTTTCCCATGGGCCTACGAGTAGGGAGGAACTTTCTTTTTTGCGGGAAAAAATAGAGCTCTTTATTCAACGATTCGTCAGCCTGGATACTGGAAGCAAGAAAACTAGGAGGAGAGTTCAACCAACATTCTGACACCACCAATGTGCAAGCATGCTTGGCGCATTGGTGAGCAGACATTTTTTTTTTGAGGAAGGATCCGATTCATAAAAAAAAAACTCAGTACACATTACAAACAGGTCCAGAAAAGAAAAGAAAAAACACAAAAGGACCCTGCAACATGCAAAGAGCCCCCTGAGCCACCGGAAGGAATCGCAATCGGATCCATCAGACATATTGGGATGTCGCTTTACATGTTGGACTCAAATTGGCGATATAACCGAGTGGGAGACTTGGCGAGCCGTCCATTGATTAACGACTTCCAAGCAGCCTCGCAGCTGCACAAAAATAAATCCATCGTTGAGGGCCACTACTTCAGCAACCAGAGGGTAGGTAACACCAAGGTGCGGGCTCCATGCCCCCACAAAACCGTGGCGAGCATCATAAGCAACACAAGTGCATCGTTGTTGATCTTAATCCACCCATCATCAGGTCGCCTCCAATCCAAAGCCCGGAGTGATCTTGACATGTTCTCTCGGTAACTCCAACTGTGCTAGGGTGCCTCCCGAGTAGGACGCATCGAATGCACATGATCAATTCCGCCATTATCATGTGTGATATTATTTCTTGAGGTCCAGATTGCCCACATCAGTGTGACTATTTTGACCTTGTCACCCTCACTGAACCTTTGATCACATAAAACGTCCATTGACCATGTCAGCGGGTGGAGCTCTGGTAACTTACTATCCAACCAGCTCAACGCTTACATCCAAAACCTCTTTGCATGACTGCATTTTATTAGGGCATGCATCATATCTTCGTCTGCATCGAGGCTAACTTTGCATCTGGCCAACTTGGAGATGTGTCTATGCTCGAGAGTATCTTCGACAGGCAGAATTCCACGGAGCACCCACCACCAGAAAACCATCACCTTCGGAACTACCACAAACGGGTCCAAGTCTGTTTATCATTCTCGGATGATTCTGTAGCCGTCCCTTCCTCTAGAACCAAATGCTCGTGAGTAGGGAGGAACTAGACGTGAGCGAGGTGTTCATGCAACTTACTACAAGCGGATAAGGAGCACAATAGCAAAATGAAATACCTAAGCCCAGTCGTAAAAGATAGGAAAACAGACACAATGATTTGCCTCATAGGTGTAGATGTACCCATTATAAAACTATTTTTCAATACATTTAAAAAGTCAAAAAAATTGTAAATAAAATTGTCGGGTGTACATCCGGACATTCTATTTTTGCACACAAATATTCGTGAAAAAAGACATTTTTTGTGGTCTGGGTAAAAAAGACAAGTAAATGTTTTGTAAAATTCATTTTGTAGTACCGGAGTTTGTCTTTTTACACATGCCACAAAATATGTCATTTTTTCACGATTTTTTTGTGCAAACATAGAATATCCGGGTGTACATCTCAAATTTTATTTGGAATGTTTTGATATTATAAAATGTCATTTTTGGCTAGTGGGTGCATCTTCTCTTTTGAGCCAAAGATCATTTCCTGCAAACCCAGCAAAAAAAGAGAAAATGCCTGCCTCAAACAGGAAAATCCTAAGGAAATGACAATGGGTGTGTCGACATAAGGCAGTCTCCAATCTTAAGAAATGAAGTTAAAAACTGTGCAGGCCATGGCGTGTGTGTTGACGACAATGGGTGTGTCGACATGTATAACGCTCCACATGTGACACCACCTCGATCGGATCGGCCAAGATTTATCAAGTCTGTGAGATCTACATATATACTAATTTATTGAAGAAACCAACATATTTCACGGATCTCGCTTGACTTCTTTGACGAAGGCCAAATTAGCTGCACATCTCACCTACAAGAACCCCATCTCTAGCAGCAGAACGAACCAGCACCACACAGCACACAAAAGAGCCCAATCAAGCAGAGAGTGATTAAGCTAGCCATAGTGGAGCTCTGTGGTTGGCTTGTCCTAGCCTAGTCGGTGGAGGAGATGGCGATGCGGCTGATGACCTGGTGTTCATCTCTTTAGAGCTCGAGTTGATGCAATCATTTCTCAATGTGGTCGATGAAATCGACGAGCAATTGAGGAACGACTGCATCATCTCGAACTCGAAAGAGCTGGAGCAGCCTACGGCCTGTTATGCGTAACTGGTGTGGCACCATAAAACTCCGAAGAGTCCCTTTTTTGCAGCGCCTCCGTGCAGCTCAAGGCCAGGGTCGTGGATGTGAGCAATTGTTACACGCGCTACAGCCTAAGATTTGTTGATTTTAAACCCATCTTTGTTGCAGCAGCCGGCGCATGCACCCATGGCGCAACGGCATCCTAATGCTCCTCAGGTGAGGAAACACCAAGGATGGTGGCGACCTTCAGGTGATGTCGGTTTGGGGGTCAAGAGGCACCCTGAATCCCACCTCCCCAACTGCACTGTGCCTTTCCCGAAACAGGCTTTCGCCCAGCTTTATAAATAAAGCAACCACCCACAAGTTTTACAAAGAGTTCCACACAAATCCGAAACAAGCGACATAACCAGCTGGGCCACAGCACAAACAAGCCCAAACACGAACTAACACCGATACAACTCCCGAAGGAGTAAAGCTCAACGACTAGACGGTGCATGAAGCTGGCGAGCCGCCACAAGGAGCTTCTCGATCGTCCCATCTAGCCGCGTCCTGTCCCGCCGCCTACACAACGGGTGTCACTGCTGCAAGAAGGCCAAGAATTTAAACACAGAGTCAGAGGCCCGTCGTAGGAAGACACGCTCGATAACCATCTTATTGCGGATAGTCCAAAGGGTCCAGGTCATCGCGGCAAACACTAACCAGAAGAGGCGCCTCCTCTTGCCAGTATGGTTCGCCTGAACTTCCAGGAACTCGCCCAAGTCTCGGGCCTGCCAGGCAGGCCCAAGCGACTCTGACACAAAGCTCCATAGGAAGCGCGCCGCGGGACAGGAGAAAAGGATGTGGATTCCCGTCTCCGGAACCGCACACAGGGGACAGGTGCCATCACCTGGCCCCAGCCGCTTCACCACCTCCACCCCTGATGGGAGGCGGTCTCTAAGAAGTTGCCAGACGAAGATTTTAATCTTCAATGGCAACGGGGCCTTCCACAACGGGGAGGTCCAAGGGAGGACGGGCCCTCTAAATAGGGCCCTGTACGCGGACCCCACCGTGAAACCCCGCGAGGGGGTCAACGTCCATGACACACTGTCCGGGGACGTCGAGCGAGATCTTGGGAGCCTTTCCAGGAGCAGCCCCCAAGATACCACCTCGGCCGGACCGAAAGTCCGCCGGAAGCCCACCTCCCATCTACCCTGGGAGGAGGCGTCAGACACTAGTAGCCCAGGATTGGCGCATATGGCAAAGAGTTGAGGGAACTCGTGCCGGATCGCACGACCATCAATCCATGGGTCCTGCCAAAATAGGGTACCTCTTCCGTCGCCTACGGAGAAGGACACCCCTAGCCGGATCTCATGTTTGATGGCCTGGATGGACCGCCAGAATTGGGATCCATCCTTGCGATCACAAGCCATCAGGGCCCCCCCCCGCAAGTATTTGGCTCGAATAAGCTGAAGCCACAGGCCCCCCTCGCCTCTAAGGATACGCCAAACCCATTTCAGCATCAGTGCCTCATTCATACGCCTCGATGCTATGATACCTATGCCCCCCAACTCCTTAGGGGCGCAAATATCAGCCCATTTCACCATATGGTACTTTTGACGCCCATTCTGCGCCATCCAGAAGAAACGAGACAGGTCCTTATCAAAGTTCCCATGAGTTCCCTCCGGTAGGATATACATCCCCATCATAAACATGGGGAGGCTCGACATACATGCGTCGATCAAGACAGATTTGCTTCCCTTTGAAGTAAACCTGCCTTGCCAAGGATCAGCCCTTACCTTGACCCGCTCTACTAGTGGGTCCAGGTCTCTAGCTAGGATCCTCGTATCTCTAATCGGCATTCCCAAGTATGTAATTGGGAAGGATGAGAGCCGGCAGTTGAGATTATCTGCAATCCGCCGCTGTTCTTCCTCAGAGTATCCAATGATCACGACTTCGCTTTTATCAAAGTTAATTTTAAGGCCCGACATGGCCTCAAAACAAAGGAGAAGGAACTTGAGATTAATGATGTCAAGTTCCGACCCTTCCACCATGATCATGGTGTCGTCCGCATACTGGAGGTGCGTGACGCCGCCCCCAGGGACAAGATGTCCAACCACACCAGAGATGTGGCCGGCGGTCTTGGCTCTCTCCAAGACCTCCGCCAGGGTGTCGACTGCAGCATTAAAGAGCAGGGGAGATACAGGATCCCCCTGTCTAACGCCGCAAGTCGGCCTAAAGTAGGGGCCTACTTCCCCATTAATGTTGATGGCGGTGTTGCCACTCATAACAATCTGCATAAGCCATCCAATCATGCGATCATCAAACCCCCTCCGTTGTAAAGCTACACGGAGGAAGGCCCAGTCTAAACGGTCATATGCCTTCCGGAAGTCTAGCTTTAAGAAGACGCCCTTCTGGCGTTGAGTCTTAACCTCATGAATAATCTCATGAAGAGCCAGAGCACCGTCATGGATGAGCCGGCCTTTAAGAAAGGCAAACTGGTACGGGTGTGTAAGGCGCTCCATAATCGGAGCAATCCTATTCGCGCACACCTTAGCGAAGATCCTATGGATGACGTTCAACACCGTTATTGGTCTAAATTGGCGGATATCCGTGGCCCCCACTACCTTGGGGATCAGGGTAACCACGCCAAAATTAAGGCGGGACATGACCAACGTTCCAATGTAAAATTCCTGGAACATAGGCATGATCACGGCCTTCAAATTCTCCCAGAATGTCTGGAAGAAAATGACCGGAAGACCATCAGGGCCCGGGGCCGAGTTAGTCTTCATCTCCATAATCGCCTTGGCCACCTCTTCCGGCAGGAATGGGAGGGTTAGCTCCGCATTCTCCCTATCCGAGACCCTGGCCGTCTCAGGCCATAGGTCATGGGCCAAGGTAACCCCAGATCGGGGTTCTGCCGCGAAGAGCTCCTTGTAAAAGGAGTAAATATGGGCAGAAAGGTCAGCTGGCGCCTCCAGCAACCTATCCCCCTCCCAAAGGCATGGAATGGAGCACTTCCGCCGTCGCCCATTAGCAATAGCATGGAAGTAGGCAGTGTTTGCTTCCCCTTTGAGGATCCAATTCTGGCGACTCCGCTGCCGCCAGAACACCTCCTCGCCCTTGTAGATCTCCATAATGGAGTTCTCAAGGGCATAGCGCTGAAGCCAGTCATCAGCGGACAGGCCTACCGAGTCCGACGCTTGGTCTAGCGTCTGGATCGCGTCTAAAATTGAGGCCTTCCTCAACCGGAGTTCAGCCCCAATATTTGCCCCCCAGCCACGCATAAACTGGCGCAGCATCAAGGCACAGTGATGCCACACGTCCACCGCGTTAAAAACACGCGGAGGGGTGGCCGCCGCCTGCGCCCACTTCAGACGCACCGCTTCCACAAACCCTGGTTGGCCAATCCAGAAGTTCTCGAAGTGAAAGCGGTTCAGACGAGGCGGACTAGTTCCACCGGAAGACAGGAGGAGGGGCGCATGGTCCGAGCCAATCCTGGTGATCGCACGCAACGAGCACAGAGGGAAGGCTAACTCCCAGTCCACCGAGACCAGGACCCGATCCAGCACACTCCGGATCGGGTCCACCTGGTTGTTAGACCAGGTGTATCTAGCGCCAACACGCGTGATCTCTCTAAGGGCGAGATCCGCAATGCAGTCATTGAACAACCTCATCCGCTGAGGGTCTATGTTCGCAGAGCTCTTGTCATCCGGGGATCTAATGAGATTGAAATCCCCGGCAACGACAAGCGGCGTATCGCAACCCTCCACCTTGGCGCGCAGCTCAGCCAGGAATGCCGGAGCTCGGGAGTGGTCCGCAGGGCCGTAGACGATAATGACCTCCCACCGGAAACCAGACCGTCTATGGGTGAGCACCATGCTCACATAGAACTCCCCCCGGTCCATGTCCTCCACCTCGAAGGTCTCCTCCTTGACTCCAAGGAGGATACCCCCGGAGTGTCCATTGGCTGGGAGCCACTGCCATGCGAACTTGTGTCTGCTCAGGCCCTCCAGCTCTTGGATGGAGAAGTCTTGGCGGATCGTCTCCTGGATCCCCACAATGTCCACATCCTCCCTCCTCATGTGCTCCTTCAGCTGGTTCCGGCGACCCAGCTGCCCAAACCCCCGCATGTTCCAATCGAGCAGCCGGAAGGGCCAGCCAAACAGCCTAATGGGCGTACTCATTTGGACACATCGGGGGTGGTCCGCTTACGCGGGACCGAGCGAGCCCTACTCGACGTCAAGGGCTGGGACGATACTAAAGGGGACCTCGCCCGTGTCCCCCCCGCCCGAGGGGTATCACGAGAGGAAGGATCCCCAGCAGGGACCGAGAGGGCCCTACCCGACGTGGGGGCGCCGGCCTTAGCCTTGGGGGGACGCCCTCGCGGCCTCGCCACCTGCGGGCTGATCCCGGCCTGGGGCTCAGCCCTAGCCTTAGGGGGTCTCCCCCGTGGTCTCCCCGCCTGGGCTGACACACGGGGAATTCCCTCACCACTAGGTCTGGGCTCCTCCGCCGCTTCAACCACCCCCGATGCCGCGCTCGGCTCGGGGGCACTAGGGGGGTTCTCCCTCTCGCGCTCCGCCTGAGCACGTGAGGCCGCGAGAACTCCCTCATAAACTTCTTTTGCTCGAATCGCCGCAATCTGCTCTATTCGGGGGCCACGCTCCCCCGAAACACAATACCACAATCACCTGCAACCAAGTCTAAATGGTCCAAAGGGACCTCGGCAAGAACTGAGAAACGAGACCCCGAAGGGCGAGGGCTGGGACGGGTATTACCTGGGGTGAGACGACGCGCAGCAGTCAACTGGATCGCCTGAGCCTCCACGGTCGGCACAGGCATCCCAAGGCCACCACGCGAAACAGCCAGGCGCGCGCTGTGGCGGGTGGGCTGGGCAGCCTGGCGGTCGAGGCGCGGCGTGCGGCCCTGGGGGTCGGTCACAGCAGGGTTGAGGAAGACCGTGACCGACTCGGGGCGAGGCAGCGGCGGCGTATCCTGGGGAGAGCGTGGAGAAGCCAACGGCGAAGTGGGCGTAGAACCTGGCGCCGAGTCGTAGCAAGTCATCCCCTCAGAGCGCGGAGACGAGGGTGGCATCACCGCCATGCCCACGCTGCCTGAGTCCTCACGAGCGGCGCACGGAGGGCTGGCCTTCCCCGGAAGCGACAAGTCCAGCGCCGACGGAGCGAGGCCTGGCAACCCAAAGTTTGACCCATACTGGGCAATGGGGAAGCCGGGCGGGGCAGCAGGGTCCGGCCGAAAGTGACGGGGCCAGTCCACACGCGCCAGCTTGGCCGGAGCACTACCAGCGTGCCTAGCCTGCAGCGGAGCCAGCACAGAGGTCCCTGACGGAGCAGTCGCGAGGGAGGAAGAGCCAGGCGGTGGGGGAGCAGCCGCCGAGGAGGCCGGAGCAGGCGCCGCGAGAGGCTGCTGCACCTCCCCCTCCGTCTTGGCGGCCTCCGAGTTTTCCTCCTCCGAGGAAGCGCCGTCTTCCTCAGACGGATCGACTCGGGGGTCAGCTGGGACACTCGGGGGCGGGGACGGAGGGTTCTCCTCGTCAAGCTCCACACGGAGGATCCTCCCCATCCTGCCAAAGTAGATCGGTGGCAGGAGGCCCGGGAGCTTGGCCGGGTCAGGGCATAGAACCCTGAGCCTCACCGCCCCGGACCCAGAGAGCGAGCGCGTATCCACCTCAAGGAACTTGCCGATGGCCTGAGCCACCAGCCGGACAATGCGCTCGACCTTGGCCTCATCCGGCATGCCGTGGAGCCAAACCCAGGTGGGGCACAGGGGGGAGACTGCCTCTGGGATCTTCGCCGACGCCTTGATGGAGACCTCAATCTTGTTGGTCGGGAGGGTGAAGGTGGTGCCAAAAGTACACATGCGGAGCATCTGAGCCGAGGGGAACGCCACTGCGAACTCAGTAGAGGATATCGCACGGACCTTCCACTCATGCCCCGGCATCATCTGGGACAGCTCATCAGTGAGGATCTCGACCGTCAGGCTCGCTGCTAGGGAGGGAAGCTGACTGGGGAGGACAGTGATCAAAGCAAGGTGCTCTGGCACGACCATAGAGATGCCCCCCATGTCGATGTAGAAAAACCCAGCCTCCACCCCCTGGCCCAAGAGCTCCAGATGCGTCTGGGCCTCGCCCACGGTGCACTCTCGCAGGAGGTGCGAGGTCGAACCACACCCTGCGCAGACCTCCGGCTGGGTGCATTCCGACCGGTAATGGCCCAGCTCCCGACAGTTGAAGCACCGGTTCCGCGCACGCGCGCTCTCCCCTGCTCCCGGAGGAGGCTGGGCAGTGGTCTTCCCCGCCTGGGATGGACCACTCGCGGCGTGGTGCGGCGCAGCAGCCGAGGCGACAGGGGGTTGCCCGACCTGGCTCCCTCCTATCCCGCCAGCCGCCGCACCGCGCGGTTTCTTCTTCTTCTTCTTGTCTTCTTTTTCACCTGAGCCTGGCCAGCGCGCCCCTGCTGCGGAGGAGACCGGCGCTGCCCTTGGAAAGCCCGGCCCTCATGGCGCCATGACTCCCCTTCTGCCCCAGCAGCGCTGCGCGCCGGAGGATCAGGGGCCCTACCATGTGGGACCGGGCGCTGGACGAGCTCCTGACGCAGCTCCGCCTCCCGCCGCTGGCTCTCGGCCGAGGGGCCACGGCGAGGAGACCGCCGCCTCGGGGATTCCACCCGGCGCTGGCTGGAGGAGGCGGCCGGCCGCGGGGAGCGGCGAGGAGAGCGGGGCGGTCGTCCTCAATGCGGGGCATGCGGGGTGGAGAACGGCGAGGAGGGGGCCTGTACGGCGGGGCAGCGTCGTCCCGCGGCCGAGCTGAGGTAGACCCACGGGGCGGGGGGGGGGGGGGGGAGGGGATGGGGATCGAGCCCGGCGGCGGGGATGGATCTCCTCCTCCTCTTCTTCCTGGCGGCGGCGCTTCATGGCGTCGGAGACACGCAGGTTCGGCGAGGATGGGCGTGGGAGCGGAAGCGGCGGGGCTGGATGGAGGAGCAGAGCGGGGAATAAGCGTGGCGGCGCGGAACCCTACCCGGCTGGGGACATAACCCTTCCGAGGCCAGCCCCATGGGCCTATGGGCCGGCGAGGCCTGCTACGGAAGCTCGCCCAAGCTTGGGCCGCCACCTGGCAGCCCATCTCGCGCGCAGGCTGGCTACGCCACTCCAAGGCGGGCCGCGCCAGCTCCCTCGGCCCATTGGGCCTAGGGTTAGGGCCCATTGCGGCCTGCGCCATCCCCACACCAAGCTCCGACGCCGCCTGCATCGACGCCGCCGCCAGCAGCTCCGGCGAGCGTTGCACCGCCTCCGCCGCCGCGGCCAGCAGGTGAGGCTGGCCATCCTACAGCGGTGCGTCCACGGGGCGCCCCCCCCCCCCCCCCCCCCCCCGCAGTCACAGCCGCCGTAAGAAAGGCCGCCCTTTGCTCGGCGCGTGCCCTAGGCGGCGCCGCCGTCGGGGCACTTGCAGAGCCACCACCACGCCGCGGCGAGATCCTGGGCCTCCCGCGCCGCGCCACTACAAGGAAATCCCCGAGGGTCGGGGACTCCGGGAAATCCCCGACTGCACTGTGCCTTTCATCATTTACTCCCTCAAGTTCCTGCTCGACAGCGGCTCCCATATACCTCAGCACCCAGGTCTATCGTGCCACGTTTTTATATTTTCTCAGCGTCGAACAATGCATCTAACAAAATTCTAGACTAAACACGGAACAAGCCGACCACCATTATGGTTTTGCTAAGTCTTCAGAATACTGTAGTGCTTCAAAACTGTTGTATATCCTGGCTACGACTTTAAAATACCGTGTTTCGAAAAAACTAAGTATTTAAAAAACTTTTTGTCCAAAGAGAAGATGTGCAGAAGTTACCGATTCCGCACAGTGCAAATTTCAGCAAGACTTCTCCAACTCGATGATCATATGGAGGAAACGATGTTCGCAATGTGAAACCATATTGCCGAACCTTATGTTTCAAACATTTTCCATATATATGCAGTATTTGCCATAACTTTATAGTGTTTTACTGCGATATTTCGACCCAAAATGAATTCTCAAAATGATCACGGGCAGAGCCCAAACATATTCCATATTCATTCACAGGCATACCAGCAAGTACCAGGATTATAATGAAATCATAAAGGACTAGAGGTAGAAACTGATTGACTCACCTCCTTGGAGTACTACTAAATAGTTCAGATATGGGGAACCAGAGTATAGCCTAAACTGCATAAAGCATTCCAACACACATTGCACCCATACAAACTGATGGGACAGGGTATCAATCATCATCGTCGTCCTCCTCCTCCTCGACATCATCATCATCGTCATCCTCCTCCTCGTCTTTGTCTTCGTCGTCATAATCATCATCGTCATCCTCCTCATCTTGGTCGAAGTCATAGTCATACTCAAACATATCATCATCCTCCTTCTCCTCCTCTTCCTGCAGCTCGTCGTTGTCGTAGTACACCATACATATCTTGATGTTGACCTTGATATCAGTTCCCCTACCAGGCACAACACAAAGCATTGCCTTGGTTCCCCATCAGGTTTGATTTCAAATTTTGAGGCTTGAATGTGTCCTTCGAAGCTTGAGAATCGCACAGAGACATCGACCGTGGCTCGCGGAGTTTCTGGTCGGACACAGGTGAGGAATACTGCATGGCCGAAGGACTCGAGTGACACCACATCAAGAAGGAAGAGGCGGCCATATTCGGTGCAGAGAACTTTAGAGCCTGGCTGGACAGGGAGGTCGAACGCCGTGAATAATTCCAGCTTTGTTGTTGGCAACTTGTGCAGGGTGGTAAGATGGTCCAGGAGTGCCGCGGTTGGTGCAACAAAGCCGCATCCAGAGACCGGGCAGACACACGGCCCAATGGGGCACTCCCCCTCGTGTGCGTCCTTGTTGTAGTAGGTGATCTCCTTGTTGCATCCGTGCTTGCAGGGAACAAATATGTTGCTGACGACTCGCTCCATGATGTAGCAGCGCTGGGCAGCAGAGCGGTCGCTTTCTGGGAGTTCGTTGCAGCAAGGCGAGCAGATGGAATTCCCCTTAGAACACTGAAACATATCATACAAAGAATTATTCTTTTCTTGATTTGATAGCTAGTGTTATGTGCAACAATAAAAAGGAAGCGTATTAGAATACGACAGTACCTGGAAAATAGGAGGCCTCAGGGGTTTGGAGCAGACGGAGCAGTCGAATACCGCCTTCCCCATGGTGACATTCTGCAACTTGCAACCGGCCTTTCCATCTTGGTAACCAGCTCCTTCACTCTTGTTGTCGGAGCTGACTGATCCCTCCATCGCTACCAAAGCGCCCTTATCTAGTACCCTGCTCCACGTAGAAGCGTATATAGTGAGTTAGTACTAAAAGAGCAAGCCTTTTTCTTCAATATTATAACAAAGCAGTACAAGGAAGAACATGTTGTTCTTTTCCTAGAGAATGCAGGAATAGGCTGTTTTTTGTTCTCGATCATTGTTTCAAGGAAACAGGAATATCGTTTTAACAACCCACCAAAGCTTGCATGCAATTTACATGCCAGGACATTTTATAAGTATAAACCTCAACTTGTAGTACTAATTAAGAATTAACAGAGACTGAAATTTCACTCCACTCACAAACAAGTATTTTGAACTCCCTCTTCCTATCTTTCCCCTTTTCCAGGTGGAATAAATACTCCACATGTTTCCCTTAAATTTACGCATCCCCTCTTTACTCTTTCGGTCCTTCCTGCATCTATCTATTGTGTTTTCCTTTGAGTATTCAAGAGCATATATTCCTTCTCACTTGTGTTCTTGAGGCACTAGCTGGATTCACTGCACAACTGTGCGGCTAAATAATGAAACACAACTATGCATACTTCTGAACAGAATATATACAGTGCTTTGAAATACAGAGTTGTATTTCTCAATCTAATTAACCTATATAGTTGTAGTAAGGACCTACTGAAAGAGTAACCTGAAGTTGCAGACAAAAACAATTTACAAATATCATCAATTAAGAAAATGAGACATTATACACATTCGAGCCCTTTTTATATGTCCAAACTTTCATGGCAACAAGATCGGTTCTGTGCCATGTGTTGAAAAACAAATTTTGGTTGAAAAAATTTGCTTTGTCGAAGGACACTTTAAATCTTGCCTTTTTTTCCATGGCATAGGATATCCCATTTTCCTTGAAAATTGATGATCATAATCGAACAAGTACATGCGCTAATGTACACAAGATATAAATTTTCTGAATTCAGTGTTCATTCCAGGGGCCATGGAACCATTTTGCTGCATCCCCTACTAAATATAGGACTACTAATATAAGAATTTTAGACGTTTCTCCACCGAAAATGCATGAATTTCCTAGCTGGAATTGAGTTAGTCGCCTCGCAGTTGGTTCAAACCTTAAAAGTGTGGTAGGCAGTGTTCAAATTTACCGATTCACCAATCACCACTACAAATTTCAGTAAAGCTTTGATGAGAGAAACATCACCAAAGTGAAGCTGATAATGTTGATTTTGTTGTTTCAGAGGTAAAAACAGTATTTACAACATTAAATTTATACTAGTATACTACCATGCTGTGACACAAAAAGCATCGTCAAATCGGGGACACAACGTCCAAGACATCATCATCCATAAACCTTCAAGCAAAAAAACATCATGCTCGATATTCGTTCAGAGAGAGACTCACCCCTAGCGAACTGTAGCCCTAGTATTAGGAATTTAAGACTAAGAACATCTCCAACCGGTCCCCTCATCCTCTTACTACCTACTCTGGAGCATTTTTGTATTGTCCTTATGTTATTATTCTCTCTCATTCTCTACCAATCATATGCAAGTAACCGGATAATGTTGAGAAACACGGCTGGAGATACATTTTTTAGTGTACAAAGAGGACACATCTACACGTAGGTTGGTGATGTTCTAAGATAGAAAGACACTTCAAAATAAGTATTGTACAACCGGCGTCAATTAAAACGGAACAGAGAAGTACTAGATATAGAAACTGATTGATAAATTGGACCACTTGCATATGATTGGTGCAGAATGAGAGAATTTACAGGCTTTATAAAATAACAATACGGCTGGCTCGTCCACTGATGCGCCAACTAATATATGGAGACGATCGGTCGTTTCCACACGAATTTTAGGGACTCCAAGAACAGTTGGATGAGGCACAACACACAAAAGGGGTGGGTAAAATTAGTATAGGATCTAATATCAATCCTAAATACGTAGGGACAAGATCCTCGAAGCACAAGAGAAAATAAAAATTAAGAAGAAGAGTCAGATGCATGATCCACAAGGTAGCAAATGTTGAAGTTAACGTAAGTAGATCGAGTGCGTTAGAGCAAAAAAGAAAAACAAATAGAGACCACATGGACAAATTCAAAACTAAGAAGAGCGGTCTAATCCACAGAAAACAAGATGCGGAGGATCGAAGCGATACTCACCGAGATGCGAACCGTATAGAAATTCAAAACTAAGCTGGCCGAGTGCCGGAGGAGGAAGCGAGACTCACCAATCGAGATGCGAACCCTAGACGAGGTTGAGAAGAGGCGGCGGCCAACAATGCTAGACTTATAGAGAGTTTGTTATTACGGAAATAAACCCACGTAATCCCACTGATTCGGCGGCCGGGCGATTCGTAGGAGACGAGCAGCGTACCCGCTAATTCGTCGGCTATACTGCGGATCCTTTTCCGGCGCCGGAACGGAATTCTGCTCGACACAATTTAAGACGCATTCTGGGCTTAAGTACCCTGCATGGCCCAAAAGAATTCCAGCAGCAAGCAAACCCTAACTAGCGTGCTAAAAAAAGGAAAATCTCAGCTACTCGATTTCATTTCTGAAGTTAAAAATAAAATTCTAAGTGCTAGGAAAAATAAAATAATGAAGTGCTAGGAAAAAATTCTCATGAGAAATTCCTTGTTTTCTTTACACCTACCAATAAAAAAGGTGTTTTTTTTCCGAGAAACTTTTTTGCGCTCTTATAGAACGTGGATATGTATGCCCACAACTTTTTTTTCCAGATTTTGTTGGCATTTAGAAATATGTTTTTAAAAACAGCACCGATTCCCCTACGTTTATATGTGTATTTCTGATATCGGGCTCGGATGCAATCCCTACCAACTAGTGAATTCCTTTCTCTCTCTCTATAAAAAGATAATGCTTCCTTGCACTAAAACAAGTTAGTACTTTCCTTCCACCGTGGAACTATCAGTAAAACATCCTTTCGAAATATTCTGCAAAACATCACCAAATTCGACGATTGTATGGGCGAAAGAATTTACCAGCTACCATATTCGACACAAGAGGAATTCTTATAGCGATCATACACGTCGCTAAATATGTACTCTTTCACACAGACGCACGCAGACATAGCAAACACGAAGCAGAGTACTGGCACTAGAGACACAAACTGACCGACACGCTAGAGTACTACTACCACGAACATGGAACAATTTCAACCGAAATCACGCGTTCACAGGCATGAATCTTCCAATAGCCGACATTGAGACGGCACATCAATCATCATCATCATCTTCTTCTTCTTCTTCTTCTTCCTCGCAGACATAGTCGTGGTCTTCAACATCGTCTTGCCCCAAAAAGGGATCGAAGGCGTGATAGTACCTCATATTAATGGTGATGCTTACTTCGACATCGGTTTCTGTACCAGGTACGACAGACAGGCATCGCGGCGTCGTTGGCTCCTTATCCAGTTCGATTTTTTTTTAGATATTTAGGGCTCCTTTTTAGGGGAGCCCCAGTTCCATTTTTATTAAAATGAAACCAGAGTCATTACATACCGCAGCTAGAGTTTTTGCTTCTCACAAGCAGGCTAAAAGTACCACTCCACAAGGGGAGAGAAACTGAAAGTAAAAGACTACAGGTCCAGCTATTACAGCAGCGAACAGAGAGCTAAAAATTTAAAGCCACTACAAGGTAAGCTTTTAGAGGCTTGCTAAGAGGACCCGGCCCAGCAGGGTTTGTGAAACTCGACAGCGTTGCGCAGCTTGATCTTCAAGTCCTGGGTGGTATGATCTCCGAGGGTAGCAGAGGCTTTCCCCAAGAACTTGGCCAGGATGGAGTCAGCGGCTGCGGCGGTGCCCTGGCGTAGCTTGGCGGAGTCACAGGGGCGGGGGTCTTGTTCATGATGGGCGCTGAGAACAGAGACAGCTCCGAGATGTTTGGGATCACCCCCACGTAAGAGCAGGTGTTTCCTTCAGAATTCCCAGAACCATAGCCGAAAGCGTCCATCCTTTCCAGCATCGGTTGCTTGAAGAGCAACCTCCACTTCTTGATGTTCCTGAGTATTAGCCACCAAACCTGTTTCATGCATATCCAAGTAGAGCCGTCAAAAATCAAGGCGTTTCTGCTTTTCCAAATCCCCCAAAGTACCGCAGCACAAACAGAATTCAGAATAGTATGCCTTTTATTTGCAACCCAAAACTTGGCTATTGACATGTAATCAGATCCGAGGCAGCTACCAAAGAACTCCGAACTTTTTGCCAAACCATTTTCGAGACAATGCAATCAAAGAACAGATGATTGATAGTCTCCAGCTCATTGCAAAAAACACAATGCACAGGTTTCCTGAGCTTCCTCTTAAGGAGGTTATCCCTAGTCATTAGCTTATTATTAGAGAGAAGCCAGAGAAAGATTTGTACACGTGGGGGAATAACTAGAGACCACACAGCAGGGATGAACACTTGCGTGACTCCTCTAAAACTAATAATGTTGTAGAAAGAGCTAGTGGAATACACCCCTTTCGAGGTATACATCCAGATTAGCGCATCACAATCATTGTTAAGGTTTGCACTCGTGCCAATTTCTTTTAGTTCTAACCATTGCTGCATTAAACGAGGTGAGAAATTTCTCCTAAAGGTAAGTTTAAGATCATTTCCAACACAGACTTGTTTAATAGTAGCCAACTTTTCATTGCAAATAGTGTACAGGTCCCAAAACTGAACCGACAGAGGGGAGGTGCCAAACCAAGTGTCTTCCCAGAACTTGATTTTATTGCCATCTCCCACAACCCATCTATAACCAAACTTCACCGACTTGGCTGCCCACATGAAACCCTTCCAAAAATTGGAAGCGTTCTGATCCTCGCTGGCGAAGATGTTTGGCTTGTCAGTTTTGTACTTGGCATCTACTATCGTTTTCCAAAGTTTGTCCCCACCTTCTATGTATCTTTTTACCCAAGAGGCTAAAAGACAGAGGTTTACCTCTCGCAACGAAGGAATGCCTAAACCTCCAAACTTTTTCGGCATACAAACTAGTTTCCAGTTTGCAAGGTGTAGTCTTCTCTTCTCTTTGGTATCATTCCAAAGACAGTGCGACATATGTGTGTTAATGAGCTCCAAGGCCCACTTGGGAAATTTAAAAAAAGAAAGCAAGTATACCGGTATACTCGCAAGACAAGACCTAATAAGAGTGAGTCTGGCGGCATAGGACAGGAGCTTCCCTCGCCATCCAGCTATTCTTTTCAGGATTTTGTCTATAATGGGTTGCAAGTCCTCACGCCTAAGTTTCTCATGGTGTAAAGGAACACCTAGATATTTGATAGGAAAGGAGCCAACTACACATTCGAAAATGTTTTGTAGGGCTGACTTATCCTCGTCATTCAGGTTAATGGGAACCAACTCACTCTTGTTATAGTTGATTCTCATCCCAGAAACCTGTTCAAAACAGGTGAGCACACTTTTCAGGTTGCTCGCTGTTTCGATGTTATTTTCTAAAAAGAGGATGGTGTCGTCAGCATACTGCAAGCTGACGACCCCTCCTGGGCAAAGGCTAGAGCAAAGCCCTTTGATAAGGTTGTTATTAGTAGCTTTAATCAACATTTTCGTGAAGACATCCACCACTAAATTAAAAAGAATGGGGGACATGGGATCTCCTTGTCTCAGCCCCCTGGTTGTGGTAAAGAAATTCCCAAAGGTGTTGTTGATTTTAACTGCAACAGAACCACCTCTAGTAGCTAGTTGATCCATTTCCTCAGATTTGGACCGAAGCCACGCTTTAAAAGCAAATCATCTAAGAAGTCTAAATTTACTTTGTCAAAAGCCTTTTCGTAGTCAAGTTTTAGTACTGCGCCCTCTTCATTTCCATGAAAGACCGAGTGTAAAACTCGTGTGCGGTGACCACACTCTCGAGTATGTATCTACCTTTAATAAAAGCAGTTTGGTTAGGGGCAATTATATCATCCATAATCAGCCCCAGCCTACTGGTAATAACTTTGGTAAAATTTTTGAAGCTGCAGTTAAGCAAGCTGATAGGCCTGAACTTTTTCATCGAAGAAGCATCTTGTTCTTTTGGAACAAGGGTTAGTACAGCAAAATTTAATCTATAGAGATCAAGTTTTCCGAGGTAGAAATCTTGAAAGAGAGCTATGATGTCTTCTTTAATCATCTCCCAACACTTTTGGTAGAAAATAAAAGAAAGACCATCTGGGCCAGGGGCCCCGTCAGCGTAAGAACTAAAAATTGCCTTTTTAATTTCCTCCTCAGAGAAAGGTTTTTCCAGAATCTCATTCTGCTCAGAGGTAATTTTATCCTCAGGAGTGAAAAAATTATCTCCTAAAGAAAAGCCTGAATTGTTTTCAGCACAGAAGAGATCTTTGTAAAAATCTGATGCAATGCCTAACATTGAATTTAAATCAGAGGTAGGTCCCTCAGGGCCATCTAAAGACAGAATCATAGTTTTTCTCCTTCTTTGGTTAGCAACCGCGTGGAAATAAGCTGTGTTTCTGTCCCCCTCTAAAATATCTCTATCTCTAGAACGCTGCTTCGCTTTGACTTCTTCCTTAAGCCAAAGCTTTTGCATTTCCAAACTAATTTCTTTCATGCGTTTATGTTCAGCTTCAGAAAGGTCATCAACCTCTGATTTGAAGTCGAGGGTGTCGTATTCTGACATGAGATCGCTTTTCAGACGTCTCAGTTCAGCTTCGATATTGCGACTCCACCCTTTCGAATCTTTCCTAAAACGCCTAACTTTTTCTTGCCAAATATCTATAGCTGTGGTGCTTTTAGTGGGAGCATTCCAAGACCTGGACGCCATCCCCATAAAATCCTCTCTCAACAACCACCATTTTTCGAACCTGTACGGTGGAGGTTGGTGTACATATTCCACTCCTGAGTCCCACAGGATCGGTGTGTGGTCACTGCCTATTCTAGACAAAGCTTGAGCGCCTGATAGAGGAAACATGGCATCTAAATCCGTGGTACAGAAAACACGATCAATGACTGACATGATCCTAATTTCCTGATTGTTCGACCAGGTGTACTTTCTATTAGACAGCCTTACTTCTATCAGACCCCAAAGATTGATCCAAGCATTGAATTTGTCACACCACTTATGGTTGACTTTTCCATTGCTTTTATCCTTCTGATGCCTAACTAAATTAAAATCACCACTAATAAGAGTGGGATAAGTATTATCTAGGAACAAGGTGTGTAGCTCAGAGATAAAATCATCTTTGCCTTCCTCGTAAGGGGACCCATATACAGAAATATGTCTCCAAACTTTGCCATCAGTTTTATTTCTAATGACACAGGAAACTGAAAAAGCTTTGATATCCCACGCAAGGGCCTCAAAGTAATTAGCATCTACTCCTACCAAAATGCCACCAGCTGTACCTTTTGCTGGCAAAAAATTCCAGACAAATGGTTTATTCAAACTGATGGAATCAAGATAAGACTGAGAGAAAGTCTCTTTTTTTGTTTCTTGAAAAGAAACAATTACAGCATGAGTTTTTGCCAAGAGGTCAGTGATGCTGTTTTTCCTTCCGGGAGCATCAATCCCTCTAATGTTTAGGCTTAAACTATTCATAAAAACACTTTTTCCTAGGGTGCTTGCCCCGTCTATGATTGCAAACTTTTATCCATCTTGCTTCACTATCATCTAACCTTTCTTCCTCCGCAGAGTAGATAGGTGTTTTAGGGGAATTAAAAGGAGAATCTGGCAGCTGCCCCTCAGGGTAACTATCAGTTGCTTCAGCTAAAACAGTAGTAATTACTTTATCAATATTAACAGATTTCTCTAAGTGCTAACATCTACATCTACAACTCGTTTAAGGAAAGGTGTTTCAACAGCAGACTCATCTACTGTATCAGCATAAACTGAATCATCTACTGCTATATCAACTGAATTAGCTACAATTTTAATGGCAGGGAGTTGTTGCTGCAAGATACAAAAGGGGTTTGTGTTTTTTATACCTTTCAGCTTTGATGTCGCAGGAATGTGAGAGTCCTTCCTCTTCTTGACTTCCTGAGCCATCTCCATAATTGGCTTCCCTCCATACTTCTGTAGCCTATCACACTGTCGGGTGCCTTGGACAGGCCCCCAAGTCTTGCTTCGTTTGTTTGCTTGGTCATCAACATCGGCCACAAACTCTCTGGTGTGTCAGCGTGTGCCTCAGGCTCACTAGCATCATTGACTGTATCTTCAGGGATTTGATCATAGCAGTAATACCCTTCTTCATTCACCATTTCCATCTCACGAAGCATGTCAAAACACTTGTCTTCATCAGGTGAGTCACTTGTCAGCCAAGCTAGAATATTCCTCCTAGCATCTTCCAGATGTTCCGGGAGATTTGCGACAGCTGACTTGCACATTCACCACTGTAGTTTCCTGCTCCCATCTCAACTTTTTCTGTGTAGAGTTAGAGCCATTTCCTCCTCCCATGTTCCTGTTCAGACCTGATCTACCAGTAGGTCCTGGGCATTGGATTGCTCTTTCTCTGTATCCATTTCACTCCCTTCTTTCTCTTTTTCAGTGTTCCCATCCACACCAGGGTCGGTGGGATCATCTGGGTTGTCCACCTCAACTGTTGATGGAGGTTCTACAGTTAGGTACAGCTTGTGAAATTTTTTATCAACTTCAAACACCCTACTGTGCGGAATGAGATCAGGGTTCCTGCAGAAAACTTTGATTCTCACAATATGATAGAAGGACTCGAAAGCACCTATCCAATCCATGTCTTCAAGGATACCAAACGCAGAGGCAAATCTCGCCATCGTGTTCCAGTTGAACCATTCCGACTTAATTCCTCTGATCTGCACCCAGACTATGTGAGCTTCTTCGCAGGCTTCCACCTCACCATCCCAGACTTCAACATTCACAGTCACTCCTTCTTTAGTCAACCCAAAGCATGGGTATCCAGCCACATCTTCAACAGGTAAATGTGGAGGAAATTTGACCAAAAAGGACCACCCATCAAGTTCCCTAATCGGCCACGGCCAATTGGTTTTGTATATGGCTGCGAATTCTTTTGCTAATTCTTCCTTTGTCACTTCTCCTGCTTCCAAGAAGACAATCCCTACATTGTTGGAGCCGCTGCCTTTCTTGATGTCAGTGCTGTCGATATGAAGAAATTCCCGGCCTAGATCAGCTCCACCCAACAGCGTAGCTGTTTATCCAGTTCGATTATCAGCATTGAGGTCTGATAGTGCGCTTTGAAGCGCGAGAAAGACACAAAGACGACGAAATTGCCTTGTGGAGTTTTCGGGCTGACGCAGGAGAGGTAGATTGCATGGCCGTAGGGCCCCAGAGGCTCCATCTTGAGCAGGCAGCGAGGAATGCTGGGTCCTTGGGTGTAGAGTACTTGAGAGCCCTGCTGCACACGGACGCGGAACTGGACGAAATCTTCGATAGGTATTTTGGGAAGCTTGTGCAGGGTGGTGAGACGGTCCAGGAGCGCCACAGTTTTCGCGACGAAGCCGCAGCCCGGCAGCCGGAGATTGGGCACAGCTGCACGGTCCCAACGGGCACATGCTCTCCGCCGTTTTCTTTCGATCGTATCTGAACGTCCCGGTACAACCGTGCTTGCAGATAACTCGAATGCTTCTCACGACCTCCTCCATGCTCTTGCATCGCTTGGCGGCAGCACGATCTTCTTCTGGGAGCTTGTGGTGGCAAGCCGAGCAGAGTACATTCCCCAATTTGTCCTGAAATGCATCCAGAAAAGAGGAAGTGTTTTTCTTCAGTTTGTTGAGCTGATGAGTTATGAATGCAACAACAAATGAAGTACATTATTTTACATACATGGAAAATGGCAGTAGCACCGAGGGGTTTGGAGCAGTCGCCGCACTTGAGCGCCTCCATGTCCATGAGGACATACCGGAACTTGCGACCGCTCTGTTCCTCTTGGTGGTAATCTCCGTCGCTCTCGCTGGAGCTGCTTGATCTCTCTTCCTTTTGCAGATGATCTCCGCTGCTCTCGCTGGAGTTGCTTGATCCATCCATCGCCACAAAAGCGCCTTACCGATCTCGATCTATACTCTGGATAACCCTACTTCACAAAAGAAGAGATACGACGACATGGGCAAAATCATCTCGATCCCCAGTATATATAGCGGTTTAGTGACCAGGCCAACAGGTGTAGTAATTGCGGAAGCTGTAGAGCCTAGGATCGTATCGAATTCCAATAGTCATCATAACTCCAGAAGCAGAAGTTCCAAGGAGTATTTCTTCTCCGTCACTGATTGGGGGAAATAACATTTTTAGTTGACTACCCAGCAAAGACTGCATGAGATCAATACATACAACCGGCTGTGTTGGGAGTTGGGACGCAGGTTATAGCATGCAATGTGTTCCTGTAGGGCCTCTATGGTTTGGATTGTACGAACTTTATAGTTTTTGTAGGATTATGATCCTTAGGATTTTTTCATGTAGATTGTCTTTGTATTTTATAGGTATTTTAGGATTCTGATCCTTAGGATTATTTCCTATAGATTGTCCTTTGATTCAAGGAATGGTGCTACACAAATTTTTTATGGATTGGATTTTTATTACTCAATTTGTTAAGTTTTTTAACATTCCCTCTAACCTCTCTCTTAGACTCAAGTATATTTGTGTAGACTAAAGATACACTTTTCTTATATATTGTTGTGTTTCATCCAAAATACTATTTATGTAGTTTTTCTGTGTTTTACAATTCTCTCTTTTACATGGTCCAATCTGTGGGATTTATATGTTTTCCCTGTTCGTGTGTTTTTACCCAATTTAAAGAGGCCCTTAGACTAGCCATAGGGGGGGAGGTATCATAGCTAGTATCATGCATTACATGTTGGCAAAAATATGACATGACACATCAATTAATGAAGAGAGAGCTGGTAGTGGTATCTACCTATGTTACGGTATCATAGCGCCTAAAACTAAATATTTTAATAGCAAGTAAATATTATAACATATTTGTATTGGGTTCTACAAAGTTATGTTGGAGAGTCGTGAGGGAGCGTAGGGATACCAGGTCTACCTCACACCTTTACAAAGTTCCTAGGAGCATGAGTTGCAGCTAATCTGTAACTCTCTTCATCTCTCTCTCTCCTCCCTTCTCAAACTCAGCAAACATATATTATTTTAATCTTGTATCACTCTTACATCACCTTATTTTACTTAATTTTAGAGCATCTCCATCAGAATCCCTTTACTTGGACTTGTGGGGGCGCGACCACCATCGTCAAAGCCGCCGCCACAATCTTGATGACCCCTCCTGCTTGCGCCTGTTTCATGGGCACCACCGAAGCCACTCGTGTTGACACCACAATTCATTGGCACCACCACCATATCAATCATCACCACCCCTGTAAACTTACACCATGTGCACCACAAGCGTAACCGACACCATGGGCACTACCACCATATCCAGCACCACCACCGTAGCCACCGTCGAATGCACCACTTTCCATGAATCATCCCCATTGTCTTCGATGCTAGCACTTGATCAAGCATTTTTTTTTTTGACCTTTGATCAATCCCGGTCGAATTCCTAAACATGAGTTTTTAATCCTTCTTGTGTTCCTGCTTGTCTTGCTTGGTTTTCAACATCCTCTTATCCATGGAAATTCAGCGCTACTTCATCATGACATGGCGCTCAGTCATGGTTGCCCTAGGCTATGCAAAAGTACCTAAACAACAGTTGAAGTTTATTTATCAATTAAATCTGGATTTTTTATCAATTATATTTTGGGGACCATTTAAAATTAATAAACATGTGTGGGGAATATTTATTTTATGTTCATTCACGAAGACGATCATACTAGGAGTACATAAGAGTGCTTTTCAAAATGACTGGAGACTTAAACTGATTGGCACATTGGAGAGTTGGAGCACTGCTGGATAGTTATGGGAATAAGAGTAAAACATAAGCTACTTAATCGAACGAAAGCAACCTTCTAATGTAGGAGAATATTTTCATAAAGTGTTTCAACCAGGGATTTGGTTACCGGTCGAATTACCGCGGTTATCGCCCCCCTCCGGCAATTGAGTTTACCGGGCAAAAAATCCCAGACCGTTTAAATTTGGGACAAATTCTTCCTAACAAAATATGTTTTTCATTTTTTTTTATCGTTTTAAGTTTGAATTTCAAATTTTGAGTAAGAATCTCGTCCGGTAACCGCTGGTAATTTTCCGGTTACCATGGTTACCGGAAATCCCGGCCCCCTCCGAGATTTTTTTCAAAACGGTAACCAAAACCTTGGTTTCAACACATAATGCACCCGCACACATTGATGAGACAGGAACTCAATCCTCCTCCCCCTCTTCCTCCTCCTCGTCGTCGAAGTGGTAATCAAACATATGGTCATTCTCCTTCTCCTCCTCCTGCAGCTCCTCGTTGTCATAGTACACCATACAGATCCTGATGTCGACCATGACATCGTATTCTTTAACGGGCACAACACACAAGCATTGCCTTGATTCCCCATCTGGTCTAATTTCAATCTTTGAGGCTTGAATATGTTCGTCGAACCACGAGAATTCCACAAAGACGTCAACCGTGGCTCGCGGAGTTTCTGGCCGAACACAAACAAGGGAGACTGCATGACCAACGGACTCGAGCGAAACCACATCTAGAAGGAAGAGGCGACCATGTTCGCTGCAGAGAACTTGAGAGCCTGGCTTGATTGTGAGGCTGAAGATGTCAAACAATTTGATCGGCGTTGTTGGCAACTTGTGCAGGGTGGTCAGATGGTTTAGTAGAACCACAGTGGGCGCCACGAAGCCGCAGCCGGAGACCGGGCAGACACACGGACCCACCGGGCACTCCCTCTCGATCGTGTGCGTCCTTCTTGTAGTAGGCGACCATCGTGCTGCATCCGTGCTTGCAGGGGACGAAGATGTTGCCGACGACACGCTCCATGCTGCTGCAGCGCTGGGTGTCAGCACGCTCGCTTTCAGGGAGCTTGTCGAGGCAGCGTGAGCAGATGAAACTCCCATCTGAACGCTGAAATGCGTCCAGAAGTTAACTAGTGTGTAGTTTGCGGATCTGATGTTCGATCAACAATAGAACTGCGATGCAAATGCATTCAGTTACCTCGAAAATTGGAGGCCGGAGGAGGTTGGAGCAGGAGGCGCAGTCGAACACCTCCATCCCCACGACAGTTTGCCTCTTTCGAACGCTCTCTCCCAGACCATTTTCTTTCCTTTTGTTGGAGTTGCTTGATCCCTCCATCGCCACGAAAGCCTTTACTTCTCATGGAAACCTTCTCAAGTATGTGTACATATAGATGTGGCAGTGGAAGCGGGAGAGCCCGTTGGCTTCCAAGTCCGATCGAGTGCCCGCGCATGCTAGAGATTAATGGCGATGACTTCAATTAACCTTGGTAATGAGCGGATGCGGATCGGCTGTACCGAGGAGGAAGATGGTGTGCTGCCTTCACACGGTTCTGATTGAAAAACTAGGTTCAATTAAGTTTGAGCGGGGAGTTACCAGCAATGTCCACCACGCCAACGAAACCATCGTGTTCTTCCTCTTCCCCTGACCTTTGGTTACAGGAGGTAGAGGGATGTGGCTCGCGCGTAGTTTTGGAGTACCGCGTTGTGTGGATAGCGCGACTGTATGGAGGTCTTTGGATCAAACGAGGCTGGCGACCAAAGACGACGCGTCCTATGCTCTGCAGCGCGAGGTACTGAACGTTCGGAAGATAGAAATCTCTATTTTTTGTGGATGGTTTTCCATCGGACTCTGATAGATAGTATTTACCTTTTTTGTGTGCCAAAGGGCACAGTCACTTCATCTAGAAGGTCTAACATGCGGAAACTGCAAATGACTCCTGAGCTACATGGAGCCGTTTTTTCAAAAAATTAAAATCGGCACTTTTGAGTTTCCAAAAATCGTAAAAAAAATTCCTAGATGAAGATAGTGTCGAGATCTACAAATGTGCAAAATTGTAACTTGAAATTTGTTATATTTTGATCTGCACAAAAAGACAAATCATGAACAATTTCAAGTTTTTGAAACTGTGTACTATTCACCATCCATTTGTCATTTTTGTCCAGCCCGCAATAAAACGTATTTCGATTTAAAATTTTGCACAATCGTAGATATTATCTACATATAGGATTTTTTTCGTCTTTCTAAAACTCAAAAGTGCCGATCTTGAATTTTCTAAAAACGAGCTCCATATAGTTTTGGGAGCCATTAGTCCAGGCTCGTCTAACATGCATTTATTATTTCAAACATACCCACCAAGCAAAATAAACTAACGAATAAATACCTTGCATATAGACCCGCACAATCAACCAAAACAGCAGCTGGAGAAGCTTCCCCTCGGAGAAGAGAAATACTATCCCAAGTCCCAACATCCATCAGGCTCTTGCAGTACGCTCGAGTGTACCGCCATGACCAATCACACTTGTCCTTTGTAGAATGTCGACGGAGACTAAACTCCGGACTTCTCCCTTCCCCGGTCCCCTCCTCCCGGACAATGACAAGCGAGAGCGGTGGATGTTCACGCCGTCTTCCACATGACTTTTTTTTCGAAAAGGGGAGTCCCAGCCTCTGCATCGAGTGATGCATACGGCTTTTTATTATCAAACGTTCAAGAGTATAATGTTTACATCTCAACGATCACACAAGATCGAAAGCTAAATCAAGCAGCAAAAGAACAACATAATGCAACTACTGTAGTTGACTAATATGCTGCCACGTATGACGGGAGAAAATATCCTGTGCCACCGACAGGAGCCGAGTGCAGCCAGTAAACATAAGGTCTCGCTGGTCCGAAGGAAGCAGGAAAGCCCATAACTGGATCCAATGCACCGTAGAGTTGATAACCTGCAATACATGAAAATTCTTTGATCTGTTAAAAACCAAATTATTCCGACAGTTTCAAATAGACCAACAAATAGCTGAAACGCCAATACGAATTCTAGCCTTGGTCTTGTTATCAATTCCATTCAACCAATTCCCAAACATATTAGAAACATTGGATGGTGGAGGAATATTGTAGGTACAAAAAACAACACGCCAAATCAACTGAGCAAAGGGACAAGAAATGAACAAGTGTTCCAATGTCTCTTCCGAACCACAGAAAGAACACTTAGTACAGCCTTGCCACTTTCTCCTAGCAAGGTTATCTTTAGTAAGCAAAACTTTTCTATTCAAGAACCACATAAACACTTTTATCTTAAGTGGTATTTTTAATTTCCAAAGATAAGTTCTCAGGTATCTAGTATGTCCATTCATCAAATCCTCATACATAGATTTAACGGAGAAAATACCATTCGTTGTCAGTTTCCAAACAAAAGTATCTGGCCTATCTGATAGCTGAATATCCATCAATCTGAGGCATAAATGAGACCATGTGTCCCATCTCTCGCCTACCAGATCTCTCCTAAAAGTCATGTTTAAAGGAGGGGCCCCATTGAACACATCATGCACCGTAACATGTTTACGCTGAGCAATGTTATACAATGATGGATATTGTTGATTAAGAGGAGAATTACCCAACCAAGTGTCCTCCCAGAACCTAGTTGTTTCTCCATTGCCAATCTTGAAAAAGCCTCTGTCAAAGAAACTATCTTTAACTCGCATGAGGCCTTTCCAAAAGGGGGAGTCATTCGGATTAGCCTCCACTTGTGCCAACGTTTTGCTGTGAAGGTATTTATTATATAACAATTCTTGCCACATTCCTTCCTCGTTCAATTGTTCAAACAGCCATTTGCTGAGTAAACATTGATTTTTTAATTCAAGTACCTCGATTCCGAGTCCCCCTTGGTCTTTAGGTCGGCAAATAATATTCCACTTTGTTAACCGATATTTACGTTTATTCTCATCGCTTTGCCAAAAAAAGCGTGATCGAAAGAAGTCTAATCTTTTTCTTACCCCTTTAGGTATTTCTAAAAAAGACAACATAAACATCGGTAGACTTGTTAATACTGAATTAACTAGGACAAGACGATCCCCATAGGATAGTAGCTTACCCTTCCAGCAACCCAATTCGCCTTCAAAACGGCCTTCAACTGGGTTCCATTCAGCATTACGTAATTTTCTGAAATGGATGGGAACTCCGAGATACTTAAAAGGCAAAGAACCAGATTCACACCCAAAGATGTGTCGATACTGATCTTCTACCTCCTTAGCTCTCCCAAAACAAAAAATCTCACTCTTGTGGAAGCTTATTTTGAGGCCAGATAATTGTTCAAAGATACATAGTATCAGCTTCATGTTTACCGCTTTATCTAAATCGTGTTCCATGAATAAAATAGTGTCATCAGCATGTTGAAGTAGAGATACTCCTCCCTCAACTAGATGGGGAATTAGTCCTCCAACTTGACCATCCTCTTTTGCCCTTGCAATAAGGATAGCCAACATGTCTGCGACAATATTGAGAAGCATTGGGGACAAAGGATCTCCTTGTCGCAGTCCCTTTTTAGTCTGAAAATAATGACCGATGTCATCATTAACTCTAATGCCTACACTTCCTTTCTGAACAAAATGCGTAATCCAATTGCACCATTGTTGTGCAAATCCTTTCATACGCAAGGCTTGTTGTAGGAATGGCCATTTGACCTTATCATATGCCTTCTCAAAATCAATTTTAAATAAGACCCCATCCATGTTCTTCCTGTGAAGTTCATGAATGGTCCCATGGAGGATCACTACTCCTTCTAAGATATGACGTCCAGGCCCGTAATACGATTAGTTCCTACTTTTGTAAATATTTTAAAACTGACATTCAGAAGACATATTGGTCTATATTGTTGGATTTGGACTGCATTTTCTTTTTTTGGAAGTAACGTAATGACCCAATAATTCAGCTTAAACAACGGCAACTCGCCTTGTTGAAACTGGGAAAACATAGCCATTAGATCATCTTTAATTACATTCCAAAACTTTTGATAGAACTCAGCCGGAAAACCATCCGGTCCAGGCGCTTTGTTCAACTACATTTGTGAAATTGCCTCATACACCTCTTTCGCTGTGAAATTGGCTGTAAGTATTTCATTCTCCTCCTCCGATAACTGTGGAATATCATGCGTGTTGTTTTCATCTAGCTGAATATTATTTGGTACCGATGCACCAAATAAATTCTTGTAATAATTAGTAATATAGACCCGTAAATTTTTGTCCCCTATAATGGTTCCTTCATCTTGCTCTAACTGGAAAATCTTCTTTTTTCTATGCTTACCATTCGCTACCAGATGGAAATACTTCGTATTATTCCCACCTTCTCTTACATGCTTCACTTTTGCCCGTTGGGCCCATTTTATCTCCTCCTCTCTACGTAGAGCACTAATGCGATCATTAGCTCCTCGTAGGGCATCCCGCTCAGCCACAGAAAGAGGCATAAAATTTGGGGGAGAATTTCACTTCTCCGGCCTCTGCACCAACTAGGGATGCACACAGCCTTTTAAGCATGAGTATCAGGATTTTTATCTTGGTTAATAACCAAGCCTGATCCTCAGGATAAATTGCATGAGTACCAGGAAGGCCTGGTCCTCAAGTATAAATAGGAACCTAAATTCGCGTCCCTGGGGACTTGAACCTGGGTGTTGGGTTTGTACATTCACTCCCCCAACCAGTTGAGCTAAGCTCCACTCCCTATTAAATTTGGGGGAGAATTTCACTTCCCCGACCTCTACAACAACTAGGGATGCACACAGCCTTTTAAGCATGAGTACCAGGATTTTTATCTTAGTTAATAACCAAGCCTGGTCCTCAGTATAAATTGCATGAGTATCAGGAAGGCCTGATCCTCAAGTATAAATAGGAACCTAAATTCGCGTCACTGGGGACTTGAACCTGGGCGTTGGGTTTGTACATCCACTCCCCCAACCAGTTGAGCTAAGCCCCACTCCCTTAAAAATTGGGGGATAATTTCACTTCCCCGGCCTCTGCACCAACTAGGGATGCACACAGCCTTTTAAGCATGAGTATCAGGATTTTTATCTTGGTTAATAACCAAGCCTGATCCTCAGGGTAAATTGCATGAGTACCAGGAAGGCCTGGTCCTCAAGTATAAATAGGAACCTAAATTCGCGTCCCTGGGGACTTGAACCTGGGTGTTGGGTTTGTACATCCACTCCCCCAACCAGTTGAGCTAAGATCCACTCCTTAAAAACACATGACTGGTTACCACACAACCAGCACGTGGAAAACACGTCATTGTCGAGAAGACATCGTCTGACAACACCTCTTGTACAATGACACATCGATATCCCGCCAACCCAGTGTGATGCGCAAGACGCGTCGCCTTGTCATACACACCAAGTACTTTTTCCTAAATGGAGCGAATGATTTGACTTTTCTGCTAATAATGTAGGAGCTAACAAGGAAGGACTAAGCCATGCAGACCAAAGGAAAACACAAACTAAGATCTAGCAATCTCCAAAAGATTCTTTTTGCCCGCAAAGGTCTAATTCGTACACTCTTCCTTTAATCTTCTGAATGAGCATTGTCGGCATCGATAACCCGTTGTTGAACACCCTTGCATTAAGCTCGTTCCAGATTTTCCACGTGATGAGAATGACGACCCTCTTGAGCCACTAAGGGGAGTTCCATGGGGAGTTGGTGATGGCGTGTCAGTACAGCAAAACAGTTTGGTCACCCAGATCCTAAATTCTACATGACGGAAGGGTAGGAAAGCCAAAATGTCACCGCCGTCCAATGACACCTAGAGTAGCAGCATTAAAAAGATATACTTGTCAGTTTCTGGTTGACATATGCAGAGTTCGCAAGATTATTTATGTCGCCATCATCTAACAGTGAAGCTACAGTTTCATACATAAACAGATACCAGTATAATACGTTTACGGTCGTGACACTGACAGAGAAATAGGACAAAGATATACATATAGGTCAATCATAATGCTCTAATGCTCATGCCTCCGCGCAAGCCCAATATATCCTGCTGATTCAATAAAATGAGAGAACAACCTACCTCTCTCCAACAATACCAATCAAGGGGATAAGACGGATCACGTTCAGCAATATCGAGAATGATAATATGGATAGAACATTAGCAATAGCCAATAAGATAACAAGGATCAAGTGCACCACAAAGAATAAATTAATGAAGCGGAAATTTGGAGTTGGTAGAGCATCTACTTAACTCAATGAAGAGATATCTTAGCAGCATCATAACCCATGCCGAATTTACATGTTTCGCGCCAAAAGGGACTTCCAATAAAAATCAAAATGAAAAACCTAAATACCCCTAGATCTAACTAGCGTGGCAGAGCCAAAGCCTACTCGTCACCGGTGAGGTCGATGTAGACACAGGCGGCCATGGCCAATCTTCGGATGGAGGGGGCGGCGGCCCGGCATGTGGTGGCGTCGCTGGTAACATGGGAGTCAACTCCCACGACTAGCCTAGGGCGCGATGGTCTGATCTATCGCTCCGGGGCCGTGTTCTGCAACTCTAAATCCCCAATGACATCTTTTTAGAGGTTGCACGACCATAGCCAGGGCACTGGCACCAACCCACTTAGCCGGCATCGGTGTTGTGAGCCATTGAGGGAGTAGGGTGGCAGCGAGGAGATGAGGCAGCGGTGAAGAGAAGAGCGCATGGGCAGAGAGTAGGTAGGGAAAGGGCTATCGGAAATTCGTATTGGCACCCGGGTGTAGATGCACCCGTTATATTCAAAAAAAATTCAAAATTTGAAAAATCATCAAAAAAATCTGAAAAAAATCATGCACGTACATGACCATGGTACGCACCCCCGTATTTGTTTTCACGCCGAAATGACATCGTACGCGCCCTGTACAAAAATGACAAATTTCCTGTCAGAAATTCAAAATTTGAATCTCATTTTCCCACGCCGTAGTGAGGACTCGATCGCCCTTGCAAATACTGGCTTAAATATCTCGGGTGGATTAACGCTTGATCGCCTGCCGCTTGAGCTTGCCGCCTTACCGCTTTGCCTCTTCTGATATTGTTCAGATTAGGGGCCTGTTTGATAGCCTGCAGGGGTTTCCCACCTCGCTGGGGGCAGGCTCCAGCGGGCATGGCCGAAGGAAAACAGCCCCCGAGCTCAGTTGGTGGGTTTGTTTGAGAACGCCGCATGGGCTGGGCAATTTGTTGTGGCTGTTTGGTTACATCATTGCATGGCCATATGCAACTATGGCTATGTTTGGTTGTATGCAAAGCAACTGCTTATGGCTACCTCTTTCACCTATGGTGATATTACCCGACAAATAATGGAGCATAAACCATAGCATAACATAGCATAATAGGATACCGAGTTCACAAACATGTCTATGCAGCACGATCAGAAGCTCATGCTGCATCTGAAGTTCATCAACGGAGGGGTTAATATATACCTCCTCCTACATATTACAGACCACTAATCAGTACCTACTGATCATCAGGGAATGCATCGACGAACAGGCTACGCAGGTAAGCCCTAAGCCAGGCACACCTCTCCGGCTTGCTCATGCTGGAGTACTTGAGCTGCTCCTCTGCGTTGTCCGCCAGGAAGTCCATTGCCTTGATGATCAACGCTGGAGCGTACATGCTACGTGGCTGAATTGTCCTCACCTTGAAGATAGCCTTCATTTGAGCGAAGTTGGTAATTGGATGGTTCAGCAGCTCCTCGTCCCTGGGGAATGTCTAGTAATGGCATTTTCAAATCGTTAGTGTACACAGTATTTGAAGCTGGCTATGAACAAAAGAGTATAACAGTTAGGTTGAATGGAAGGGCAAGCAAACCTGAAGGTGATGAAGCAGCTGAACATCAGCCATCATCAGAGTCGTGCTGGTTTCATACCAAACTACTCTAGGCATGCGCTTCAGTTCGTTAATCCTAACCCACCTGACTCTCCACTTCCTCAGATGGTTGTAGACTTGAGTGCTGGTGATAGTCAGACCAGTGAACTCAAGAACAGCATCGCTGACCTTCCTGATGTACAGATCCTTGAAGCATTTGTCAAACTGGATCCCCTGCTCCACTAGCTGCACTACCCTGTTCAGAACAAATAGGGATAGAGGAGCTGTCCATTGCATTGTCTGCCTCGAAGTAGATCCACTACGCATCTGAGAGTGCACTCTCTTGTTAGTCCCCTTGGCAGTCATGTCAGATTGCACATCTGAGTCAGTCACTGAATCCATAGGGAGTGCATTCAGAGGCAGTACGTCGAGAGGCTTGGAAGCTAACTGATGGTCGAACATCTCGGACAGTGCATTCTCGCATAGCGCTTGCAGAGGCACTCTCTTCTTACCGCGAACCTGATCCACGAAACACGGCAAGGTCGGCCTAGTCAGGCAATCTATGAACATGAACAATCTAAGTACGGAGGCTAAGTAACGTGGATTCGTGGTCTACATGTGGAAGAACAACAGATCTATAAGGTACGAGCAACAGATCTACGGTACGAACAAGCATAAGGTTCAGAAAATCTTACATCCACCGGGTGCATCTGCATCTTGCCGTCCGCCTTCATGCCAGAGGTCGCCGTGGAGGCGGTGGAGGTCCCCGGCGAGGTCGCCGTCGAGGTCAGCACCTCGGTGGAGGTCGTCGTCGAAGTCGCCTTCGCCGTCACACAAAGAGCTCCAGCCGCCATTGCAAGAGCTCGAATGGAACAAATGGCAGGACTCGATTTGGAGGTGAGCTAAATAGAGTGGTGATTTTTGGCGGGCGGTGACCGAAATCCTCCCGCCTGATTTTCCCCGCTCGCGCCATCTCCGCGTCCGGCAGCTGGGCGGCGCGGCGTTCCTCTAGGTCAGCCGCCCGCAGCCTGGCTGCAAGGAAACGGCCGATTCGGCCGTTCCCACTGGGCCTGACCCAAGGGTGCTTTAAGAACCGCGCTATGCAAGTTTCGGACTGCATGCAAGCAAACAAGCAGGGTTGTTCTGCAGCCAGCGGGCCTGGCCCGGCTGCCTGCAGGCTACCAAACGCGCCCTAGGTTGCTCACCACATATGCCAATGTGGTTACCCCTTTGGCGCTTCACTCTGTGATACTGACAAAAATCTTGGCCGACGTCCCTTGAGCACAACATCACCAGTGGCAGCTGGACACCATGTAGGGAATCTTCGTAGCTAATTTGGCTACCATCACACACAGTGCCAGCACAGCTGACCTTCTCTAGCAAGAAGCCACATATCATCTCATGATTAAATGCATACATGTACTACTGATTAACCAATCGATGGGTCTTGTACATGCAGGTACACAGCTAGCATTTGTGCTACCAGCCTACCACTACTATATGTGCTTGGTAAACTTGTATTATAGTACATGCATAATACTAGTAAAACTAGCTAGCTAGCTTCTAATGAAACCATCGATCATGCATAAACAATTCAGGTCTATCTCCACTTTCATTAGCCCCTCTATTTTTTGTTACAAGACGTATTAGCATCTAATTTAGTCACAAAAGATTAGCAAAATAAAATTACTAGTAGTCAAATAATATTTAACTTAAATTGATCAATGACCCGAAAATCCGGATTAGCAAGCAAAAGCTTTACTAAACAACAAAAGAATGAATGAGGATATGAATACAGTAATGCATATTAACAATACTTAAAGGAACTCAACGTAAAACGTATTAAAATGGATAACGAAAGTACCATCATAACTGGATTTAGAGGAATGAATAATTTATCAAAGAAATTGACTTCCAAGTTGATTAAGGAGAAACTATTGATGTAACACTTTGTCCTTTGAAATGGGGTTTAAACCCCGGTCTCTCCAACAAAATGATATACACAATTTTTTATTATATTCTTCATCAAAGTCCTACAAAAAAATATCGATCATTCCGAAGCCACCATTCTGGCCACACATGACCACAACTTTTCCTACCCGGGAGTCAGAGGGGTCAAATTACATTGACTGTGAGAGCAGGACTATAAGTACTTGTGGCAAGCGTGCACGCAGATAGTATATCGTAGCATGGCATCAAATGGTAACAATAGCGACATGGCCGACGAGGAGGAGGCGTGCTTGTTCGCGCTGCAGCTGGCCAACTCGGCGGTGTTGCCGATGGCGCTGAGAACGGCCATCGAGCTGGGCCTTCTGGAGATCCTTGTGTGCGCCGGCGGGAAGTCGTTGACCCCATCGAATATGTTTAATTGTGAGATTGGCGATTTTCCCATGAAATATTTGTTGGATGTATGCCCAAAAGGCAATAAAGTTTAACATCTGATTCATAATTATGCTTCATGATTCTATGCTATAACTGCGGTGACTCCTGAATATGTGATTCAGAGGAAAACTCACACGCACGTGTAGAGATATGAACAGAATAAAGTATACCCTAATCTTGCCTTTTAGACTAATTCGTTGATTGCTTGAGACCATGTTTTCCTGGTCTGGGACATTGTTTATGTCAGCATCAATGAGTGGCATATTGTTGGTGGAAACAATATGGCTGGGTAGACACAAATCGTTGATATGCTAAGTAAGATTCCAAAGTGTCTTTTTGTCCTTAGTGCAATATCGCAGATGATTGTTATATGACATGTCCTTAGACCATGAGGTTATGAGGGTTGTGTACATTGGAAGAATTACTTTGGTACTGTCATAACCATTGCTGTAACTGGGTGGGAAAACGGCAATCACTGGGTGGTTCTGAAGGTGTGCATATATCCTAATGTTCCAAGATGGGAAATTACCCCTCTGTCAAAAGAGACATACTTTCAGGGCCCACTCGGTATGTATGATATCCAATATGTTCTGCAGACAATGCATGATGAAGTTACATCATGTGGGATATCGGAATACGGGAACGAGAAAAGGAAATTTACCGGTAACGAGATAGACAGAGATATTGTGAATCAGGGATTGATTCATGGAAATATCAGGAATACTTTATCTCGGGTAATTTCGGTATCGCGAGTAATGGGAATGACGAATTAATAATCAACAGGTTCAACAGAGAACATTCGCATAACGGTCGCAGTTATTCAGGTAGCCCATGTATCTGACCCTGGCTGGTGATTAGATGGAAACATCTAATTATAGCTACACGTCATCGAACCTGTAGGGAAACACGCTTAAGTCAGTTCTAGTTTGTTGTGTATATGGTTGGTCTGGATACCGAGAGAGTATCACCGGAATGGTCTCCGTGTGGTAGATAATATCTTTGTCAGAGAGATTGGATTATGCAGACACTAGGTGTCTCGGAGTGATAGAAGTTGCTATCACTAGTCGGATTTATTCCGAGGGTTTATATAAGAAGGAAATATTTATCCAGAGTATTTTGTTTGCGGACACTGGGTGTCCCGGATCATGTAAAAGTGTTTTATATGATAAGTAATTAATTCAGGGAATATTCTGTAAAAGGAAATATTCAAATAAGAATTAATTAGACAAAATATTATTTAATTAAATATTAATTTATTTAATTAATAAATAATTATTGGAAAATATTAAATAACTTGGAGCCACCAAGAGGGTGGGGCCCACTTGGCAGCCGCTCCCCACATGGGGCAGGTGGGCCAAGGCGCCACATGGGGGAAGTTCCCCCCCCCCCCCCCATAGCCAAAACCCTAATGGGCCTTGCGGCCCATGTGGGGGGGGAGGCGGCGGCAGCCAAGGCGGCCGGCCTAGGTGGGCCCCACCCGGCGGTGGTGGCAGGTGAGGCGGCGGGGAGGGAGTTGGAGTCCAACTCCTCCTCCCAAACCGAATTGGGCAAGGGGAAAACGTTCCCCTTCCCCAAGTTGACTTGGACTAGGAGAAAGCTTTCCCCTTCTCCAAGTCCCTCCACCCCTTGGGCCTCCTATATAAACCCCACCCCCTCCTATTTGAAGAGACACAAGAGACACACAAGTTGACCCAAGTCTAGATCCCTTCTACTTGGATTAGAGGATTCCTCTCTCCGATTAGATTAGATCTAGATCTAATCTCTCTCTCCCTCCTTCTCATGTGTTGAGATCTCCACCTTCATATACACCAGTAGTGCTTCAAGTGTGGACGGTGAAGCCCTGCTGGACTAGAGCAGATGTATGTGTGCGAAACTCAGAAGGGTGATCCGTTGAGAAACGGTTGACCCTCCACTCCGTTGGATCAAAGCGGGACGCGAGGAGTCTATGGTGTTTTCTTGGCTAGGCTTAGTCGAGGGAGTTCTTCCACAAGCTTCATCAACGTCGTCATCGTCATCGACATCGGCGACGACTACGTCAACATCGTCATCGACATCTCTTCCGCTTCAACGGTGACGGTAACGATTTACAGTTAGATCAAATATGCATGTCTTGTCACTTGTATCTTCATAGTAGATCTTGGCTGTCGCGTAAGTTGGCGAAATTTTTGTTTTCCATGCACGCAACCCAATAATATTTAGGTATCCCGGTCTCGCATAAAAAGTTGCTCTCCTCTGAGTTTGAGTTCTGGCCTACCAAAATTCAAAAAAGGTTAGGTACCTGGCAGCCTACCTCGTCTGGAGGGAGATCGGTGTTAATTGATTCGTGTCTAGACAATACTCTGAATCATATCATGGGCTTTTACTGGCTTCCGGAGGGAATCCATTATAAAGCGGATATGGTGAGAGCTAAATACTTCTGGGAAGGGAATGGTAACCAAAGTAAATATCATATGGTTCGATGGGAAAACCTCTGCAGACCGAAACATATGGGGGGCATGGGTTTTGTAGATACTAGGGCTAGAAACACGGCTTTCTTGGCTAAGTGGATAGTGAAGCTTGAGAGAGGGGATAATGATCTAAGCTGTCAAATTCTGAGGAAAAAGTACCTTGGTGAAGGTAGCTTTTTCCATTCGGACAGTGCGGGAGCGTCGCAGTTCTGGAAAGGGCTCCACGCGGTTAAGAAGTGGGCGAGTAAAGGAATGGCCTACCAGGTTGGTAATGGTAAAAAGGTGAGTTTTTGGAAAGATATCTGGAAAGGTCAGGTGCCGCTGGGCATCTGCTTCCCGAATATCTTTAATTGTTGTGATAATCCAGATATTTTGGTGGCTAATGTGATCACTGAGAGGGGTTTGTCTCTGAACTTTAGAAGATCCTTCGGTCAGATCGAAATGGAGGAGTGGAGACAACTTCAAAGTTTGCTTCAGGGGATGGTGTTGGTAGATCAACCGGATGTGGGGTATTGGATGTTGTCGAGCACGGGAAAGGATACTTCCAAATCAATGTACGAAATGATAGTTGACCCGGGGGTCAAGGATGTCTGTATGCTTGACATGTGGAAAAGTAATATGCCGTTGAAAATTAAGAATTTTGTTTGGATGTGTTTTAGAGGTAGGATTCAGGTGGCGGTAGATCTTAAGGCGAAAGGCTGGCCGGGTGATCCTAATTGTAAACTGTGTGGGGAGCCTGAGACGGCAACCCATCTTATATTTGGTTGCCCATTATCCCATTTTTGCTGGTGGTGGATTAAAATGGCTTTAAACAGGGAGAGGGTTCCAGTAAGCTGTGATGACTTTCTGGAAATGGGTTTGGATAGACATGGCGGAAATAAGAATTTCCTGGGTTGGGCTCTGTTTGGCGTGATGGTGTGGACCATCTGGCTGGCGCGTAATGACTACGTGTTTAATAATAAGCTGTGTAGTTCCCCTGCGAATAACATTTATAAAACTGTTTCCCTCTTATCGCAGTGGACTCCCATGGTTTCGAACAAGCGTAAGAAGGATTGGAGCATCTGGCTGGATTGTCTCAAGTCGTCAACTAAATCGATGCATTTCATCCTAGCTAACCGAAGAGGAGTTGGTTAAGCTTAGTTTAGTTTCTGTTGTGTGTTCTGTGCAACTGTGCGTAGAGGTTTCCTCTTTTTAGTTGCTTTCTCTGGCTGTGGCCGGGGGTCGTTTTGGGTTGTGTTTGTAATAACTTGCTACGCTGGCTTTACCCAGTGGTGTTTGGTCCTACCTTGCTTTCAATAAAAAGCAGGGCCCTCTCAGGTCTTAGCAAGATGATCTAAAAAAAATAACCAATAATTTCACACACAAAAATGTGCACATCCTGCAGTTATGCCATGGACATTGAGACGAGATGTCCTACCGACTAATGGACTAATCTGTTAGATTTTGGGCCCATTTGGGCAGCCCAATAAAAATTCCTGAAAATCTCAAATTGGCCCATGTGCATGGCAGAATTTTGGTGGTGCAAAGTGGTGCTAAACTTTAGTCCCACATTGCTAGTTGAAGGAGACAAACACCACCTTATAAGGTGGAGTGTTGTACCACTTGGTGTGCTAGTTGAGAACAGAAGGCTCTCTCGTGCGCACTCCTCCTCCTCCTCCTCCGCCGCCGTCCGTCCGTCTCGTCACGACACGCCGCGGGTTGCGGGAATGAGCCGATGCCTATATTTTTGCTGTTCAGGAAAATCGAGTCGTGTTAGCGTACGTGTACAGCTTAGCCAATTCGGATCGCTACCGGATCGTGGGCTGCTGTAACCGACTCGAACGTGTGCGACGTGGCCGGCCCACGTTGTACCCGTTAGGGTTTTCCGAACCGCACTATATATTGCCGTGCACTGCGTGCGCCGTCACACACCGAACCAATCTAGGTTTTGCCAATCTCGTGCCTTGCGCCGCCACTGTAGTCTACTCCATCCCGTGCGCCGGCGAACGGGACAGCAGGTCTCCGGAACCGCCCGTCCTTGTGATCCTGTACGGGAGAGGGCGAATAAGGTTTTTGGGAAGCGCTCCGCGCGACTGCTTTCAAATTCTTCATCACGGCTCGACTTCCTGGACGATCTCCGGGTCCGCGGGCGACTCGTCTCCAACATCGTCTTCTTCGAGCTGCTACTGTCGCCGCTCAAGCTGCTGCCGTCGCTGCTCCAACGACTACTTCATCTACAATCGTTCGGTACGTTCGTCACACTGTGGTTGAGGCCGGACAAGTTTACCGGTGTGGACTCTAAGAGATGGCAGTACAAGACCACACTGTGGTTGCGATCTCTGAAAGTGTTCGAGTCTAGTGAGGGTTTACCTGAAGGAACTATATCTGACGAGGATCAGAACAAGTTCAAGGAAACCAATACTGCCTTTGTGGGACTCGTTCTGAGTGCTCTTAGCAACAAGCTGTTTGATGTGTACATGCACATTACAGATGCCAAAGAGCTCTGGGAGGCACTGAACGCTAAGTTCGGTGTAGCAGATGCTGGCAGTGAACTGTACATCATGGAGAGCTTCCATGACTTCAGGATGGCTTACAACCGTTCTGTAGTCGAACAGGCTCATGAGATACAGTGCATTGCTAAGGAGCTTGAGCACGCTAAGTGTGCCTTACCTGACAAGTTTGTGGCTGGATGCATTATTGCAAAGTTGCCCTCTTCATGGAGGAACTTCGCCACAACTCTCAAACACAAGAGACAGGAGATATCGGTTGAAAACCTGATAGCGTCTCTTGATGTTGAGGAGAAGGCTCGGGCTAAGGACACTGCTGAGAGAGGTGGTGAAGGTCAGTCTAGCGCTAACATGGTGCAGAAGAACTTTCACCATGGCAAGAACAAGGTAAAGAGCAAGCCTTCCTTCAACATGTCTACCAAGACTACTTCTTTCAAGAAGAAGAAGAAGATGCTGAACAAATCTGAGCTAAAGTGCTACACTTGTTTGTGGACTGCCCAGATCGTGCAGACAAGAAAGGGAAGGCGTCAGAGCATGTCAACGTCGTGACCGCTAGCAATGCTGATGGGTACGGTAATTTACCGACTGTGCTTTCAGTATTTCAATCTCCATGTTGGTGGATTGATACGGGTGCTAATGTTCATGTATGTGCTGACATCTCTATGTTCACTTCTTATCAGGTCGCAGATTCAAGCGTCTTAATGGGGAATGGATCACATGCTTCTGTTCGTGGTGTTGGCACGGTAGATCTGAAGTTTACTTCGGGGAAGATCGTGCAGCTGAGGAACGTGCAGCATGTCCCTACTATGAACAAGAATCTTGTTAGCGGCTCCCTTCTATGCAGAGATGGGTTTAAATTAGTCTTGGAGTCCAATAAAATAGTTGTGTCAAAGTTTGGACAATTTATTGGTAAAGGGTATGAGTGCGGAGGCTTGTTCCGCTTTTCATTATCGGATTTTTGTAATAAGTCAGTAAACCATATTTGTGGCAGTGTGGATTCGGATGCTAATGTTTGGCACTCTCGTTCATGTCATGTTAATTTTGGTTTAATGAGTAGACTTTCCAGTTTGAGTTTAATTCCTACTTTCACCATTGCCAAAGGTTCTAAGTGCCATAGCTGTGTGCAATCTAAGCAACCTCGAAAGCCTCACAAGGCGGCCGAGGAGAGAAACTTGGCACCTCTAGAACTCGTACATTCGGATCTATGTGAGATGAATGGCGTGTTGACAAAAGGTGATGAGAGATATTTCATGACTTTAATCGATGATGCTACTAGGTTCTGTTATGTATATTTGTTGCACACTAAAGATGAAGCTTTAGACTACTTTAAAATTTATAAAGCTGAAGTAGAAAATCAATTAGAGAGAAAGATCAAACATCTTAGGTCAGATCGTGGTGGCGAGTATTTCTCCAACGTATTTGATGAATTCTGTGAGGAACATGGTATTATTCATGAGAGGACGCCTCCCTATTCTCCCCAATCAAACGGGGTTGCCGAGAGGAAAAACCGCACGCTGACTGATGATGACGTGAAACACACGTTCGTTGGGAGACCCCAAGAGGAAGGTATGATGTAGTCAGCAGCAAGTTTTCCCTCAGAAAGAAACCAAGGTTATCGAACCAGTAGGAGCAGCAACTCTTCAGAAGGTTGTCAACGGCGCCAGAAAAATAGCTGTCGCAGGGAGTCTGGACTGTTGACGTGGAATCTGCACACAACACAATCAAACTACTTTGCCCCAACGAAACAGTGAGGTTGTCAATCTCACTGGCTTGCTGAAAACAAAGGATTAAACGTATGGTGTGGAAAATGAGTATTAAATTGCAGAGAATGAAAAAGGAACAGTTTGCAGTTTGTGGTTGTTTAATCAGTGTAAAAGAATGGACCGGGGTCCACAGTTCACTAGTGGTGTCTCTCCATAAAAGATAACTAACATGTTGGGTGAACAAATTACAACTGGGCAATTGACGAATAGTGAGCGCATGACAATCATATACATGACATGTTGACTACTATGATATTTAATTGGGCATTACGACATAATACATAGATCGTTATCCAACAGCATCTATGACTAATAATCCACCGCCGGGTTGTCATCCGAGTCCCCCGTTGGTTTTAAGTTGCAAGCAACGGATAATTGCATTAAGTAAAGTGCGTAATGTAAACAAACACATATGCCCGTGGACATAGCATCGTTAGGTTATCCCAAGTGGCAACAGCACATCCACAACCTTAGAACTTTCTGTCACTGTCCCAGGTTAAACGGAGACATGAACCCACTATCTAGCATAAATACTCTCTATTGGAGTTACAAGCATCTACTTGGCCAAAGCATCTACGAGTAACGGAAAGCATGCAAGATCTTAATTAATAACATATAGGATAGATTGATAATCAACTTGACATAATATTCAATATTCATCGGATCCCAGCAAACACAACATGTAGCATTACAATAATATGATCTTGATCATGTAGGGCAGCTCACAAGATCTAAACATGATGGCACAAAGTGGAGAGACAACCATCTAGCTACTGCTATGGACCCGTAGTCCAAGGATGAACTGCTCACGCATCACTCCGGAGGCAGGCATGGTGATGTAGAAGCCTCCGGTGACGATTCCCCTCTCCGGCAGGGTGCCGGGAAGAGGTTCTGAACCCTCCCGAGCTAGGGTTGACGACGGCGGCGTCTCTGGAACTTTTCGTGGATATTTGCTCAGGTACTTAGGGTTTTCGCGTCGGGGGGAATAAGTAGGCGAAAGGGCGGCGGCTGCGGACCTCCGAGGGGCCCACACCACCCCAGGGCGCGGCAGAGGGGGGAGCCGCGCCCTCCTGGCGTGTGGCCTCCTGGTGGCCCTCCTCTGCTGCTCCTTCGCTCCGTCAGGCGTGTTCTGGAAAAATAGGCACCCCCGTGTAGTTTCGTCCAATTCCGAGAATATTTCCAGACTAGCTTTTCTGGAATACAAAAACAGCAGAAAACAGGAACTGGCACTTCGGCATCTTGTTAATAGGTTAGTCCCAAAAAATGTATAAAAGTGATATAAAGTAGATGCAAAACATGTAGCAATTGGTATAAAACAAGCATGGAACATCAAAAATTATAGATACGTTTGAGACGTATCAACTGACTTGGTGAACGCCATGTTGGACACTGCTGGTTTATCTAAGGCATGGTGGGGGGAGGCTTTGTAGACTTCGTGTCATGTCCTGAATAGAGTTCCTAACAAGGATAAAGAGAAGACACCTTACGAGGAGTGGTCTGGGAGAAAACCATCACTTTCTTATTTTCGTACTTGGCGATGTTTGGCGAAAGTCAATGTTCCAATTCCTAAGAAACGAAAACTTGGACCGAAGACAGTGGATTGTGTCTTTCTAGGTTATGCTCAGCGGAGCATTTTCTATTGATTTTTAGTGGTTAAATCTGAGATACCTGATATGCATGTTGATACTATTTTGGAATCTCGTGATGCAACATTTTTTGAGAACACGTTTCCTATGAAGGATATGCATAGCATTGCTAGAATTTCTTCTGAGATATTTGCTGAACCTAGTACATCTGTTGATCATTCTAAACAACCACTTGTTGATGAAGTCCTTGAGAAGGATGACAATGAATCAGCTCCCAAGAGGAGCAAGAGACAGAGGACTGAAAAATCCTTTGGTGATGATTTCATTGTGTACCTTGTGGACAATACTCACACGTCCATTGCAGAGTCATTTGCATCTCCTGATGCTGATGACTGGAAAGAAGCTGTCCATAATGAGATGGACTCGATTCTTTCTAATGGAACTTGGGAATTATCTGAACGACCCTACGGCTGCAAACCTGTGGGTTGTAATTGGGTGTTCAAGAAGAAGCTAAGGCCTGATGGTACTATTGAGAAGTACAAGGCACGGCTTGTAGCCAAGGGCTACACCCAGCGCGAAGGCGAAGATTACTTTGACACCTATTCACCTGTTGCTAGACTCACCACCATTCGAGTACTACTTTCCCTGGCTGCCTCCTATGGTCTTATCGTTCATCAAATGGACGTAAAGACAGCTTTCCTTAACGGAGAGTTGGAAGAGGAAATCTATATGGATCAGCCTGATGGGTTTGTAGTAAAAGGTGAAGAGAGAAAGGTGTGCAAATTGTTAAAATCTTTGTATGGGCTGAAGCAAGCACCTAAGCAATGGCATGAGAAGTTTGACATAACTTTAACTTCTGCAGGCTTTGCCATTAATGAGGCTGATAGGTGTGTATATTATCGCCATGGTGGGGGCGATAGTGTTATATTATGCTTGTATGTTGATGACATACTGATTTTCGGTACAAGCATGATAGTGATAAATGAGGTCAAGTCTTTCCTGTCAAAGAGCTTTGATATGAAAGATCTGGGACAAGCGATGTGATCCTGAACATTAAGCTGATTAGGGATGACAGTGGGATTACGTTAACGCAATCACACTATGTTGAGAAGGTCTTGAGCCGCTTTGGTTATATAGACAGCAAGCCTTCTCCAACACCCTATGATCCCAGTGTGACACTCAGAAAGAACAAAAAGGAAACGAGAGATCAATTAAGATATTCTCAAGTGATCGGTTCACTCATGTACCTTGCGAGCGCGACGAGACCTGATATCTCTTTTGCTGTGAGCAAGTTGAGCAGGTTCATGTCTAACCCGGGTATTGATCATTGGCATGCACTTGAAAGGGTCATGCGCTATCTGAACGGTACAATGAGTTATGAGATTCACTATTCAAGGCACCCTGCGGTGCTTGAGGGATACTGTGATGCGAACTGGATCTCAGATGTTGATGAGCTCTACGCCACAAGTGGATATGCATTTATTTTTGGAGGTGGCGCAGTGTCATGGAGGTCTTGCAAACAGACCATTTTGACGAGCTCTTGATGGACTTGCCGGTGGTTGAGAAACCATTACCGCCCATCCTTATGAACTGTGATAACCAAACGGTTATTACGAAAGTGAACAGTGCTAAGGATAATGCGAAATCATCAAGACACGTCAAGAGACGCTTGAAGTCTGTCAGGAAAATGAGAAACTCCGGAGTAATAACTGTTAGTTATATTCAAACAGACAAAAACCTGGCAGATCCCTTTACGAAGGGACTATCACGTAATGTGATAGATAGTGCATCGAGGGAGATGGGGTTGAGACCCGTGAGTGTTACACCATAGTGGTAACCCAACCTTTGTGATCGGAGATCCCGTGAATTAGGACCTGGAAAGAACAAGCTAGTGGTTTAACTGAGGAGAGTTATTTTGTAACCCTCTCCGTGGGAAGATGCATAACTCTCACATTCTGTAAGGCAGGTTGACAATATGACTTAATGTGTTTATGTTGGCTATTCGTAGCAAAGGTGCTATCCTACAGAGCGACCTTGAAAAAACACACCTATATGAGTCCGACTGTTAAACGTCGCAGTCTACGAGATTTGGGTGATCTCTAGTAAGCTCATGAAGAGACCAGGGAGTATGACGCATATGCTCCACCCGCGGGGTAGGCTACTGGCAGCCACGTACTGGTTATGACTTTGAGTGAAGTCTATTGGCACCAAACTTGCAACTCAAGGTTCGTCCATTGTTCAAGTTGCTGGTAGATGTAGCTTGAACCTCTAGGCGGAAGTTCAACTTAACAGTCTCTGCTGAAACACTGATATATAAACAAAAAACGAGGTTTGGCAAAATCTCTAAATGGGAATTTGAAATCTGGTGGGGGATTGTTAGATTTTGGGCCCATTTGGGCAGCCCAATAAAAATTCCTGAAAATCTCAAATTGGCCCATGTGCATGGCAGAATTTTGGTGGTGCAAAGTGGTGCTAAAGTTTAGTCCCTCATTGCTAGTTGAAGGAGACAAACACCACCTTATAAGGTGGAGTGTTGTACCACTTGGTGTGCTAGTTGAGAACAGAAGGCTCTCTCGTGCGCACTCCTCCTCCTCCTCCTCCGCCGCCGTCCGTCCGTCCGTCTCGTCATGACACGCCGCGGGTTGCGGGAATGAGCCGAGCCGATGCCTATATTTTTGCTGTTCAGGAAAATCGAGTCGTGTTAGCGTACGTGTACAGCTTAGCCAATTCGGATCGCTACCGGATCGTGGGCTGCTGTAACCGACTCGAACGTGTGCGACGTGGCCGGCCCACGTTGTACCCGTTAGGGTTTCCCGAACCGCACTATATATTGCCGTGCACTGCGTGCGCCGTCACAAACCGAACCAATCTAGGTTTTGCCAATCTCGTGACTTGCGCCGCCACTGTAGTCTACTCCATCCCGTGCGCCGGCGTGCACCGGCGAACGGGACAGCAGGTCTCCGGAACCGCTCGTCCTTGTGATCCTGTACGGGAGAGGGCGAATAAGGTTTTTGGGAAGCGCTCCGCGCGACTGCTTTCAAGTTCTTCATCACGGCTCGACTTCCTGGACGATCTCCGGGTCCGCGGGCGACTCGTCTCCATCGTCGTCTTCTTCGAGCTGCTACTGTCGCCGCTCAAGCTGCTGCCGTCGCTGCTCCAACGACTACTTCATCTACAATCGTTCAGTACGTTCGTCACATTCCGATGACTGTGTTTGTAGATGTCTGGCTGCTGTACATGTTAATTAATACGTCTAGTATTTTCGAGTTTAACATGTTAGTAGCTGTTGCGATCATGTTTACTATTCTGGAATTAATCATGAAAATTATGCCTAATATTCCAACATAATCGTCTTGATCGTCCACGCCCATCATCCTCATCATCCCTGTCACCCCAGTACCCCACTACTCATCCTCGTACTTGTCACTGGCATGGACATCCTCTTCGTTGCAGCTCTCGTTATCGTCGTCCTCTTCGACGATTCCACCAGCAGGCCAGCTGAGGCAGCGGTGGCAGGGTCTTGGTGGATATGAGCTGGAACTCTGGGTTTTGGTGGGTTTTCACTTCCAGTGTGCAAATTTTACATATTACATGGGCAGATAGGAACCTGCGTATGCGAAAGTGTGCAAATTTTACATATTACATGGGCCGCTTGGAACCTGGGTATGCGATGGTTCAAAGTGTTCCACCAATTCTACGATAGTTCTATCCATGCCCGCTCTGCAAATATCAGTTAAAATGTATCCAACTTCTGCAAAATCGAACGCAGTTCACAGTACGGTAACTTAAATATGCTCGTAAATATTCAGACACAAAAAAATCGACACGAAGGACACAGAAATACAAACATTTTGCAATCCAGATGCACATTCATTCAGAGACATTAGACACAAACATGCAGAAGTGGTACCAGGACTGACTAAAGATAAGGAGGAAGACTCTTAAAGAAAGGACTACAGACAGAAACTGAATTACAAGCTTGAGTACTAATGAATAGTTCGGCTAGACATGGGAACAAGATTAAAAGTTTAAAACACACACTACTAAATAGAACGAAGGCAGCGTTCTAAAACCAGGAGATTAACATCTCGCATGTCATCACATCTTGAAACCCAAATTCTAGGGAAGGTTTTTCCGGAGATATTATTGTGGAGAGAATTCTTCTGCATATATCTTCTCATGGGCATTGAGATGACGCATCAATCCTCCTCCTCATCCTCCACCTTAATCCTCCTCCTCATCTTTTTGTTTTGAACAACCTCCTCCTCCTCCTCCTCCTCTGCTTCCTCTTCCTCCTTATCATTTTCACCCACCTGCAGCCCAAACATGGACTCATCGATTTTAATGCTGACCACAGCATCGGGTTCTTCACGGGGTAGCACACACAAAAATTGCCTTGCTTCATCACAGGGTCTTATTACCAAACTTGAGCTCCGACGAGAGAATGTCACCGTGACCTTGAACCATCTTCGATGAATTTCGGGCCGGACACAAACAAAGTATATTGCACGGTGCAAGGACCCGGCTGGTGATACCACGTCAAACAGAAAGAGAGAAATGAATTTGGGTTCCATAATGCAGAGAATTTGAGAGCCCGTCTGGACCTGAATGTCAGATGGTACGGAAATTTTAATCGGTGTTTTTGGCAACTTGTGGAGGGTGGTGAGATGGTCCAGGAGCGCCGTCGTCGGTGCGACAAAGCCGCAGCCGGAGACCGGGCAGACGCGTGGCCCACGCTCACACGCCCTCGCGTGTGTGTCGTGGTTGTGGTAGCTGAACAACAACCCATTGCATCCGTACTTGAAACGAACCCCGATGTTGTCGAGGACACGCTCCATGATGTAGCAGCGCTGAGTGGCGGCACGCTCCGTTTCCGGTAGCTTCTCGCGGCAATGCGAGCAGATGGGTTTCCCCTTGGGACACTGAAATGTATCCAGAAAAACGTCTACTCGTTAATTCGTTGATCGAATGGACAAACCGCGAAGGTAGTGAATTATTAAACGTACCTGGAAAATGGGAAAGTTAAGTGGTGTGGAGCATATGGTGCAGTCGAAGACATTGTTCCGCACGACGACGCTGAGAGCGGACTCCATGCTTTTGCAGTGCTTGAGTTTGCTCAGACTAACTGAAACGCAGTTGAGTGACCCTGGACGGTCTCCCCTCTCCCGCAAGCAGAGAAGGCGATTTGTGCTCCCCCCTTCTGCTCCCACCTCGCCGCCGCGGATCCGCGCGATTCCTCGCCTCCGTCGGCCGCTCCGGCGGCGGGAGGGCGGGGAATCGCCGGATCCCGGCGTGTATATAGTGTAGGTAGTAGAAGGACCCCAGCCGGCGGTGTCTTGGTGGCGGAGGCTGCGTCGGTGTTGAGTTTGTGGATGGCGCTCGTCCCCTCCGGCAGTGGAGCTTTTCGGAGCTTCAAGGCGGAGCGCCGTCCTCTCCCTCGTGCTCGTGGCCCTCTGGGGTTGCCGTGTGCGGGGATCCCCCCTCCAGATCTTCTTGCGGTGGATCTGGTTGACGTTTTGGATGCAGCTGAAGATGGTGCGAGCGGCGCTGCGGGTGGAGCAGGTTGGAGGCCCCTCGGGGTTCGACCTTCGAAGACTTCCCGTCCGTCTGGGGGCGGCTTCCGATCCAAGGGTTCCAGGAAGTTGTGGCGGCGGCGCGTCTACGATACGACCTCTTCGCCGGCGACGTCGATGCAGGAAGACCGATGTGTAATCTCTATCTTCTGCTTGGTCTTTTCTGTCTACTCGCTGTAATCTTCATCTGTATCTCGCAAAAAAAAAAAAACTCTAGCAGCGCTTGCTGGCCGGGTACTATGCTTCTCAAGGAATCGGCACTGGTGATCCCCAATGTACCTGTGTGTATGTGTATATATAGATGTGGCAGTGGAATCGACCGAGCCTTTTAGGCCTTTACTGCCCCGCGCATGCGTGAGATTAATGGCGACGATAACAGTACCGAGGAGGTCAGGAGGAGGAAGCTGGTTCGCTTTCATACGGTTCTGAGGAAGAAAAAAACAGGCTCAATTAAGTTCGAGCGAGCAGTTACCAGCAAAATGCATGCGATGTCGCGCGTCTGTTTCCAACGAAACGATCGAGCTCCTCGTCTTCCCCCGACCTTTGGATGCATGCTTGTGGCGATCTCATCATGTGCTCTGCACTGCACGCCGACGTCACCAGTACGTGTTACTAGCGTCATGAAAACACGTCATTGGTATGGGTTAGCCGTTAGCCAATCAAATGGAATTGATCAAACAAATATAGTACGAATTTTAATCGAAAATGAACGGCAGCCTCTGCCAAAAGAATTCAAATCCAGGGCGGCGCCGCGCATGCATGCTAGAGAGTAATGATGACGGCAGTGCCGAGAGGAGGAGGAAAATGGACTGGTTTCACACGGATCTGATAGAACACCGGTGTTATGTTTGACCAGGCCGTTCCTGATGGCATGTACTCTACACTCTACTGGTGTCTTGAGCCAATTCCCAAGGCGAGGACAGTTAATTGCGGAATGCGGAGCTCGGACCTCTCCCTTCCCCCGTCTACAGTACAGAGGAAGGCGATTTGTGCAATCCCCCGCGTTGACCACCTCGCCACCGTAGATCCGCTCGATTCGCCTCCGGCGGCCGCTCCGGCGGCGGGAGGTTGGGGAATCGGCGGATCTCGGTGTGTACATAGTGTAGGTCGTCGTAGGTCGCTAGCCGGAGGCGCTGTGGAGATGGCGGCGTCGCCGGAGTGGCTTTTGCAGGTGGCTTCTGTCTCCTCCGTGGTGGGTGCTCCGGTGGAGCTCCGTCGCGGATCCGCCGCCCCCAGCGCACTCCCGGCTCGGAGGAGCCCCCGAGTGCGCTTTCCCCTCGCCGGTGGCCGTGTGACGGCGGCGCCGGGATCTGAAGACCTTGGTGGTGCTGCTGAAGTTGCCCATGCCAGCGACTCTTCGAGGTGCAGGATGGAGGTCCCTAGGAACCGAGGACCGTCGACTTCCCGCCTCCTGAGGGGTTCCTCCCGGTCCAAGCTTGGTGGAGGAGTGGAGGCGGCGCGCCGGCGGAGCGTGTTGCGCTGTGGAGAGGAAGCTGGAATCCAGAAGGACTTTCCTGTAATTTTCCTTTGTTTCTGGGTTTTTCTGTAAGGAACTTGGTGTAACTTTGTCAGTTTCACCCTCGCAAAAAACAAATTGCGGAATGCGGAGAATCATTTCGTTTCGACTTCAAGAATACGATTTGAACGTCAGCATGCATGCCGTGCGATTTGAACGTCAACAGAATTTAGGCTACAGTACGCTTTAGAAAAATGCTAAGAAAACCTTGGCGCCGTACTGGACAACTTAGGCTCCATTCGTGTTGCCGACCTCAGGGGACATATTTGAAAATAGTTTCCGTGAGCGCCCAGATACGTTATTTGCTTGCGAAAACTGTCATATTTGGCAAAAATACCAAACTATAGCAATTGCTAAAAAGTTGTGCCCTACCTCTCGTTGTCCCGTTGACGTGTGGGTACATGTACGTGTGTTGTGTCTATCTACGTGTGTGTTGTGAACTATATGTTCCTCTCGTCGTCAATATTGGGGGAGCTCGGTTAATGTGGAGCCACCGCAACTGAATCCTCCTTACAGAGGGCATCCCATTCGGTGCCATAGTCGCCAGCCATTGGAGAGGACAAGGATGTGAGAGGCACATACCGGAGAGGGGAACGGACGGAGAGCTGAGCGGAGTGCACTGTGAGGATTGACTAGAATTTGGTAGGTTATGGGTGTGTGCGACGGGGTGAGTTTTATGTGGGGACGGACGCGGACCATGCTCAGCCGATCTGGCGTGTGGCGATGGCACGCATGTCCTTAACGCCTCCCCACCAGCACCACACATATGGACTGAGTTTGGGGGAGGCGGTTAGGTTGAACATTTTTTGTCTGCATGACTGTCTGACCGGACATATGGTGGGGACTGGGAATAGAGGTGTCAGTTGGAGATGCTCTATGCCTACCAAACACACCCGAGCGCTATTCATTCCCCCTCGATTGTATGTGTAGTCACTACTCACTAAAATTCGATAATGTTTATAACAAGATTAATCCAAAATTGTAAAGGTTGATAATTTGTTACAAAAGTTGGGTGAAACTTTACATGACTAATAAAAAAATACGTATTCTTTTACGTAATGGAAGAAGTAGTAGTAGCAAGCTCGCTCAAGACGATGTTTGTTGAAGTCAAACCTGCCCGGCCTTGTTCCTTCCCAAGATGATGGATACAGATGCTGCGACAGAAGCTTGCGACCGAGCAGGGAATCCACTGCCGGGCGCATGCTCCATTGCTGCATTGTTTGCCTGTCTACTCGACAATGACTATGCATGCTGGATTTACCCGTAGGCCTCTGATCAGTCGGCAAGGCAGGGTCGACACTTAATCTACTGACGATGAAGCTTGCGAGCAGGGAGGACAGGCGCGTACGTTAATCCACTGCCGGGCGCATGCGCATGCTGCATTCTTTGCCTTAGTAGGCATGCTGCATTTACACAGTCGGTTCAGTGCATTTACATGCAGCATGGGGAAGGAACACCAAGATTGCGAGGAGAGATCTTCCGGTGGTGTACAAGTTAAGCAATCAAGGTCATAGACGTTGGCTCTGGTACTGCTCTTGATCTTCTTTGAACACAAATGCGAAAAGAGTTATTTACTGGTCTAGTAGTAGGTTTCACTCTACCAGCTAGTATAGCTGTTCGCCGAAACGTCCCGTCACTCATACTGACAAAGTTGATACTCCCTCTGTTTTTGTATACAAGGCCACAAACTCATATTTCAGATACCAAGGTAAAAATTAAACTAATTAATGCTTGTTTAAATCGTTGGCAAAGCAAACTTATTTAGCCTCGTTTGCTGGGTACAAAAATATGCAGTGTCCTGTCCCGGCCAGCAACGGACGAAATCGGACGATCCAGAATCAGCACGGACGAAATCGGACGCCTCTCCTACGTCAAGCTTTTCGTCCGTCGTCCATCGCGCGCCTCTCGCGCAGCGTTTCGTTGGTCAATCGTCGCGTCTCCTTAATTAGCGGTAATAACGCACCTCCCGTCGTCCGAGTTACTCCTTGCCCGATGCAACCTTATCCCCTCCCGTCCCCTTTCCTCAGATACAGTAAATCAGAGCGAATCCACAGGCGACCACCGAGGAACCCGGCGATTTCGGGTTCCTCCTGTCCGTCGTCGATGCTTCCACGGCCTCCGCCGCCTCTGCACTGGCTGCTAGCCGGAGCCCTCCCGTCGTCGATGCCACCACGGCCTCCACCGCCTCTGCTGACAACCCAGATCTCGTGATCAATCCCCTCCTCTGCACGGATATCTAGGAGGACACTGAGGAAATCGGACCTTCTCGCCCGTCATGGACAACTCCCTCCACGCGTCCCGCTCCCACGGAACCAATTCACCGGCTAGGCATGGTGCCACTGCTGCATGCAAGGTATATAATCTTGAGAAATTGGACATGTGATTTCACGTACCAGTAGTGGATTGGATATGCAATATCTGGTAGTTTTTCAATTGATCTTCTAATCATGCATGCTTAATCCCCCACTTCTTGGTATGCTCATTAGGACGATTCTCAGGAAAAGGAGCTGCTCGCCGCAGCTTGCAAGGTACACGGGCGAGTCCAGCGTCCACAACCTTCTGCTAGGATCCGTTTTCTTGAACTTGTTCGGTACGTAATTTGAAAATTGTGTATCCATTACGCCTCAAGTTCAGTATCTTAGTGCCTGCTGCATGTAGGATGAGTCATGATTATATATTTTGCCTGCTGCATAAAACAAATTCTCGTGTTTTCTGTATCTAATGTGAATGATGCATACAAACAAATATATAAATATCTGAAAGATGTACTAAATTCTCACCTGACAGGTTCATGCTTCACGTGTTATACAAATTACACATTCATATATCGTCGTACTATAATTTTTCCGCAGTTCTTATACTTGATGGAAAAATTGAAGTTGGTTTGGAAGTTCTGTTTAGGCCAGGAAGTAAAGTTCTGTGTAGCTAGGTCACTTTTCTGAAAGAACATGCACCAGCTGCTTGACAGATTGTCACTTGTGCCACATTTTTAGATTTCCAATTGAAGACTGTAATGAGGAGAAGTCACGGTAAGCATCAAGAAAAATATCCTCAGTTGCACATTATTTGATTGCCTATTGAAGGTACGTATTTCTGGATTTTGTCTTCCGTTTTGCTTATGGAAATCGCTGTTTTATTAAGTGATGTGAGTATTTTTTGGAAGTTCCCTTTAGAAAGTTTTCTCGTGAAAATTATTCTTAATCTGCCTCCAATTCCCAAGTTCCTTTAAAAAGTTTTCTGATGAAATTCCTACTGAAACCATGCTCTTATATTTATCGATAGACTGTTGCTTTCTTGCTCCAATTCCCAAAGTTCATTTAGAAAGTTTTCCGATGAAATTCCTACTGAAAGCATGCTCTTATATTTGTGGATAGACTGTTTCTTCCTTGCTCACATTTCTAATATTAATTTTCTTTGCTTACTTTCCTGCATATTGTTGCATATGCAGCTTTAAAAATATGAGGGCAGTTTTTAAACTATGGGAATAGTATTTTATTGACAAAACACTAAGGCGCACTAATGTTGTAGCCGTACTGAAGCCTCCTATATATTTCATTTAAGAATATTGATTATCCAGCAATATATTTCAATAAAATGTCTTCATGGTTGCATTTAATATGACGACTATGACATGGATAATGTGTGGTTCGTTGTGATTCTGTCCTTTGACAAATATGTTGTTAGATGTTCTGACTATAATGGAATCATGGTTATCTGCTTTATTGTCACTTTGGTGATGTTTGTGCTTACAATGGGGTATCAAAGACAGCACATAATCTTTGTAAATGCTTAATTCGATTTATATTGGGTTTAGACTAATGATCTTTGTTGTCTTATGAAAAATAAATTATGTGGTTGCTTAACGGTAAAATGATAATGATTTGTGTTCTAAATTATGTGGTTGCTTAACGGTAAAATGATTTGTGTTCTCTAGACCCCTGGCCCCACAAAATTAAACTTTGAAGATCAATACCAAATTGTTGTCTTTTGGCCAGCGCCTACCTTTTTTGCTCGCCGAAAAGTTATGTATCTAGAATTTGGTATGCACCAACGTTTTGTGTGATAGAATCAGAGATTTGCATTATCTGTAGTATTCATTCTTCAGTTTATTCTCACATTCATGCCCATGATTTTATTTTAACCTTGAGGTGACTGGTTCATGAACCACAATGTAGAGAATGAATATTGGTATCTTTATTGTGTAGATGGCGACGTACAACAAGCCTATTTTACAGGACAAACCCTGCAGGACCAACCAGATATCGTGGCTCAAGTGTTCAGGTCCAACCTGAAGACGACGAAAGAGATGACGACGAAGAAGCATATCCCAGGTGTTCTGAAGGCGCACGTCCATGTGGTAGAGTTCTAGAAGAGGGGCCTCCCATGCTCAATTCATGTTAATGTAGTTGGACAACATTTCAGTTGTTTTCTTGATAATGATTAGTCTTTTAAAATATACATATCTGCATTTGAATGACTACTTGGCTATTTTTTCAATATACATAAATATATATGCGCACTTCACCGTATCCATCGCACAGACACCATCGCGGACGTCTCCTCCGCCTGCCCAGTCCTCCGGGAGCTCGGCCCTCATCGCAGCAGCCGTCGAGGAAGAGCCCTCATCGCTGCAGCCTGACACCTTCTCTTTCTAATACGACAAGGAAGAGGAGGAGCTGGAGATCTAGGGTTTCGATGAGGAGGTGGCGGCCACCGAAGCTAGGGCGTCCCCGGCTCCGGCGGCCGTGGGAAGGGGCAGGACACGGGAGCCGGGAGGACGCAATTTCGATCAGCCTCAAAAAGGTGTCCAAGTTACTGCCCGCCGACCGACGCCTGGGGGTTCATGTGATTTTTCTTCGAGATTTTCAGTCCATGGATTTTGCTACTCCGCTGCCGATTGCGTCCATAAAGAAATGACGTTTATTTCCGAGATTTTCGGGTTTACCTCTGCTGCCAGAGCATTTGCACCGAGTCTTGCTGTACTGCAATTTCCGATATTTGGTCTCTGATGTTCTGCTGCATCCTGCAGGTGTGCTAGAAGATGGGGCACAAGGCAAGGTTCAAGGGTGCGGTGTACATCGATTGCTCCACGAGGAGCTTGCTTTTCCAAGTCCTGACATAATATCTGTAATCAATGTTTATTTGTTGTTTGTTTGTGCATCTGTGATTTGGAAGGTATAAAAGCTCGATATAGTATAGTGATTTCAGTGCATGTACACATGGGTTTAGACTACCTGTTTTTTCCAGATAGTCCTCAGAAAATCTGCACTTATATTGAGCTAATTAAGTTGTCCGATGTTGATCGATGAACAACCACATATTATTTCCTCATGTTTTGGCACATATCTATACTTTTGAGTGCTTGCGCTTTCAAATTATCGTGTAGGGAACAATTTTGGATTTTGATTTAATTAATGGTGTCTTGCTAATTCTTTCAGGTGGATACACCATTTTAGACGGGGACAATTTTAAGTAGGAAGAGCTTCTTGAAGAGGATGAAATAATCCAGGGGTGCAGAGCACTTAACACTATACTAATTAATTTGTATTATTTTTCTTATTGAACGGCCTGCAGGGGATATCTAGAGTGACCGGGATATGTGGCGAGGCTACCGACAACAACACCTGGCATTAAGTTGAGGCCAGTGACATATGGCTGATATTACGTAAGTTTGTTTTCCAATCTTGGGTTCTTATGTTCAAATTCGTCTTCGTACAATCCCTTTCACTCGCGTCCCGCTCCCGATAGGCCGATAGCCACTGACACATCTACTGATTGATGGTTTTGTGTGAAATTGTCACACCTGTATCTCAAGATCGGGTCGTTACAGAAAAGCTTTCGGTTCAGTGTTTACCTTCTTATTGTACCATTTGTGACTCATTTAAATTCACTTTATATTCCTTCCTCTTAGTCTTTTCAAATGGTTACCTTTAGCTAAAGTGCTATCTACATTCTGGAATTGATCACAAATGTGGGTTCAGTAAATTTAAATATTACTATGCATGACTCAAATTTTTTCTGAGGAAAGCTTCTTGTAGGTCGAAAATAATCCTAACTATTAGATACAAATATTTTTTACTGTGCTTTCTTGTCATGTGTGGCTCAGCTATGCGTCTTTTTTGCGGTGAAATGGCTCAGCTATGCTAATGCAATACCTATGCAAAAATACCATTAGGAAGATCTTCGTTGATTGCAGTTGATCAGTTTATTGATTAGTGGATTTTTTATTTGAGGAAATTATTAGGAATAGTATTTGTTAAACTGTGTCGATATCGGGTGGCTATGAAACTTTAAATCAGCTGTGTGAAGTGTGACTGTACTTGCGTACTCCCATTTCCCTAAAACAATGCCTCGCTACCGCCCATCCTCCCCTTACTATATGGTTCTCCTCTGGCTGGATTTATGAAGAATGGTGCTGCAAGATGCTAAATGTAATGCAGAGAATTGTCTATTGCACCATGGTTCATGCAGAGAATTGTCTATTGCAGAGAAATGTCTATTTTACCTACCCATTAGTCAAACCTAGCCATTTCTCCTGAAGTAAGCGATGATTTATATGAGAGCTTGATTTTAAGTTTTAACATTTCGCATGCTGACAAAACGCACGTTTTCAGAAGTTTTTTTAGTCTTGCTTTTGAAATGATATAGCAGAAGATGTAATAAGTTCATCACAGGAAATATTCATACCGAGCATACCTTAATAAGATGAGCCTATGCATTACTTTAAGCCATCAATGCTATTCAATGTGTAATCGATACAAAATATAAGAGTCTACCTCCCTAATACTGTTTTCTCCAGGACAGGTATGTCGCTCCCTGAGCTACTTCTAGAAACACTCTTAAACTATTTACTTGTTGCACTTATAAAGGATGATAACATTATTGTTGTTGGGACTTTTACCAAGAGTAGTCTATACAAGGATGTACTCACGCCACGTCGTAGATATGTTACATAGCTTGAAAGAAGATGTTGTTTGTAATTTGTGTTCATGTTTGGTAAATAATTATGTATTTTATTTATGTAAAATATAATATAATATGTATAATAGTTTGATTCTCGTGTTTCCATTTTGTTCGTGGTCACTCTTCAATAGGTATTTCGTTGCAACGCACAGGAACCTTACCAATCGTGAATTGAAACATAAAGTGATAAAGTGCTTTATGTTCGTTAATATTGATGTTGAATAACTAAAATACGTATTCCCGTAGCAGCGCACGGGCATTCAACTAGTACAAGAGAAAATGTATATTTGGTAGTGGCCTTGTATATAAAAACAGAGGGAGTACCATAAGATCTCAAGGCAGTGAATTGAAAAACTGTCTATCGTGAACTTTTAGTAGCACATGCATTTGTACTCTTTTACATTTCCGCTGAGAACAACAAATGCAAAATGAGTTACTACTCCCTCCGTTCCTTTGATTAAGGCGTAAATTTTTCGGCGCGTTGAGTCAGAGAGCATGCAGTTTTTTCCGTGGTGCCCCTAGTTAATGGACCGTGGTGAATTTCGAGTTTAATTTTTTAATCAATCTCATCCGTTGAATGCCCAACCAAGGATGGATACAAGGGAGAACGGTGATTTGTCGCTCGAGCGACATGTCGCACGAAATCCCAAAAGAAACCTTAATGCATATGGGTGGCATATGTGGGTAATTTTTGTGAATTTTAGGGGTATTTTCAACGACGTACCAAAAGAAACCTTAATGCATATTAGGTATAGACTAGCAAAAATGCCCGTGCGTTGCTACGGTTTGATATTTATCAACCATGAAGAATTTAATAATATTTTGGTCTTCATTTTGATCCGGTTAGACAAGTTAGGAACCATTAAATGTAGAGGCAAAGAAGGCACACTCATGTCGTCTAGCGATGCCTCCTTTTCAACGGATAAAAAATAAATCATCGTGTGCAAAAAAACCCTAAAAATAGCTAAATCCAGTTTATACCACATGAGAATCTTATGTTTCACTATGATTTATGTTGTATACGATCAGAAACATGTTAGGTATAGCACCAACGCCTCCAATTTTAGTTCACCTTGATCTGGAGAAAGAAATCACAAAACATACCAAACCGTTTTTCTGACTTATGGGTGGCATGGTGGGTAATTATTGATAACTTTAAGGGCACTTTTTTGTTAACCAAACCAAACGGCGGAAGCCTTAGCGCTTTTATTATTAGGTATAGATTGATCTATTGGATGACTTGTATCCTAATAGGACTCGGGCGGCCGGCCGCCTAATCTGCACATTTTCTCGCGCACATGCAAAACAGCTGATCTCTATGACTTTAGGATGACTCCAACGGGGCGACCCATCGAGTCCGCGCGCGTCCGTCACTGTCCGCGCGAGCCAAAAACACGGCCCAACGGGGCGACGCAAACGGACCGCGGTCCGTTTTTTGGTCCGCCGCGACGCATTCCTGGCCCAAATTTGGGCCACCGATGCGTCGGGCCCGGACGCTCGCGGACCGTTCCTGCATCCTCCCCGTGTCCGCCCTGGCCCCGCGTGTCATCGTCTACAATGGCCACCTACCCGCAATAACTGTGGACGGTGGAGCTGTATAAATCGCGCCGGCCGGCCAAACCCTAGGGCACACACACAAACCCTAGCACTCCTCCCCAATCGCGCCGGCCGGCCAAACCCTAGCCACGGCGGCCACCATCTCCAAGCTCAGATCCACGCGCCGGAATGGATCCGCCGCAGCCGCCGCAGCATCTGGTGGACGAGGTCGAGCGAGCGCGTATGAGCGCGCGCGGGCGCTATCGCGGCAGCTTCTCGCGCTGGATGGCGACCAGCCCGGCATGATTCCCCAGCCGCCGCGTCCACGCCTGACGGACGCCCAGAGGAGTGCGGTGGAGGCGGCGTTCGCTGACTGCGTCGACAGCGACGAAGAAGAGTACGCCGCCGGTGTCGCGGCGGCCGGTGTCGCGGGGGATGGCCCTGGGCTGGCCATGGCCGCGATGAAGGAAGAGCCAGCAATTCCGTTGCAGAACGGGCATGCTGCGTGACGTTCCTCAAGGCCGGAGCCCCTCTTTGATCTTCCCCCTTGCCGGCCGGTGGTCGGTTATTAATTTTCTTCAAGTTTAGGTTTAGGTTTTAGGGTTTAATGTTAGGAGGAAGTCCTAGATTTACTATGTAATTTTAGTTTCTAAAAATGTAATCCTAGTATTAAAAAAAAGTTTGGGGAAAAAATGGCAAGCGGACTCAATGCGTCGGCCCCGTTGGGGACACTGGCCAGAAAGGGGCAGACATGGGCCGAACGCGCGTCCGTTTCCCGACCCAAACGGACAAAACGCGGACCAAACGCGCGTCCGTTTGGGTCGCCCCGTTGGAGTCATCCTTAGCTGGAGAGCCGGCCCTCTATTACTCTACCCACATGCAGACATGCTTCCCACATGTCGTAAGATAAATCCTACTCCCTCCGTTCCAATATATAATACTAGAAGATACCCCGTGCGTTGCAGCGGGATCACTTTAGAAACTATATTGTGTAAACAAAAGGGTATAAAAGTTATGACATATTATGTTCTCGAAATGAAAATGTAGAAATCAATTGGTCATAGTCGATATACTAAATTTCATAGACATGAAATGTGTGTATTATAAATTATTGATGTGAAGTATTAGATGGTTGGAGGAAAGTATGATGTGTATCTTGCATGTGAATATTAATAATAAATATTAGTGGAGATGACATGGACAATTGATTAGCTAATAGCATGGATGATGTGGATAGGTTGCATGTTTAGATAGGAAAATAATTAATACACTTAGTGGGGTTTTGCTTTATAAGAGATATAGATAAGATGTTTTAGCTATACAATATGTTGTCTAGACACATACTTAAATGATTGTACATACGTACTAAATTATGTCTAAATACATCTACATATATGTGAATGTGGACAAATGTTAAAACATCTTATATTTAGGAACGGAGGGAGTATGTGAGATTAATCCAAGTTTTGTGTCACTCCAAAAGCACAGCGCCGGTAACAGGTTCCTGTTTTAGGTTCCTGTTTTTTTACTAATTCAACCCGTCCTAATTTCTCTATAATACACCACGAAATCTATATAAAGATCTATTTCACTGCCTCTGATTATTTACCAACATGGGAACGCAAAGATACATGGTTGGTGGTATATATGTCACGGGGCTTTTACGTATCTATCAGAGATTGATCTATAGCTTATAGGACGTGTGTTGAATTCTTTGGTCTCTGGCATACTGACATGGTAACACCACCTTTTGGGAAGATTTTCCCCTCTGGCAGTGCAAGATGATTGTTAATTAAATCCGTGGATCTGATTTTTGGAAGAAGAAGCAGAGGAGATTCATAATGTGTGGTGTCACGTGATCATCCAACCCGACGACACTGCAAATTGATCATGTATTTGTCCCTCTGCTTTGCAAAAAGAAGAAGAAAACGAACTTCGATCTCCACGATTGCTACTCTTGGACTATAAATCCATCGTTTTTTGAGATGTGGATTGTTAGTGTTTCGATACATACAATGGAAGATAGTCATTAGTATATAGTAGTTCATCTAAATTTGAGATAGTCGTTCATGTTGCTATGTAAACTGCAGTTATCGCATACGAGTCTCTAATTCGCTTGGACATTTACAAACTGGTGCGGCAGTACAGAAAATGATGCAGGGTTGCACAGGTAAAGAACGGGAGTCGACATGTACAAGTCCGTGCAGCAGGAACATAAAATCATCTAGCACAATGGTGAGTCATATTTTCTTAAATTTGTTTTTCTCACTTACCATTTGGAGTGTTCTTAGAAAAAAAACTGATGGAATATGAATTAGTACATGTGTTGTAACAGGTATTCACAAAAAACAAGTGAGATTACAATAATGCAAATAGTTTTGTATTGGAAAAGTAATGCTTCAGTTTATAATGTTTTACTCGTAGTTAGCTTCATCAAATCATTGTCATTGTGTTATCCCATGAAGCGGTGTCAAATAAATTTCCGATGTCTAATGTTTCACACAGAATTAGTTTCTTCGGATCATAAACATTGTATTATCCGGCCCATGGAACTGTGTCATTGATTTTCCAATCTATTACTAAGTAATGTACTTTATCTCTGTTGAATGTGACTTTTTCCTTTGACATAAGGTAATAATGTATTGCCCATATATAATGAAATTATCTAATGTAACATTAAAAAAATCTACCTACTGTTTGATTGTGCTGGGAAGTTGATAAAAAACAAATATGTAGTTATTGATCCGGTGGACCCTCTTTAAGTAATGAAGCAAAATTATTACATTGTTTATTATACTACATATTTTATTGATTGAACCCTTTCTCATGCATGTACCGCCAGGGTCGATATGGTAATTCATATCTCGATGGTAAAATATCGAGAGTTCCTCTTATACATTAAATAGTGTAACACTGACAAGTATATATCCAAAATAAGATGATCATGTATGACTAGAAAATATTCCTACATAAGAAAATTTGCATACATATTATAATATTTAATGTTCAGTTTGCTATAAAAAAAATCAATTAGGTTGTAGGCAATCAGAAAGGTGACAACAAATGAAGTTGGTCAAGGCACACATCCTCAATTGTTGGTACCTATTTGCAGTATTTACAAGTTATTTTAGGGTTGTTATTAATCATGGTCCTAACTTTGTTACATGGGATTTGGGACTTTATGAGCCTTTTTGGAAGAGATCAGGTCACTTGGTATATATAAAGATATGACATGCTTGGAGGATTTGAGCAAGAACATATGCCTTAGGAAAGAGAACAATGACAGAGGAGATTCGAAGTATATTCCTAAGATTTAAATTGTCATGGTCGTTGGGATGAGGATAGGGGTAAGCCTTGCCGACAAAGACCACACATCTTCTCCTCCATAAGTATCTATTAAATTTAAACAAGCATGTCCGCCTTGCGCTTCCATTTTCCTTAAGACTAGCCATAGTGGGAAGTATCATACACTAGTATCATGCATATAATACTAGTCTATGTTACTACTTCCATAGTGGGTAGTAACATATATGTGGTATCATATAGCAGCGTATTTATTAGCATGCACACTCATCTTGTCTTGGAATCCGCTATGTTACGGTATCTACCTATGATACCACCATGACCTCTCTCATCATTAATTGCAGTGACACGTCATCTTTTTGCCAACGCGGCATGCATGATACTACCTATGATACTCACACTATGGCTAGTCTAAGGGTCTACCTACCATCTACTCCACTTAGGCTGAACATTTTTTTTAAGGAAAAAACTTATACATAATCTCAATATACAAGTGAACCTAACAAACTGTTTTTCACATTCATAAGCAAAGGATATAAAATTTATGTTCACACGTGATTAAAAACGTAGTAAAGAGAAAATTCTTTTGGGTAAATCCATTTAGTCGAGATTATGTTTGGCGATTGCAAATACCTTATATTTAATTTACAACGAGCATGCCAGTAAATTGCATTACATGCATTTTTTTTATAAAAATATGGTCCGATTGTTATTGTGAGAATTAATCTTAGAGCAAGTCTATGCTTTTTTTGCCGGATACATGAATCGATAGAACCTGATTAATTCGTCTCTATAATAATGCACAAAACGACCGAAGAATAGAGTTTTAGATCACTCTAGCACAGAACAAATAATTTTGGTAGTGCGCTCGCAATGCCAGACCTAATTAATTATGTAAACAGACATTCAGAAAATAAAGGTCAATGTCAGTAGACGTTTCTATTTATTTTTAATTCCTAGCAAGATAATCCATACAAAACAAGATGTGAAAGTGACACCTTAAGAAATTGTAGTGCAATGAAAGAGTATTAAACAAAAAGAAAAATGTCATGATAATAAAAAAAGAATTAAATATGATGCCCTCACAAACTAAAAGAAAATGTGTGTTCACGACGTATATCTATTATCTATCATTTACTAAAGACAATATACATATGTCTAAGATCTCTAAATAGACCACCAAACGTTATAAGACACATAATTTATATTCAAATTATTTTCATGGTTCGGTATCAAATTTGCGATTGGGATTTAACAAAAACAGATTAATTGTCATCTAACTGCGTAATCCGTTTGACACTATCTTTATTTTGTCAACTAAAACGTTTGACACGACATATGTTACAGTATGGGCCGGTTGTGATATACTGAAAACCCTCCGTCTCCGAGCATTGCTCTTCCTCGGATCCGGCGGCACCGCTTGGAGGAAAGATAGAGGGGTTGCTCGGCTTGTACATAGTGGGTGTAGTTCTCTTGGTGCAATGCTAGAGTTCGGATTTATAATGCCTCTGGATTGGGCTTCTCTTTATCGATTCGCTGCTCCAGAGGTTGGAGTTGAGAGCGATGGGGTGGGCGATCGTTCCCTTCAATAAGGTTGTGGCCTATGGCCTGCTTGATATTGACCCGATGCGCTCAGGAGCTTCTTCCGGCAACGCGGTTTTCCCACAACTAAGAGGATCTCTACCGCTTATCACCGTTAATTTTGCATCCAACGAATCATATTATTCCTACTATTTTATGTGTTAAAAAACTAAAAAATATGTTAATGCGTGGTTTTAATTTTTTTGTCAAGGCATGCACAGAAAAATTAAAGTTAGTACGTGAATCTAAAATTTAAATTAAATAAATCCATCAATTATTGATAATTTATTGACATTTGAAAGTTCGTTGATAAATTTGTTGCACGAATCTTGATGAAATGAAAGGTGTGGATAGTTGGTGGGAATCATCGTAGTTGCATTTTTGTTGTTCCGGCCTGTCATCTCCTTTTGTCTCTTGGCATCAGGGGTTTAGAGGCCATATGGTGACCTTTTGTCTCTTGGCATCTCTCTTCAACTCTCGCCGGCCATCTCCTTTCACCTAAAATGTTGCGTAGATGCTAAATCCTCCACCGCTAGAGCTAACTAGTACTCGAAGTATCAAGGGTTTAGAGGCCATGGTGGAGTACCAGTAGCACTAAGCTAACTAGAATACTATATTAACACATTCGTCACAAAATGATACTCCCTCCGTTTAGGTGTATTAGGCTCCTAACCAAAATCTATTTGTTCCGAAACTACATAGAAATAAGGCCCATTTTGCAATTAAGAGGCGCTATTAAGTAGGGACCCAATTAATTCTCACTCGCTTTTATGCCTCGGTTTGAACACAGCTGCCAGCATGCGTGATTCACTCCTTTTGGTTGGGCAGTTTCGTGGGCCAAGACGTTTGTTGGGTGCCCTACTTGAATGTCCTGCATGCAAACCAGATTTCGCGTGTATACGAGCGCTTGCGTTGTACTGTGTTTAGCAAAAAAAAAAAAAATGTCCTGCATGCAAACCAGATTTACTTGATCATTGATTGGAGGAAATCATCAAAGGAGGGAGTCGCTAGTAGCCAGTCATCGACCGCCTTGATCGCAGAGTTCCTCGGCAGGGGCCTAATAAGTCGCGTCCCCCAAACATATCATGCCCCATATTCTTTCACACAGATAAACATAGAGTACTAAACATATAGTAGTGGTAGTAGTGCCGGGACTACAGCTAGATAGAAACACACCGGAAAGAAGGATTACAGATAGCAGCTGACTAATAGTCTGGAACAGACCGACTAGTTTAGCACTCTAGCCTAGTTGGTAATTCGACATAAAACTTAGCTGATGATAAACAGAACAGAGGAGCGGCAACTTCTGAAAGTAGGAGATTACATAGTCTTCAAACACATAAGTCAACAAAATGATCTTGCGGCTTTATCCATCTTCGTTTGCACAATGAGACGACCATGCATCAATCCTCCTCCTCGTCGTCGTCATCGTCCTCCACCGCCAGGTCGTCGATGCTGCGACTGCTCACGTCACATATGGTGATGTTGAGCACGACATCGTTTCCTCTACCGGAAACCTTGGGCACATTACGCAAGCGTGTCGGTTCATAAAGGTTTAATGGCCACTTTGACAGTTCAAGATGGCCATCGAAGCACGAGAAACACACAGAGCACTCGAAGAGGCCCAGCCAGACACATGTGATGGAGACAACGTGTTCGAGGGACTCCGACGCCGGTGCCACATCGAACAGAAAGAGGCGATGGTGGTAGCCCTCTGGGCCACAGAGGACGTGGGTGCCCGGTTCGAGACGGAGTTGGAACTCCACGGAGTACTGGATGTCGACCGACGGCAGCCCGTGCATGGTGGTCAGATGGTCGAAGAGCGCGGCCCTTTGCGGGGCGAAGCTGTAGCCAGAAAGCGGGCACGCGAACGGTGCCAAACGGCAGAAACTCTCGTGTGTATCCTTCACGTCGTACTTGACCTTGTCGCCGCAGCCGTGCTTGCAGGCGACGAAGATGTAAAACGTACGTAGGGAACAGTGCTCGATACCCGTAGGGTTCGGCAGTCTTGCATATATATGGACGTACATGTGTACGTATACAAATACAGTTACAATTGCTATATAGTATAAAATACAGTCTAACACCCTCCTCAATCTTAACTGTGCCCAGAAACAGATAGCAAGTTAAGATTGTTTCTACAGTCTTCAAACTGAGGTTGCGGCAAAGGCTTCGTGAAGATGTCAGCAAGTTGATCTTTAGCCGAGATGAACTTGATTTGCAGTACCTTCTGTGACACTCGTTCCCTCACAAAATGAAAGTCAACTTCGATGTGTTTTGTCCTGGCATGGAATACCGGATTGGACGAAAGGTATGTAGCACTAATATTGTCACACCAAAGAACCGGCGGCTGATCTTGAGAGATGCCCAATTCTCTCAACAGAGACTGTACCCATATGACCTCAGCTGTGGCATTGGCGACGGCCTTGTATTCAGCTTCAGTACTACTACGAGAAACCGTTGCTTGCTTGCGAGCACTCCAGGCGATCAAGTTGGGACCGAAGAACACTGCATATCCCCCCGTGGATCGCCTGTCATCGGGACTACCAGCCCAGTCAGCATCAGAAAACGCGGACAACACATGAGAAGATGCAGACCGAAGCTGCAAACCATATGAGCCACTGTGGCGGATATACCGCAAGATGCGCTTCACGGCAGCCCAGTGAGAATCCTGTGGAGCATGAAGAAACCGACACACACGGTTAACCGCATAAGAGATATCAGGCCTGGTGATCGTCAAGTACTGTAAGCCACCAACAACACTGCGATACTCGGTTGATTCATCCGGCAAGAGAGGATCACCAGCAAGAGCAGACAATCGGTCAGTAGCAGACATGGGAGTGTGTGCAGGCTTGCACTGCAACATGCCAGCACGGCGTAACAAGTCCTGGGAATATTTCTGCTGAGTGAGAGTCAGTCCACTAGCAGAAGAAGAGACTTCCAAACCAAGGAAGTAATGCAGGGAGCCCAGATCCTTGACGGCAAAATCAGCACCCATAGCAGAAACCAAACGATCAGCAGCATGAACGGAGGAACTGATGAATGATGTCATCCACATAGACCAACAGATACATAGTTACCTCAGGGCGTTGAAGCAGGAACAGCGACGTGTCAGCAGTGGAAGGGACAAAACCATGTCAGCAGTGGAAGGGACAAAACCATGAGCACGAAGAACTGAACCAAGACGTGCATGCCATGCACGAGGAGCCTGCTTAAGCCCGTAAAGAGCTTTGACCAGACGACACAGATGATGAGGACGAGCGGGATCAACAAAGCCTGGGGCTGGCGCATATATACCTCTTCCTCCAAGACTCCATGAAGAAAGGCATTCTGAACATCCAGCTGGAGAAGAGACCATCCTCGTGTAACAGCCAAAGAGAGCAATAGGTGAATAGTGGTAGGCTTAACAACCGGACTAAATGTATCCTCATAATCAAGACCATACCTCTGTTTAAATCCCTTGGCGACTAACCGTGCCTTGTAGCGTTCAATGGAGCCATCAGCATGTTTCTTGACTTTGAACACCCACTTGGAGTCAATCACATTAACACCAGAAACAGGAGGAACAAGCTGCCAAGTATCATTTCTCAAAAGTGCCTGAAATTCCTGCTCCATAGCAATGCGCCAGTGTGGAATGCCAAGAGCAGCCTGAAAATGCCGAGGTTCAGCAGTGGGATCAGCCTCAGCCTGTGCTACACATGCAGCAATCCATGCAACAGTGCCATCTTTGCGATCAAGAGGCGGAAAATTCCGTTCTGGCTGCGTGTACGAGGACGATGGATGACCGGTGCTGGACACATAACGACCGTGACGAGGTCGTAGAAGACGGCGAGGGCGAGGCAGCTTGTGCGCTGGACACAGGAGAGGCCACAGGCGTCGAGGGCCTGGGCGACAGAGGCGGTGGCGTCGCGCGCGACGCAGAGCGGCCAGGCGATGGGCCTGGCGAAGACGGCCCATCCGAGGCCGAAGAGGAGGCAGCCGGGGAAGCTGGCCCAGTCAATGGCCTGGAGATGGCGGCCCATCTGGCGAGGACGTCCTCATCAGGACGTGTGTGCGGTCTGGACCAGCGACGGAATCAGGTGTGCATGGGCATGCACCCGATCATCGTCCTGGTCGACATGCTGTGTCACAGCATCTGGCGCCTGATTATCTAGGAGCTGAAGGCGTGCTCCTCTGCCAATACCTGCAGCATGGTTAGGCAGCAAAGCAGGAGTATACGCAACATCTACAAATTGATCAGGCGAAGGTAAAGATGAATGCACAGGTGGCGTGGCAGTGGTAGTAGTCGGAAGTGCGGAAAAAGGAAACACATTCTCATCAAACACGACATCACGGGAAATGTAGACACGATTTGTAGGAACGTGGAGGCATTTGTACCCTTTGTGAAGGGAACTATACCCGAGAAAAAACTTTTAGACCGAAACTCTAACTTACGCTTGTTGTATGGACGAAGATGAGGCCAACATGCACACCCAAAGACTTTGAAGAACGTATAATCTGGAGTCTCATTTAGCAAGAGTTCAAGCGGGGTTTTCATATGAAGAAGTCGTGTAGAAAGCCTATTAATAAGAAAACAGGCGGTCGAAAAAGCATCACTCCAAAACCGAAAAGGAACGGAGGCATGAGCTAGAAGAGTTAGGCCAGTTTCTACAAGATGGCGATGCTTACGTTCGGCTGCTCCGTTTTGCTGATGTGTATGAGACAAGACACACGATGTGAAATCCCAAGCTTGTTAAAAAACGCATTGAGGTTGTGATACTCACCCCCCCCCAATCAGATTGAACATGAATATTTTTTTGCTTGAGAAGACGCTCTACATGCGCTTGAAATTGCATAAAAACATCGAACACATCAGATTTACGCTTGATAAGATAAAGCCAAGTAAACCGACTATAAGCATCAATAAAGCTGACATAGTAATTATGACCACTAACAGAAGTTTGGGCATGACCCCAAACATCAGAAAACACAAGCTCAAGTGGATGTTTGACTACACGACTCGACTCAGAAAAAGGTAGCTGATGACTCTTGCCTTGCTGACAGGCATCACAAACAGTATCAATACTATTATTGGACACAACTGGAAGATCATGACGATGAAGAACATGGCGAACTATGGGAGTGGCAGGATGACCAAGACGCGCGTGCCAGTGGGAGGATGACACACGAACACCGCTGAAAGCTCGAGAGACCGGCGGCACATCAAGCGCATAAAGACCATGGCGGAGGCGACCTCTAAGTAGTACGTCCCTCGTGTCCCGATCCTTAACAAAAAAATGGAAACGGTGAAATTCAGCAAATACATTATTGTCATGGGTAAGTTGAGGAACCGACAATAAGCTACGTGCAGCTGAAGGAACTCGAAGGACATTGAGAAGATGCAATTTTTTTGAATTATGAGTAAGAAGTGAAGCCTGACCAATATGTGAGATGTGCATACCTGCTCCGTTGGCGGTGTGAACCTGATCATGACCACGATATGGCTCCTGAGTGGAGAGCTTGCCCATGTCACTCGTCAGGTGATTGGTAGCTCCCGTATCCATGTACCATGTAGGATCAATGGGATATGAAGGAGTATGTCCATGCTCGTGACTCGCCAAAGCAGCTTGTTTTTCATTGCCTTTTCCGTTGTTGCCAATGCCCAAAAAATCACGCTTGAAGCGGCGATGACAGTGTGATGCAATGTGACCCTCAAGGCCACACAGCTGACAAGGGACCTGGGCACCGCATGAAGGACATCAGACTCGTGGACGGCCACCCCCGCCCGTGGGGGCGTTGGTGGGCTGCGAGGACGGAGGAGGCGGTAGCACCGGTTTGCCCCCGCCGGAGGGCGCCTTGTACTGTTTGCCATTGCCACACGAGGCGGCGTTGGCCGAAGAGAAACCCGGGTCGCGCGGCGAGTCTTGACGCGCTGTTCCGTGGCGAGCAGGCGCGAATAGAGATCACGCGGCAGAATAGGAGTATCGCGACCAGTGACATTCTCCACAAGATTATCATAGTCGTCGTCCAGCCCGTTCACGACGTAGGAGATGAAATCCTCTGGGCGAAGCGGCTGGCCGATGGAGGCGAGGGTATCCGCCATGCCCGTGACCATGTTAAAGTAGTCGGTGATGGAGTGGTCTAGGAGCTTCACCCCGCCAAGCTACGTGCGAATCGCATGGGCTCGCGCGTGCGACAGAGACGCAAAACTCGTGTGAAGGGCCGCCCACGCATCCCGGGACGTAGCGGCGAAGATGACCAGCGACGACACACTCTCAGTGAGCGAGGACTGGATGGCGGAGAGTATGGCCTGGTCCTGAGCCACCCATGCATGATACGATGGATGGTATGGCGGAGGGCACGGAGTGTTCCGTCGACGAAGCCCTCCAGGTAGCGGCTGCGAAGCAGCGGCATCACCTGTGCACGCCATGACAGATAGTTATCCGTCTTGAGCTGCACCGGGATGAGATGCGCGAAGTAGAAGGGCTGGGACGCACTGCCAAGGGCAGCCACAGCATGCTCCATGTGTGCGGCCGCCGGAGGCGTAGACGTGGCATAGGGCGGCGCATAAAAGCCTGGAGGTGGAGCACCGTCAGGCGCCGGCGAGGAGCCGACCAGAGCCGTCGTTGCGGCAGGTGCCGCGGACGGAGAAGCGTAGGACATCACGTACGGGCGCACCATATGGCGTCGCGGGAGCGCCGTACAGCGCACCGTTGGGCGACGGAGGAGGCACACCGTAGGGCGACTGGTGGTGAGCACCGTAGGGATGCGTAGCACCGTAGTGGGACAGAGGAGATGGCGCGCTGTATGGCTGCGCGAGACCGCCGTAGGACGGCTGCAGATGGGCGCCGTGGAACGCCTGGGATGGAAACCCGCTGTAGGCCGGCTGCAGAGGAAGGCCATGGATCCCGGCGGCTGGTTCAGCGAGGGACGCAGCCACGGGCTGGTGCTCATGATGTGCGTGCGGGGCGATCAGCTGGGCGGCCGGCGCGTGCGGAACGATCGGCTGGACGGCCGGCCCGATCGTAGCAATCGGCTGCTGGGCGGCCATGTTCTGCGCCAGGCGAGGGGTTGGGACGCCAGAAACGGCGATCCCGCAACAGGGGGAGGTGCGGCGGTGGCTGAGGGCACCGACGGCGCGACGGCGACGGTCAAACCAGCGGCGGCGGCGGAAGACATGAGGAACGACCTAATCTGATACCATGTAAAACGTACGTAGGGAACAGTGCTCGATACTCGTAGGGTTCGGCAGTCTTGCATATATATGGACGTACATGTGTACGTATACAAATACAGTTACAATTGCTATACAGTATAAATACAGTCTAATAGAAGATGCTTTGGACGACGCACCCCATGCTGCTGCAGATCTGGGTGGCCGCGCTCTCGCTTTCCGGGAGCTTGCCGCGACAGCCCCAGCAGATGAAACTCCCATCGGGGCACTGATATGAATCAAGAACATAAGAAGCGCTTAACATGCTGATCTGATGAACGATGACTCGTACAAGTTCAACAAGGATTTGAAGTACTCATTCCATTCCGGTTTATAGGATGCAAGTCCAAAACTAGGTTTTTCCAAGAATAAGCAACAATTAGCATTAACTAAGAGCAGTTAATGTTGCGTTTTGGCCTTTCCTAAGAACAATAAGAAAAACGATTGGGCTTGGCCTTTCTTGGCATTAAATATGAGAGTGCTAATTGGATGAAATGTTGGGGAGGTAGATTTTGCATGGCCAATCCCGATTCACCTAGGTCCTAGAGATTTGTCAAATACATCCTATAAACCGGAACGGAGGGAGTAATAGTATTCAGTTGCCTCGTACACTGGAGGGGCGAGGGGAATGTAGCAGCGGGTGCAGTGGAACACCTGCATCGACTCCACGAGTTACTGCGCGTTGTTGCTTGACCCCTCGCTAACAAAGCCATCTAGCACTAGCAGTGGTACTAGCTTGGTGCTGCTGGAATCTCAAAGGAGGAGACTTTTGAAGAGAAGAGAGGAGACTGAGGGAACACGGTGCTGCTAATCCCCAAAATATATATATGCCCAGACCCGCGCCACCACTCATCCAAAATACTACTCCCTTCATTCCGGTTTATAGGATGTGTTTGGCAAATCTCTAGGACCTATGTGAATAGGGATTGACCATGCAAAATCTATCTCCCCAATATTTCACCCAATTAGCACTCTCATATTTAATGCCAACATTAATTAGGGAAATGCCAAACCTAATCGGTTTTCATATTGTTGTTGGGAAAGGCCAAAACCCAATATTAACTGCTCTTTGTTAATGCTAATTGTTGCTTATTCTTTAAAAAATCTGGTTTTGGAATTGCATCCAATAAACCGGAATGGAGGGACTAGTAGAGGACAATAATTACAGAGGCTCGAGAACCTTTTTGTTTCGACTTCACGAATTGCCATAACTCAGCACACAGTACCGAGGAAGAAGCTCACTGTTTCGAGAAAGAATTAAATTTTGACAGCCCAACAGAGCATGCACTGGTCTCCTCCGCGATCATGAGAAGACTGGGGTAGGGCAAGGGAACCGTGGAACGAGCACACCCCGCACGTGCTAGCTTCTCCATCACTCCATCTGGGCACGTACGTGTGACGACGAGGGCGACCAGTTGCGCTCCGGCCGTGGACGTTGAAATGCATTGCTGCGCCTCCTCAGGCTGCTCACCATGGATTAACATAGAGTAGTAACATGCTGAGATAGTACCATATGTGTGGTGTCTTATTTATTAGGCTATAGACTCATTTTGTCTTGATAAATGTGATGTTGCAGTTACTAGCTAAGTTATCACAAACACCTCTCTCCTCATTAACTACATGCCACATAGGCAAACTTGTCTTAAAATGTGTGATGTTAACACTAAGTTACTTCCACTGTGACCAGCCAAACCCTCCCCTGGATCAGCATGCATGCATCCTGTGTTCGACAGGCTCGCCCAGTCCACGGTGGCCGTCGTGCGTCACCGCTATGAGTTGTCCGGGTCTTATTTCCTGTATAGGAGTATATTCCATCTCAAAAAAATACCATTGCTACATATTTATCCCCAATTTAAAAATTATAATTTTATCGATCGGGGTCAAACATAGTAGCTACAAAAGCATTTGTATAATTGGCCCCCTCAAAAATTTTACAAGGCTCGCTAAATTTTAGCTCATAGGGCAACTCCAGTGGCCTCCCCAAATGGACACGAGTTGTCCGTTCATGTCTGCGCGGATATAGGGCAAGGCCCAACGGCCCAAGGAGATAGTCTAATAGAGCCTTACTAGGTACACAGTGTAGTTTATAGAACCACACATCTATTATGTTTTCGGTTAATACAATTTTGGCATGGAGTACAAATATTTATCATGAACATGGCAATATGATAATAAAAATATTATTATTGCCTCTAGGGCATATTTCTAACAAAAATCCGGTGCGCCCTCTCGCGGTCCGTTTCATGTTTGGGGAGGCTAGAGTGTGGAAGTCGGTATATCCAGTGGCAGACAACTGGATCCAGCGATGGGGGGGGGGGGGGGGGGTGCGCGAAAGGTAACGGGTGGGTTGGTAGTGTGGCGGGAGAGGAATGGGAAGAGGAGGCGAACGTTTTGTGGTATGTCGCAAATCGCCTCCCGGAACCCATAGATGTAAGGGATCGAGGGAGGATTTAGGGTGTCCCGCAAAAAAATGTGGGCCAGACCTCTTTGTGGTATTTGCTATGTAAATTTTTGGATCGACAATCAAAAAACGAGAGGATCTTTACGGTTTTGTTAATTCTTAATTATGACCCCAACAACAGTATTACTTAATCACGATCCACATTGCCCAAGATCCGGGTGACACCTCTTTACCAAGTGTTTCATAAAGACACTCGGCAAAGCATTTTGACAACATTTTAAAAGCTACTCAAGAAATTTAAAAATTTAAAAAATGTAAAAGTTGTGTATTAAGTCCTTTTATGTGTAATACTTCTAAGAAAAAAAACAATAACATAGATTTTGACAAAAAAAAAGATCATTTTACATTGTGTAAATGCTGGTCACCGTGTTTGGAATGTTCAGTCCAGATCATGGTCATGTCTCAGTGTAACCTGAAGCCAGACTACGATAAGTAAATGGCTGCGCGCTACACATAGCGTGATTTCCTGATAACTAAATGGTTGAGATCATGATCATATCTCAGTGTAACCTAAATCAGACAATACAATAAGTAAATGGTTGAGAGCTGCACGTAGCGGGGTTTCCTGCATCACTACAAATTAGTTCAATGTACTAAATCATAAAGCCTATCTCCCCGCAACACAATCACATCAACTCAAAAAGGGATTGCAAATGTTGTCAATGGCGCCCTTCATGCCGTAGCAGATCTGGATGTGGAAGGGCGTTCGGCTTCTATGGAAAAGGAGAGCAGAGATGAAATATCACCAGCTTACCAGACTCAGGCACTGATTGGGTGAACAAACAGGGAACAAACAAGCGAGATTCAGTTTACTGACCATGCTCTATAGTCTTGGACAAATAGACCATCACATATAGTAGAAGCGGTGCACTGCAGTAGTATCAGGAATGAAATAGAGATAGACTGACACGTGAGAGAACTATATAAGTTGTCACATACCAGCTAGTCTACTACGGAGTATGCTATATATAGTAGTTGTAGTTCAGATCATGACTGCAATAGTAAAGCACCTACTTCATCTTAACAGCAATGCACCGAAAATCTGACATAGTAAAGTCTCTCAGGCTCTTAGCACATCCTTCGACAGAATGCCGTCTCTCTCAAACACCATTGTGAGGATCCACCTCATCATCCTTGTCACCCCTTCTTCCCCTCGTCACTATCATCGTCGTCCTCCTCATCCTCCTCCTCTTCATAGTCCTCATCACTATCGTCCTCCTCGTCTAGCTTGTACTGCTCATACTCATAGTAGTCCAAATCCAAATCTATTGTGATCTTGAGCACGACATCACTTTCCCCATCAGTAACCTTAGGTACGACACAGAAGCTCTGAATCTGCCGCGAAGGGCTTTCGATGTTCAACGACGAGACCTGGTGATGGCCCTTGAAGCATGAGAAACACGGGAGCCTCCGATCGTGGTCCTCCCGGAGCATCCGGCCGCTCGACATGAACAAGCGAGACTGCATGACCGAGCGACACTGGCGGCGCCACGTCAAGCAGGAAGAGGTGATCGTATCCGCCATGTAGAACAAGAGAGCCCGTTTGGACTGGGAGTTCGAACGGCACGCAGTATTTGAAGCCTTTGGATGGATACCCGTGCAGGGTGGTGAGATGGTCCAGGAGCACGGCAGTTGGGGCGAAGAAATCACAGTCCGAGACTGGGCAGATGCACGGCCCTTTCAGGCACATCCTCTCGTGTTTGTCCTTATAGTAGTAGATGATGTTGGAGTTGCATCCAAGCTTGCAGGGTATACGAATATTAGTAACTACACGCTCCATGCCGTAGCTGCGCTGGGAAGCAGTGCGCTCGCTTTCCGGGAGCTTGTCACGGCAAGCAGAGCAGATGAAATTTCCCTCGGAGCACTGAAATAGGCAAAACAATTTCCAGTGAAAATTAAATCTTTGAATTTTCCGATCAAGGTACCAGCGATATGTACAACCAGAAAGCGCATTAACCTGGAAAATGGGAGGACTGAGGGGCTGGGAGCAGACGGGGCAGTCAAACACCTCCATTGGCATGGTGACATTCAGCTTCTTGGTGATACTCTCTTCCTCTTGCGGAGCTTCTCCTTCCTTTTTGATGTCGTTACTCTTCACCTCCGTTACCATGGTTACATTCTGCTTCTTGGCGATGCACTCTCCCTCATGCAGAGCTTCTCCTTCCTTCTTGGTGCCGTTACTTTTCGCCTCCATGAGAGCTAGAGCCTCCTGTGCTAGAGATTAACAACCCACTGGTTAAAACACATACATTTTTTTTTTCGAGGAAGACGCGGGGGGATTGCTCCCCACCGGTTGTTATATTCATCGAAAGAGCCTGGCGGACCATGTTCTTACAACAGATAGAAATTTTACAGGGGATACAGGGAAGAGAAGACAAATAAAATACATAAAAAAAACAACTAGAAACAAGAGAGAAAACACTAAGGGAGGGGGAGGTTTAGCAATGAAGCCCACCGAAACCCCCGTGAGACCGACACGTCGAGATCTCAAGCCAGCCGCTAGAGGAGAATCTCCGGTGAGAAACTCAGCACTGAGAGCAAGTAGACGAAAAGGACATCACTGGCACAGACGAAAGGCGTCGGATAGCCGAGTCTGTGCGACGACACCGGTGTGCCGTCGGCGAAGCCGAAGGACGCTGCGCCGCCGAGACCAAGCACAGTCGAAGGGCGTTGGATAGCCGAGACTGGGGCGACGACACCGGTGTGCCTACCCCGTGGTCGAAGAGCGATGCATGCCGAGGCCACCCCAGGAAGTCCAGAGAGCAGGTAGTAGAGACGTGGGCACCACAACAGGAGCACACCGAGGGACGTCACTGGCACAGACGAAGGGCGTCGGATAGCCGAGTCTGTGCGACGACACCGGTGTGCCGTCGGCGTAGCCGAAGGACGCTGCGCTGCCGAGACCAAGCACAGTCGAAGGGCGTCGGATAGCCGAGACTGGGGCGACGACACCGGTGTGCCGACCCTGTGGTCGAAGAGCGACGCATGCCGAGGCCACCCCAGAATATCAGGGAGATCTGTCGGAGCCACAGAGACCACTGCCCGATCCCGCCAGGATACGAGCCAAAGATCTAGCGGCGGCAAGAGGCTCAAGCCGCCCGATGCATGTCAGACTCCAAGGCGATGCCTCCAAGGAGGGGGAGCGACGCCGAGGCGACGCCATCGCCTGATCCGGGAAGGATCGGGGATTTCTCCCGGAGCACCGACGGAGGAACACTGCACAAAGGACACCTCCAGGGAGGAGCACGACACCCGAAGGCGCCGCTGCCCAAAGGCTGTCGCCTCTGCAGTGCTCCCCGAACGCATCAGGGCGAGGTCAGCAGCACCACCGCTGCAACACCACGGGGCGGAGCAGAGGGCCCAAGCTCGACGGAGGGGAAGCTGTGCACCGTCGTCCGAACAGGCCAGCAGCAGCACTGCGAGAGGGGCGCCGACCGGGGACGGAGGAGGACGGACGCACGGGAGCAGAGGCGAAGGCGGCCCGCCAAGCCCATCCATGGCCCAGATCGGGCCCGGGGGCCAGCCGCCGCCAGCAGCCGCGCCGGAGGCACGAACGCACTGCTCCGTGCCCGCAGCCGCACCAGCGCCGAGCAGCGTCGAGGGGGGCACCGCCGTCGCGAGGAACATCCGCGCCGCCGCCGACCGGGAGGCCGGAGAAGCACCGTAGTCCCGCACCGGCGCGAGCACAGCCGAGGCCCCACGGGACGCGAAGGACGCGGCCGGGCAGCACGCAGGGACGCGACGGGGCAGATGCGGAGGCCCGGCACAGACGCCGCCTCGAGTTGTGCACGGTGACCGCGAGCGGGAGAGCCCCGCCGCCCCTTCACCGGCGCCGCACGGACCCTGTCCGGCGACAGCCTCGGAGGACGGCGAGGGCGGGAGGCGGGGGGAGGTGGGTGGCGGCGGTGGGCTAGGGTTTGGCCCCTCCCATCGCCCAGAGAGGAGGCGACGCGAGGGGTGAAGTGAGGACCTCCTAATGTGATGATGATGATCTAAAACACATACATTCATCTACAATATACAGCGATCAGAAACAGCACCGACGGTGCCATGTAAACGGGTGGATCGCACATTTTAATTTTAATTTGCTGAAACTAAGGCACCGGTTTTATCCACACGGGTTTGAGGATTTCTGGAACAATCAGAGGATGAATGCATCTGAAGGGCAGGGCGGCATCACAAATGAAGCATCACCAGCGTTACATACTTTCATTCAGTATGCATTTTTGTAGCAAACATTCAGTAGGCAATTTAGCAAACACATGTAGTGCATGCATACACGTGGAGGCAATCAGTACGCTAAACGAACAACACGAAATCACGGAAGCAATTTTGCAAAGCATTGGGCTGCAGATCAGGCGAGCAGCGAATGGACTAGGTAAATGCAGGAAGGGCAGTTCAATCCTCGGACGATCAACGCGGGCGCCGGCGCCAGAACCTCCTCGACGCAGTGGATCTGTGGATGAACAAGGAGCTGCAATCGAACGATGAAGCGGACAGAGTGCGTGCTCGGCTCGAAGAGGAGGGAAGCGGGACTCACCGAGACACGAGCTGCAGACGAAGTTGCGGGAGGAGCGCACGCGTGGCGGGGAGGAGGCGGCGGCCGGCTGCTGAGAGGAGGACTGGAGGAGGAGAGCAGTACCCGCGAGCTGCGAAATTCCCGGCTGAAGTGTGCGCGGCGGTTTGCACGTCCCGCGGCGCCGGAAGCGAGGTCGGTTGAACGCAAAGCCGCTCTGTGTCTGTGGGCTTTACCCCTATAATGGGCCAAACCAAACGAGCCCGCAGAAAACCCAAAAATCCACCGGCTCACTAAACCCATCAGGCCCATATCTTTCCTCTCCGAGACCTCTCCCCTCCCCTCCTCCCTCGCTCTCACCGCGCGCGAGGTCCCGGTGGAGAGCTCGCCGGCAAGGGGACCGTCACGCCCTAGGAGGAGCACCCGAGGACCTCGCCCTGTCATGGCGCCGCCGTCAGCGAACTGCATCGAGGCCGGCGATGGTGACTAGCCCTCGTCGAAGCGAGGCGAGGCGACCAGGTATACTCCTCCGTCACCCCGTCGGAATACCGCCGCCGGCCGCCTCAAATCCGAACAGGAACACATTTCCCCGTTCTCAGAGTACCACTAGCAGTCTAGCACTCCACAAATGCGTGCACTGTGCTGTGCAGAACAAGGGCGTCCCTAGCTTAACTTGTGTCTGCCTACCGCCTCACCAGTTTCTCTTCAGTGAAACCAGTGTCTTCGTAGTGAATGCTTTCTCATCTACACAACCAAGGAAGGTCGTGGCTATTTTGTTTGATGATGGAAAACAGTGGGATTGTAGATTGAGATTTTTGGATGATATTTGTTTAGGCTGATAGACTCTCTCTTATTTATACATGTTCATATCCTGCACTTTGGGGATCCGAAAATAGATTTCAGTTTTCTCTAATTTCTTCTTCTATGAACGAAGAACAAGGGTTAATTCACGGTAAAAAACAAGGATTAATTTGCTCTAATTAGCAATGCCATCGTTTTCTTTTGCTCGAGATTAACTAGCATGGGAGTAAAACACTCTAGGCATTCATTCATGTGTGGTGCTGCTGGTGCTTATGGGTTATGGCAATTTCTAATGTCCATTCTAATGTGGTTGGTGAGTTGATCTTGACTAGTTTATATATACAGGGTCCCTTTTATTGTATACCATGGATAGTAATTTGCATGGGGACTTTTGCATACTATTTCATTTTTTACAGTTTCCTGAATTTGAATACTCAGCTCCAAGCATTAATATATGATGGCATTAACAATTGCTCTATTTTCAGTTTTATGTTATGGATGCACATTGGGGCAGCACTACAGCCGTAGATCCAGAGCTAAAGAACAATCCGTAAGCTCCAACCCAATTGATGTTCTAATCTCCTCTCTGTTCTCCCTAATTCCCGAGCTCATATCATGTTCCAAGTAAGCTCATGGTCGACGATGTCCATACCCTCGCGACCTCCGCGTTCGTGGATCCTGCTGCCATGACGGCACCGGTGCACGCAGCGGACGCCCAAGGCGTGGTGCAAGAAGTGGCTGGATCGCCGGCGACGCCCACGGTGTATGCTGCCGGACAACCGTCGAGTACTAACCACAGCTCCCTCAACACAAGTGAGCATGATGCATACTTTGGTTGACACATACATATGCTGATTTATTTAATTTTTTGGTGATTGATGGAAGATTAACTCTGGGAATAAACAATAAACCATGTGCAACTATAACTCTGGGAATAAACTGTGTGCAAGTTTAACTCTCTCTGTATACATACATCCTTCCAAGGAATAGATATAGCTGACATGGACATAGCTTTGCCGAATAATGATTGTCCATGATTGATGTATCGTGTATCGGTCCTTAGTAGTCTGTTGTGATTACTGATTGGTTTTGCTAGCTAGTTTTTATTTGGTTGCCAGTATTTTCTGTAAACTGCTACCCTTTTATTTGATTAAGGCTAATAATTATTATTTTTCCTCTATTGATCAAGTTTGTAGAGTTTTTTTTAACTCGGCAAACCTACTTCCACCATCTCCCGGCTGTCATTAACTTTTTTTTTTGGCGAGTAGTAGTCTGTGCCGAACTTGGCAAACATCTAGTTGCCGAGCAAATGGTTGGCAAGTGCCAGTTGCCGAGTGTGGCACTTGGCAAACCATTTACCGAGTGTTTTAGGCCCTTATCCGAGTGTCATGGGCAATCGGCAACTTGCTGAATCCTGTAGTGTCCATTGTGTCTATGTTCCGACAGCATATTTTCCGAACAAAAAAAGTAATTAGATTTTTGTTTCAGTTAATTCATTTGATTCAAATCATATTTAAATTAGTTGTTGAAGTTCGTTTTCACTAGAAAAGCGGCTTTACCCATGCATTCCGATGGCGGTGGGCTTTCTCTAGACCACCACATCCACCCTACCTCTCGCTCGCTCGCCGCCGTCCTGCGGTAACTCCGTCTCTGCTCCATGTACAGGTCACAGATCACGGTGAGTTGAGTCTCGCTTCCTCCTCCTCATGCGTCCAACCGAATCGGTGGTTAGATTGACGGTCACTCCGTTTATCGATTTGAGCATCTCGTTTCTGTTGGTGGTATCTGCATCTGTCATCAATGGATGGAATTGCTCGTCTAGCATTTGCCCCATGAAGGATCTGGAGCTCTTCGCTGCTGTTCTTTCGCTTCTCGTTTAGTTTAAAGTCAATGTGTTTGATGATTTGCCTCCCTGGTTTGAGGCACACTATCTACGTGTGTTGCTTCGATTTTGCTTTCGTTTCGCATCCTGCATGGAGGGTCTTGTATGATAGAACATGTAGCGCTCGAACATGTATGATTCTTGTCACCAGGCCCATTCCAATCTTTTGATTATTGTGAGACGATATCAGGGGGTCCGGCCCCCAAATTCTTGTGGAAGTATTTTGTAACTTCAGCAAAAATGCCGATCCACTCCTTTACATGGCACACCTGTAGACCTTGCTTTGCTATAATTTTTTATCGCCTATAAGTTGTGGAGAAATGTTTATGCTTCTAACCGATTGGTTTTTAATCTCTAGTACTGGAGGCCTTAGCTGTAATGGAGGCAAAGAGTACGGACACCAAGAAGGAAGGAGAAGCTCTGCAAGAGGACGAGAGGGTCTTCCAGAAGCAGAAAGTCATCATGGCGATGGCGTCTTTGACTGCCCTGTCTGTTCTAACCCTCTCAGGCCTCCCATTTTCCAGGTAACTGAATGCATGTCTGACATCTAAATCCTATTGAGATTCTTGTTCTAGCCTGTTCATTTCGAAGTGATGTCATCTTATTTATGTGGAGGTTAATTCTGAGCTTTCTTGGTGAATTTTTTGCAGTGTACCCTTGGGCATTTCGTCTGCTCGCCCTGTCGCGACAAGCTCCTGGACAATAAATGTCTGACCTGCTCTGGAGTCGTCCTGAATAGCAGCTGCTATGGCATGGAGCGCATCGTCGAATCCATCCTTTTCCCCTGCCCCAACGCCAAGTATGGATGCACCGACGTGTTAACCTACTACCGCAAGGGAGAACACCAGGAGGCGTGCACGCACGGGCCTTGCTTCTGCCCGGAACCTGGATGCGGCTTTTCCAGCTCAACAGCGGCACTCCTGGACCACTTCACCTCCCAACACAAGTGGCCGGTGACAGATTTCAAGTACTACGTGCCTTTTGATCTCACCGTCCAGCCTGGCTTGTACGTCCTCAATGGCCAAGACGGCAGCCTCTTCCTGCTCAACGTGACCTTGCGAGAGTCACCTCTGCACGCCGTCTCACTCGTGTGCATCCAATCAAAGGCCTCGGAGCCGTCCAGGTTTGGATGTTACTTGAGTTTCTCGTGCTGGAATGGGAAATACCAGCCCTCGTCTTTGCTCTCGTCTTTGGAAAAGGTCCCAAGCTCGTCGCTGTCGGATGGGCTGCCCACGAACTGCTTCTGCTTTGTGCCCAGGGCGTATGTTCGGGTCAGGATCACCATCGATACCGAGCTGATGCATGACGATGACGGCGAGCTAGAGGAGGACGAGGACGACGATGACAGCTGTGAGGAGGATGTCGACGATGAGCTGGAGGAGGAGAAGGACGATGATGATGACAGCTGTGAGGAGGATGTCGACGATGAGCTGGAGGAGGAAGGAGGAGGAGAAGGAGCAGGACGATGAGCTGGAGGAGGAGGACAAAGACGATAATGATGATGATGAAGGCTGCGAGGAGGAGGACGGCGACAATGAGTAATTGAGTAGGGGGCTGTCTGGTGGGTCGTCTCCATGTCTATGGCAGGATACCGTACCTGGTAGAAGGGTGTGTTGAAAGTTACTCTGCAATCCGTGAAGTAGGTGGTCTTGCGGCGAAGACCTATCCTCTCACCGCCACTGTAGCTGAGAGGGGGCGATTTTTGGAGCGCCTTCGCCGATCCACCTCGCGCCGCCGCTGAGCCGCGGGATCCTTCCCCTCCGCCGGCCGCTTCGGCGGCGGGAGGGTGATGGATCCCCGGCTCCGGCGTGTATATATGGTAGGATAGGGGGAAGTTCTCACCGGCGGCGCTCAGGAGGAGGGGCGGCTGGTGGTGGGTTTGGTGTCGGCGCGGGCTTCTCCGGCGATGCGGCTCCTACGGGTGCGGTGTCTCCGCGCACGACTTGCGGGAGCTCCAGGGCCGGCGCGCCGCTCGAGTTCTTCTGCCTGCCGCCGGATCCGTGCTGGCGGCGGATCTGGCGGGTGGGTGTCAGGGCCAGGCGGGCTTCGCGGCTTCGCGCTCGGTCGAGGTTGAAGGTGGCCGCGGCAAGGTGGTGGTGCTGGTGCAGGGGGCCGTCTGCCCGGGTCGTTCATCGACTAAAGATCCGTCGCGGCGCGGCGGAGAAGCTTGGCGGCGTCTCTCATAGGGTTAAATTCTCCCTGGCAGTGGCGAGATGGCGGGTGGCGGCCTTCGTCTTCGACGACGGCGATGTTGCTGATCTTCGTGCGTGTCCTTTTTCCCCTTCGTTCTGTTCTTCTTTTTCTGTGTTTGATCCATGTACTTTGTATGTGTTTCGTTCTTGAATATATGGAGTGGAAAATGCAAAAAAAAAATCCGTGAAGTAGGTCCATACTGGAGAAAGTGTAGCTGTATTCGAGTTAGAAGTTTACTCCAGCCGTCCAGCGCATCAATATAAACAGTGTTTGTCTTCGGTCCTGATACGACAATTACTTGCCGTTTACTGCGATCCATCACTTTGATGTCTTCCATCTTGGAGACGACATGATCACTTTTGAGTATATTTCTTGTATGTTCCAGTACACTAGTGGAACTTGGTGCGGCGTGTCGACATGATCACTTTTGAGTATATTTCTTGTATGTTCCAGTACACTAGTGGAATTTGGTGCGGCGACACGCCGCACCCGTTGTAATTCGAAAAATGTTGAAATCCGTTGGAATTTTTCGTCTAGAGTATGTCTAAATACTTAGTGAATTAAAATGTTCAAATATGCTTGTATTTCGACATAATTTTTTAATTTAACTCCATAGTTAGAGAATGCATGATATGAGCATTTGTTAATTGTAACTCCGTAGTTAGATAAAGTTCATTCAGATTGTATCCAAATATTCACTAAATTGGAATGTTCAAATATGTTTGCATTATGCCATAAGTAGTTAGAATATATTTTTGTGAACATGTTGATATATTTTAGAGTATATCCAATTTTTAAAATCTGTCGGAATTTTTCGTCTAGGGTATGTCCAAATACTTAGTGAATTAAAATGTTTGAATATGCTTGTATTTGGACATTAATTTTTAATTTAACTCCATAGTTAGAGAATGCATGATGTGAGCATTTATTAATTTTAATTCCGTAGTTAGATAGTAAAGTTCATTTAGATTGTGTCTAAATGTTCACCAAACTGGAATGTTCAAATACGTTTGCATTATGCCATAAGTAGTTAGCATATATTTTTGTGAACATGTTGATATATTTTAGAGTATCTCCAAAAAAAATTTAGCAAATTGAAATGTTCAAATATGTTTCTATTTTTCAGTAATATTTAATTTAAGTCCATAATGAGTGGGAACACACATTTATTGAATTGAATTCCATATTTAGAGAAAGTTCATCCAGATTACATCCAAATATTTATCAAATTGAAATGTTCAATTTAAGTCCACAATTAGAGGAAGTGCATTTGTTTTTTGTCCAAATATTCACCAATTCAAAATATTTAAACATGTTCGATGTACATTTATTGAATTGAATTCCATATTTGAAGAAAGTTCATCTAGATTACATCCAAATATTTACCAAATTGAAATGTTCAATTTCGCCCGTGGTGTTAATTTTGCTACGTAATTTGAAGTGTATTTTATGACGATGCGTAAAGTGTTCTTTCTAAAATATGGTCATATACATAAGGTTTATATATAGGTAAGATATATATATATACATACGGAATTAGAATACCGATAGTTAACTTTCACGGTCTATGATAACATAATTGGTATTATAGATAAAATATTCGGTTTCTGCCAACTGAAAGATAGTGCATGAATTGAACATAAGTAGATAGAATCCATTTTTTGTAAATATTTTGGTATATTGAACACATTTTTATGAATCACGGATCAGAAGTTATTGAATTTGTAAAATTGGACAAATTTTTGAAATTGTTAGGAAAGTTTAAAATTATGACAACCTGGACCCACTGTCAGAGTTTTAATAATTATCGAAATCATTTTTTCAAAATATTAAAAGGCTGGCAAGTGGGCTCCTGATGACGTCAGCTGTTGATATCAGCAATGGCCACGATGGTTATGTCGACCACCGCCGCGCCTGTTGTACCGGTATGTGACGTAGTTTTGTAAAATGAGTTATTAACTGAGATTGTAGGTATATAATTTGGTTCATGAAAACTTTGTACATTACAGGTAGGTAATAAAAATGCTACTCTGGGCTAGATCTAAAAGATAAATTTCTGGATCCAAATACCCGGATTCAAAAAATTTAAATCTGTCAGAGTATGTTTTTTTTTACAGACTAAAATATAACAAATTTGAAGATTGGAGAGAAATATATTTATGTCCGTCAAAACAAAAAGGTTAAAACATGAAAATTGTTCGGAAGGATGATACTCGTCTACTCGTGAAAGGGAAATTTAAACGGATGACTGAGTGTGACGAATTTGACAAAATTCGTCAAATGTTTTTGCGAGTTTGGATCTAAAATTAAGGAGTTAGAGTCGACCAATCTCGAAACCGATCATGGGAATGAAATCTATTTGTCGGCGCGCATATATTTCATGTGTATATTATCGCGAAAAGGAAAAAAAAAACAGTTACTGTAGGGCTAAGTGGGTCGGCTTATTACCGCGGAAGGAAAAAAAAACAGTTACTGTAGAGTGCTACAGTATACGGTGCACTGTAGAGAGTGTGGATACTGTACCACTCTACAGCGCCCCCGTGACGCGGTGCAGCGAGTGGAGGTCTTAAGGGGTCGTCTTTTATATAGGTAGGATTAGCATGAGAACTACTCACTCCGTTTTTAAATAAGATGTTTTAGGTGTTGTACATATTGACTAGATTCACACTAAAATGTGTGCACACATAAGCTAAACCATGTCTAGATACATTTGCATACATCTGCATGTGGGAAAAGGTTAAAACATCTTATATTAGAAATGTTATGTGACGAAAACATTGTTACGCGGAAAATATTAAGGGAAGTTTATTGTATTATTTTCTTTGAGTGAAATTGTGATAATTATTCATTCATAAATATATGTACTAGAATAGATTAACCTCAGGTATGTACCACCCAAATATGGCGAGGAAAAGGATCTTCGAAGTAGTTTCTTTTTTTGAGGAACTGGCGGTCGTATTGCCTTTCGATTAGGTAGAAAAAAAATGTTTATGTACATAGGCAAGCTTAGTCTCGCAAAAGAGACAAAAAGCACAAAACAAAACAACAATCTAGGTGTCTCCAGTATCTTGTGTGTGCACATACCCCCGTTGCGCCATCTCCTCTCTCACCAACGCCGCGACGGCGTCCGCCCGGATCGCCGCATTCTGGAAAACTCGCCTGTTTCACCCCTTCCATACTCCCCAAATGGAGTAGATGATCGCCCCACTCGCCTCCCTTCTCTTGTCCTTTCGGAGGACGGCTATTGTCGCGTCCCACCAAGCATTGAGGGTGTTGCCATTTGGCGGCGGCGGGGCTCCAATCTGCCCATGCAACGAAGATGTGCTCGTGAACCGATGTCGAGAAGCTGCAGTCGAGTGTGAGATGCTGCACCGTCTCTCGGTGGATCCAGCATAGCTTGCAGATTGGGTCATTAGGCCACCCACGAATTGCCAAGTTGTCAGCTAAAATAATCTTGACATGGAGCGCCATCCATGCGAAGAACCGACACTTAGCCTCGGCGTACCCTCGCCAAAATTTGGCCGAGCGGAAGGGGGCTGTAGAACCCGCAAACTGACAGCGGTAAGCCGAGGTCGCCGTATATGCCCCTGACTCTGTCCAACGCCACCGTATGGAGTCAGAAACGCCGCCCGTAGCCTACGTCGAATCCTCCCGCACCTCCGTCCCTCCAACCGGCCCGCCGGCCCGGCGTCCTCCGCCCCGACTGCCGCCGCCCCCATGGGCCGGTCACCTCCAGACCTGAGCAAGGGACCTTCCCCCCGGCTACCCTTTATGTAGCGGAGGGGTGCCACGGCGGAGGCCGGCAACGGCAGGCGGCGGGGAGGAGCTGGCGGCAGAAGAGAATGGCCACTGGCGCCGCCTGGGAAGCGACGCGAGGGGAAGGGCTTGGGTGTTTGTTTTAGCTCGTTAGACTTTGCTGACTGACTGATGATGGCTTCTTCTTCCAACTTCTATACTTGAGGCCCTTCTTTCTATGTGATTCCGTGCACTGGATTGATTCACATCAATGATAAGGATAAAAATGATGCTTCTGATAAAGAGGAGAGTGAAGATGAACCTGAAAAGCATACTAAGAATAAAAAGTATACTAAAGAAGATTTCATTGCTAAAAGCATGGTAATGAGAGAGAACCTTGGGTGCAAAAGCAAATGCCTTTTCCTAATAAGAAACATAAATCAAAGGAAGAGGAACACTATAATAAATTTTGTGAATGGATGAAACCCTTGTTTTTGCAAATTCCTTTGACTGATGCTATTAAATTGCCTCCTTATTCAAAATATATGAAAGATATTGTCTCTAACAAAAGGAAAATTCCTAATGAGGAAATTTCTACTATGCTTGCTAATTACTCTTTCAATGGTAAGGTTCCAAAGAAACTTGGAGATCCAGGTATACCAACTATCCCATGCTCTATTAAGAATAATTATGTTAGAACTGCTCTATGTGATTTAGGAGCAGGAGTTAGTGTTATGCCTTTTCTCTTTATAAGAGACTCTATTTAGAAAAATTGATACCAACTGATATATCTTTGCAAATGGCTGATAAATCTACTGTTTCCTGTTGGCATATGTGAGGATGTTCCTGTTCAAGTGGCTAATAATTGTTTAATATTAACTGACTTTGTTGTGTTGGAAATGCCTGAAGATGATAATATGTCTATTATTCTTGGGAGACCTTTTCTTAACACTGCAGGGGCTGTTATTGATTGCAACAAAGGAAAAGTAACCTTCAATGTTAATGACAAAGAGCATACTGTTTATTTTCCCAAAAAGCCGGACAAGATATATGGAGTAAATACAATAGCCAATCTTAGAACTATCAAAGTGGGAAGTATTGATTGCCCTATTTATGAACCTCAAGAAGGATTTCAAAGTATTATGATTGGATCTATTGCTATACAATTCAAGGTAACATGATTGTCTCATGTGGTTTAATTCTTTTATGTCATATAAAATTTATTTGGTGACAAGACTTGATCAACCTTGTTAACAAATATGTTTTAAATGCATAGAAGCACTAAACAACATTTTATTTCTCAACCTTGTTTTACCTACTGTTGTGTTACTGAACTTGCAAAGTTTTAGTTGAAATTGGTCTTTATAAAATTTATTTCTGCCTAAGTTTATTATTTAAATACCAGAAAATGTGCAAAATGAAAGTTTTCAAAAATTTCTGAAAATTATACCATAAATCTTAGTTTTTAAAGAGGAATGTGGGAGTGCCTGGGCTGACCAGGGGGACCCACCATGCCTCCACACCACCCCACCGCGCGGCAGGGGTGTGGGCCGCGCCGTGGCATGGTGTGGGTCCCACCTGGCCCTCCACTCACCCATCTTCCTCTCATTTCTTTCTCTCTCCCGACCAAACACCACCATTGTTCAAACCCGTGTTCTTGCTGCTCTTGCTCGAGTTTTTCGATCTCCTTGCTCAGCCCATCTTTGTTGCTGAGATTTGGACCATTTGCTCTCCGGTATGTGACTCCTCCGTTTATCCAAGTAGAATTTTGTTTAGTTGTGTATGTCTTGAGTATTTTGGTACTGTAGGTGACATGTTAAGTGTGTTTGCATGCTTGTTCTATGCTTAGATTAATTAGTTTTGATGCATGTGTAGCCCTCTTACAAGTTCTATAGTAGTTTCTTTGATTTAGTTGCTCCAAAATCATGTTTTATGAGGTTTGTTTAAAATTTCAGAAAAGAAGGATGAATGAACATCAACTTGATTACAATGAATTGGAGGTGCATGAAGTCATGGGGGTCAACCGCGAAGATGCCGTGTTCCCCTCAATCTATCCATGCTCTAACTTCATGACTGCTGCAGGAATCTTGCAAGATTTCAACACTCTAATCTCTAATGCAGGGTTGGAAGATTTTGTTGTTGATGAACCATATCAATATGCAAAACTGACTATGTCGGTAGTGCAAAACTTTAGATTCAGTTGGTCTTCACCTAACCCCATGGTTCACTATAACATCTACAATATAGCTGTGGATTTGCCCTTTGATGATTTTTGCACAGCTATTAAGGTACCGCATTGGGGATCGCGCGAGAAGATTAGAGGGCAACCTAAGCCTCTAATGGACCTGTATAAGGAAATCTGCCAAGGGAGAAGTTTAGAAGAGGAGAGTGGTAAAATTCGAAGCATTCAACTCCCATCTATTCGATATTTTGCCTATTACATTGGCAAGTGTGTTCTAGCTAGGAAAACTGCAAGCAAATTATCTGTTTATGATTTGGCTTTCATTTCAGCTGCTTTGAGGTGTGATAGGACTTATAATCTAGGTGCTTTGATAGCTTTCCGTCTTTCAGCTAACCGCGAGAAAGGGGGAATCTGTGGAGGTCTTATTGCTTCTCGTTTATTAGCTATGCATGGTGTAGGGCCGCATCATTTAGACATTCAGTTTCCTATAGAAAGGCTTGATATTAATTCCATGATAAGTCATAAATTTGTTTCTAACTGGGCTACCTTGAATAACTTAGTCTACGAAATAACCTTTTTCCAGAAACGCAGGTGGAGATTAATTAAGTCCGAACGATTAGTTTGTTTGCCTGCACCTCTTTTGTTTAACCTTGATGCCAGGGAAAGGTGGTCACTATCTGAGGATGATCTTGAGGCATACTTAGAGGAGCACGGCCCTCGCCCAGAGGATGATGGAGAGGAGCCCGATGGGGTTTCACTCAGCCTTCCGACATCGCGGGCTTCCCGTACCAGCACTTTGATTATGGGACTTCTGCCCCTTCTTCTTCACGGGAGCCTGATTACGATCATGCTAGGGATGATTCACCGGGGTGGAGCGTACACCCACGCCGATGATTGATCTCCACTTAGGCCAAAAGCCTAAGCTTGGGGGGAGGTACACCGACATCTCACTCACTTTCATATCATATTCGGTCGGTACTTTGTATATCCATGTTTCAGTTTCTTTCTTTTTCGTTGTTGTTTCTTGTTTTGATTTTATTTTCCAAAACCCAAAAAGACCAAAAATATTTCTGTTATTTCTCTTTGTTTACCTCTTGTGTACTTTTAGTACTGGTTTGCTTTATCTTTTAGCTTCGGTTTAGTATTCAAAAATCCAAAAAGATTTTGCTTTATTTGTTTGTTCCTTTCTTTGTTCGTTTCAAATCGAAAACCCAAAAATATTTGTTGTTCTTCTTCGGTTTTGTATAGTTGTTGCAGAGTTCAACAGTCTTCCGTGACTCCATTGGAGCTTGGTTATCATTTCATATCATTCAAGCCACACAAGTGAAAAGCAATAATGACGATTTATGACAACTCGAGTTGTGGTGAGAGGCTGGTATGAACTCTATTTGTTTTCATTTTTGTACATATACTCGCTCATGTGGACATGCTTAGCTGATTCGTATGAGGGGCAATGTTATTTAATGGATGCTTAGTAGTTCATGTTTTCATATGATCAGTTCCAATTCACTAATAGTATATAACATGTCATATAGATATTTGCTTGCATTGTTCTATTCATAAAAGGGTATGACATGGTGGTATCCTCCTCTGAATGATTCACTTGAATTGACTTGGCACATGCTCACGCATGCTCATGACTGAAAAACAAAAAGTCAATTAAGCCTTGATGATTTATTTTGCCTCAGAGTTCTAGTATCACTTTTATGCCTCCGTTAATTTTATTCTGTCGCAAGCATGATTATGACGGTTATGCTCTCTTGATTGTCGCTTCCCAGTCTATTGCTAGCCTTCACTTGTACTGAGCGGGAATGCTGCTCGTGCTTCCAAATCCTTAAAAACCAAGTTATCCAAAGAGTCCACCAAAAATTCCTATGCATGGTATTTCGAACCATTCCAAGTAAATTTTCATGTGCTACCTTTAAAACCTTCAAAATACTTCTCATTTTGTGACACTGTTTTTAGCTCATGAGGACGGGGTGGATGTCTTTATGTCACTGTCAAACAGACTTTACCACCGGACTAGCGGCATATACATCCGCTTATCCATTAATTTTGCAAAAAGAGCTGGCAAATGGGGTGCCCAGTCCCAATTAATTACAACTTTAACCGCTTAATTCTCTTCACATTTTTGCCCTGATTTATCAGACAAGCAATGATACCAGTGAAATATCTGCATGTGTAAACAAAAGAGAAAAGAGGGATGATCTGCCTTGCTGGTAGAAATAACGTCCTTCATGGGAGCCGCTCTTAAAAGTCTGGTTGGCAGGGGTCATATTGTACTTTCCATTTTCTGATTCGTTGACAGGAACAACCACCTCCCAAAACAATTTTTACCTCTGTTTTATAAATAAAAAGCTCTAGCACATGTTAAATCCCTGCTTCCCTCTGCGAAGGGCCAATCTTTTATTTTTATGTTGAGTCACCATCCTTTCTTTGAGCACCTTCTCGAGAGCATAACTGTCATTCTTAGTGTAATGTGCTTGTCCCAGAATACGGTTAACTGTGGTATAACTTTGATGCTCTTATCTTTGATATTTTTACTTCTAGTCTTCACTTGAACTTCAGAGGTGCCTTGGCATTTATGTTTTGCTCTACAAATAAAGGCAAGCGAGATACCACTTTATCATATCTTATTATGAACATTGCAATCCTGCAGATAGATTTATTTCATGTTATTTATTCTTAGTGTGTTGGTATCTTTTCATAGTTCACATAGCTACTAGGTGGCATTATCTACATTCCTTATTATGAATTGCCTAAGTACTTGATCATATAGTGAGAATATTTACATCATATGAAGCAAATGTGTTCGTAAAAGTTTCTTTTATCGCACTCAGTTGTTAACTGAATTGCTTGAGGACAAGCAATAAGCTAAGCTTGGGGGGAGTTGATACGTCCAAAACGTATCTACTTTCCCGAACACTTTTGCTGTTGTTTTACCTCTAATTTGTGTGTTTTGAATGCAACTAACACTAACGTTTTTCAGCAGAATTGCCCTGGTGTCTTGTTTTTGTGCAGAAAGTCAAGTTTCGGGAAAATTCCCGAAAAATATCCTGAGTTCCTATTTTTCCAGAAGACACACGGAGCCAGAAGACGAGACGGAGGCGGGCCACGGGGCCCCACACCATGGGCCCGCGCGGCAGGCTGGGCCGCGCCGGGGGTGGTGTGGCCGCCTCGGTCACCACCTCGCGTCCCCCTTTCGACTACTTAATCCCCTTGACCTAAAAACCCGAGGAGGATCGACGCTTTTTCCAGAAACACTCCAGAGCTCCGCCGCCACCGAAAACCCTATTTCGGGGATCAGAAACTCCGTTCTGGCACCCTGCCGGGACGGGGAATTGGAGGAGATCATCGCCATCATCATCACCGACGCCTCTCCATCAACCATCCATGATTCCCCCATCCATGTGTGAGTAATCCCCGCTGTAGGCTGAAGGGGATGGTAGGGATTGGATGAGATCATTCATGTAATAGATATCAGATTGTTACACTAGTAGGAAAAGGCTTATAGCCACCAGCGTACCGCTGGCGGACAACAGTTTCGTATGCCAGCGCTACGACCGCGGGCGGGCGGGTTTTCGTGTCCGCCACTGGTTCTGGACGTATCGCTGGCGGACACTAGGAACGCCCGCCAGCGGTAGGAGTAGAAATCTGGGAGGAGGCGGCGCAAACTACCGCTGGCGGGCACAACACATGCCCGCCAGCGGTACTTAACGTACCACTGGCGGACGCAAGACAGTGCCCGCCAGCGGTAGTGGCAGCGGATGAGCTCATCCGGGGAAAAAAATGGAGACAGTACCGCTGGCGGGCAGAGTGCACCGTAGGCCAGCGATCGGTTCCGTACCGCTGGCGGGCACACTAGAGCGTCCGCCAGCGCTAAGTTAGCCTGTAATACAAATAAGTAGGAAAATTATATTTATGAAAACAATCTATAAATTTCCTTAGGAACCATTGCTTCCTATATCAAGACAGATCTATGTGTCGAATACGAGCACTTTATCACAAACTATGCGTTGAGAATTGACATAACTTGGTCATTTTGATCGAACTGAAACTTGTAGATGTTTCTACATGATAGTGCTTTTTGTGAAGAATGTTTGTGAAACTTTCGTCGAAAATAAAGTTTATCAGTTCACATAGCAACTAGTACACATAAAAAGACTCTATGCAAAAAGCAACATAGATCAAATTAATATGCAAAAAGTATCACGGTTACATCTTTATTTAATCTCCGGTTATACAGCTGGATCGATCGTCCTCATGCCATTTTTATTTAACTAACTTCTGCCTCGTACTAGGCCGCGGGGTGCATCACGGGGAGCGCTGATCACCCAAAGAGTAGGAACCATCACAGGGTCAATACTCGCATGATAAGGATTCCTTTGCATTGCCTGCCATGTATTAGTATACCTCGTATCCAACAGATGCATGTAGCGACGGACGTGCGCATCCTCCTCCCTTATACGGCGACGTACCACCTCCTCGGGGTCGGCTCCCTCTGGAAGCACCCTGGCCCACGCGACCTCCACCAAACAAGATCCGGTCGGCGACTTCGCCCGGATTTCTCACCAATCTACGCGTTCCGGAAGATAACTCCCAGTGCCAGCCCGCGGAGCCCAATCCCGCACAGAGCCGTTATTGTCCAACGGTGTCCGGCCGCGGCCATCGCCGACGTATATGCCTGAGATCTAAAAACAATAGTGGGGAATTTGATCAAACACCTAAGGTACATGCAACCTATATACGAGGGGAGGGATCAGGGAGAAAGGGTAGCGTACACTGGCATGGGACGGACTAGGGAGGTCCACGGAGGCGTGGAGGGGCGCCGGCGGAGGCCACGGCGCGGAGAGGTCGTCGAGAGGCGCGACAAGGGCAGCGGCGGCGCGGTGGTGAAGCGGTACTGATAGCAAATCTGGGGTCTGCCCCTGGCCCTTTATATGAGGGAAAAAACCCTAGAAGTTACCGCTGGCGGACGGCAGACGCTGTCCGCCAGCGGTAACCCTCTCCTAGTCGCGCGGGCCCACCGCGCGCCAGCCCTATCCACCCGCCGCTGCCCCCCACCCACCTAACCCTATCCATTCGCCCCCCACCCATCCCCATCGATCCACCCCCTGCCCCCCACCAACCGCGCCGCCCCCTCCCTGCCTCCGGACCACCGACCGCTCCGGACCACCGACGCCGCCGTTCCTCGCGCGCGGCCGCTCCCCCGCACGTCTCGCCGCCGCCGTCGCGCCGTCCACGCGCCCGCGCCGTCTCCGCCCGCGTCGTCCACGCGCCGTCTCCGCCCGCGCCGTCCACGCCCGCGCCGTCTCCGCAGCCGCGCCGTCCCGAGGTGCTGCCCGTGTCCCTCCTCTCCCTTCTGAAGCGTTTATTGAAATTTTGAGTATGAATTTCGTGCATCTGTTCTATCTGAGGCTACGCCATGCTACAAACTAGTTTTCGGGGTCACCTGAAATTAAGATTGCGGGATGAGTTTATCCAAAATATGTTAGAGATGATTAAGTACCACTGTACAATACTAGAAGTACAACGACTCTTGCTGGTTCAACGTAAGACTTTGTATAATACTAGAATGTACAACTGCAGTATATCAGGATATCCATGCTTGGGACAGAAAATAATTAAAAGGTTCCAAATACAGAATAAACAAGTTTTAGAAATGGTTGGAGGGGTTACAGAGGGGGCCAATCAACTCTGCCACTTTGGCTCGGAAAAAAGAGGTATAGTTGGTCATTGAAAATCTGACGGAGCAGAAAGAGATCTTCTAGTTGCAGCGTGGAAGAGCAAACTAGCTGCGTCAGTGATATGCATACGTCTTTGTCCACCAGACGACCATGCAATGTAAAAAAGCGTAATCATATTAAGAGGTTACAGCATCATCAGGTGTGTGGAAGGAAGGTGCCGACGATCACAATAACCTGGTCACTACTTATTATTCATTGCTTTTTAAATCGGAGGATTTAGAACCTGACCTCGAGGTGATCAATGAAGGGAAGAGACGGGTTACTGAAAGTATGAATGCAAACTTGACAGCACCTTTCTCAGCCGATGATGTGAGAAAGGCTCTTCTCAGCACTGTTGGCTTAAAAGTGCCAGGCGATGCGCATCATACGTTTTTTAATAAATATTCACCACGATGATGGAAGAGGAACTGGTAGAAGAAGCTCTGCAGGTGATGAATGCTACACTTATACCAGTGAATGGAATGATACAATTATAGTGATGATACCGAAAGTTCAAACTCCAGAAAAGGTCTCCAGTTAAGGCCAATTATTCTTTGCAATGTGATCTATAGACCTATATCAAAGATGCTTCTGTACCAGATCGTCTAATAACAAACATTGTACGGGTTGCTTATGAGTGTTTTCATTCGGTCATGCCATTAAAAGAAGCAGAGAAGAAAGATTAGGCCTATGTGCGGTCAAGCTTGATATGCCCATGCGTTTCTACGGAACAAAAAAATAACGACTAGTTCTTTATTTTTAAACTGAAATAATTCATTATTTTCGTCCTTCATGTGTACTACCAAAATTCAATATTGTGTGAGTTGATTTTATACTTCGTTTCGCAACTCTCTTGGATTTTCTGACTTGTGTTTCCCCGGCAAATATGTCGTGCATTGCTAGAGTTGTTTTTATCGAATATGTTTCAGCCCATGGAGAATCATTTTTCTGTTGACGGGACGAAGCGTTGTCGATAGAGACACTGCTACCATCAAGAATTAGGGTTAATTTCTTGTCGATTTGTGCTACATTAAAAACATGACAGGTCTTTCTTGGTGGTAGTTGTTCCACCATTATTGGATGGCGCTCTTACATGTCCAAAAGATACTTAATGCATTTTAATCGTGCGCGTGGAACTGCACCTATCAACTAATGCAAATAATTGTAGTGCATGTTAAACAAAAAGAATCTTATTCAATTCTCAAACTAATAATATTCAGTACAATTAATTTTCTAGCGTCACTAAATCATTCAGTGCTTCACCTTTCCACTCTGTGAGGCAATTGTCATCTCATTCCAACACTCCATCAAATAAAAGATAGGCATGCCTCTTCTGCAAAAATAGGTCTGTAGTAGATATGAGTAAAAAAAATAGATAACCCAATCACCACATCTCCCGTAGGTTTCCTAACACTGCCGCCTTGGTTCCCTGCTCTCTCCCATCCGATGATCTCGTCGGTGGCAAGATGGGTGGGGAGTGGGACTCGTTCTTTCATGTTTGAGTTTCACCGATCCTTGTTTTTATTAGGTTTTGGTCTTCCTAGCAGCATCGGGAGGTGCGGCAATGATGGCACAGTGGAATAAGGTCTTTTCGGACTCTCTCTACCTCGTCCACGTTCGAGTCAGCGTCGGCAGAGCCAAATGGTAGGTGATGCCAGATCCGTCAGATTCTTTTGGGTCTTGGCAGTTGCTGTGTCAGTTTACGCGTAGCTTTTCGCTGGTATGTGGTGCGACATCTCTGATCTCTTCATTCTCTTGGTTTACGGTAAGATTCAGTTTCTCCAACCCTCTGGACTGTTGGTGAACGATTGTAAGACTGTTTTGCTTGGGGTGTTTCCGAAGCCGATGTTCCTTCAACGGCTATTTAATCTCGTTATTCGTGGTGAGTGGATATTGCGGTATTCAAATCCTTGGTTGGCGAGACCGTTTGTAGGTACGAGTGTTTTTGGTCAACACATCTTGCATGTAATAATCTTCGAAAGTCATCGAACAATCGAAAGAAGAAAATGACCAGTATGGTTTTCGGCGTATTTTTATTTTGTACTGGACATGTTGTGTTGAGTGTATCTCCTTTGTACTGGTTTTTCTATTATTTATCAGGTAAATGATGGCTTCGAGTGTCTTTTCTTTAAAAAAAAAAGTGTAAGTAGTAAGTAGATTTTTATGGCTAAAAGAATATATGTAGTAAATACCACGATTGAATTCCTTCAGGTGCTATCATCATCCACTTTCTGCACTTTCGGGCTGCAAAACTGGAAACAAAACAATGTGGCAGTCTGGACTATAACAATTCAAAACTGATTTAAAAAAACAATTCAAAACTGATGAAAGAATGATGTCTCAGTGGTCTGTTCACTAGTAGAGAACAAGGCAACAGTACCGGTCTTATTGGGCCTTTAGTACCGGTTATGCAACCGGTACTAAAAGGTCGGACTAAAGGGTACCCCTTTAGTACCGGTGCTAAAGGCCCTCCACGTGGGCGAACCTGCGTGCGCGCAGCTGAGGACCTTTAGTACCGGTTGGTAATACCAACCGGTACTAAAGGTTCCTGCTTTTTTTGCCCCCCCCCCCCCCCCCCCCCGCATATGTTTCCAAAATTATTTTTTCCGAAATTTTATTTTTTAAAAAAAATATTTTTTATTTTTTTAATTTTACTCTAATATTTCTAATTTTGTTTTTTTATTTCCCAAATAGCCACACACATAATCTCTAATTACATATTAGACACTTAATCTCAGGTCAAAGTACTTACACCGGTCAAACTTCCCGTTCGGTCACCCATCATTAAATTGCTCCAGCCCAAGCACGCTTAACTTTAGATTTCCTTCCAAATTACCTATCAAATGAGATGTTAGAACTTACTGATATTAGTATCCTATCAACCATATTAACCCCTGGGTCATGATGTCACACTTTTTATTGTTTAAATTTTGAAAATTTATTTGAATAAATAACAATGATTATGTAATAATAATATTTGAATAAATAAGAATAAAAATTATTTTACTTTATTTTCTCCTTTTTACATTTAATATGAAATAATTCATATCTTTAAATCCGTAAATCAAAATTTAACAAATAAAATGTCTAAATCGATTAGAAAAATGAGAGGAATCCAAATATGATATCCATATCATCTTTTTCATCATGTATATGACTTTTTGCAACATATTTTTGGTACTTGCTTAATAAAAAAGTCATTTTATACATGTTTATAGATGATTGACTTTTGTGTGAAGAAGTTTTTTGAAAACTTTGTCAAAACTCATGTTTATCATTTTTCCTAGCAACTAGTACACATAAAAGGACTCCATGCCAAAGGATTTCATTTTTTGAGTATTGTTTCACTTTCTTTTATTTTGTTGAAAAAAGGTCAAAATGCCCGTCGTGCCTATTCATCCAAAGGGGTTGCATTTCTCAAAACTATCGATGGTTCTGTGATATAACCACTACTGGTGTATCTTAAAATTATTTTTGTAAAATTTTCAGAGCAAACTATAACACACTTGTAGTTCAAAATTGAATTACTTTCGGAAAATAGGCATAAAGTCATTTAAATAGGCGAAATGAGGTAGAAACCGAGAAAATTCCTAATATTGCTAGATTATCGATAAAATATGGCCTACTTTGTGTGATAATTGGATGGTTGTCATTTTGCACCATATTTGTTGTACTTGCTTCACAAAAAATACCATTTTTTACAATAAAAAAATAAAAAATGATATTTATAAACATAATTTGAAAAAACTCATTTCTATAAGATTGTTTGTCATAACAAGACACACCTATGTCTCAAATATGGGCACATTATCACAAACTATGGCACGGGGATGATCATATCTAGGTCATTTGACTCGAAACTTATACATGTCTATAGATGATTGACCTTTTTGTGAAGAAGTTTTTGAAAACTTTGTCAAAACTCATCTTTATCATTTTTCCTAGCAACTAGTAGACATAAAAGGACTCCATGCCAAACGATTTCATTTTTTGAGTATTTTTTCACTTTCTTTTATTTGGTTGAAAAAACGGTCAAAATGTCCGTCGTGTCTATTCATCCAAAGGGTTGCATTTCTCAAAACTATTGATGGTTCTGTGATATAACCACTATTGGTGTATCTTAAAATGATTTTTGTAAAATTTTCAGAGCAAACTATCACACACTTGTAGTTCAAAAAGAATTACTTTCGGAAAATAGGCATAAAGTCATTTAAATAGGCGAAATGAGGTAGAAACCGAGAAAATTCCTAATATTGCTGCATTATCGATAAAATATAGCCTACTTTGTGTGATAATTGCATGGGTGTCATTTTGCACCATATTTGTTGTACTTGCTTCACAAAAAATGCCATTTTTGACAATTAAAAAATGAAAAATGATATTTATAAACATAATTTGAAAAAACTTATTTCTGCAACATTGTTTGTCATAACAAGACACGCCTATGTCTCAAATATGGGCACAGTATCACAAACTATGGCACGGGGATGATCATATCTAGGTCATTTGACACGAAACTATACATGTCTATAGATGATTGACCTTTTTGTGAAGAAGTTTTTTGAAAACTTTGTCAAAACTCAGGTTTATCATTTTTCCTAGCAACTAGTACACATAAAAGGACTCCATGCCAAACGATTTCATTTTTTGAGTATTTTTTTCACTTTCTTTTATTTTGTTGAAAAAACGGTCAAAATGCCCGTCGTGTCTATTCATCCAAAGGGTTGCATTTCTCAAAACTATCGATGGTTCTGTGATATAACCACTATTGGTGTATCTTAAAATGATTTTTGTAAAATTTTCAGAGCAAACTATCACACACTTGTAGTTCAAAATTGAATTACTTTCAGAAAATAGGCATAAAGTCATTTAAATAGGCGAAATGAGTTAGAAACCGAGAAAATTCCTAATATTGCTGGATTATCGATAAAATATGGCCTACTTTGTGATAATTGGATGGGTGTCATTTTGCACCATATTTGTTGTACTTGCTTCACAAAAAATGCCATTTTTGATAATTAAAATATGGAAAATGATATTTATAAACATAATTTGAAAAAACTTATTTCTGCAACATTGTTTGTCATAACAAGACACACCTATGTCTCAAATATGGGCACATTATCACAAACTATGGCACGGGATGATCATATCTAGGTCATTTGACTCGAAACTTATACATGTCTATAGATGATTGACCTTTTTGTGAAAAAGTTTTTTGAAAACTTTGTCAAAACTCAGGTTTATCATTTTTCCTAGCAACTAGTACACATAAAAGGACTCCATGCCAAACGATTTCATTTTTTGAGTATTTTTTCACTTTCTTTTATTTTGTTGAAAAAACGGTCAAAATGCCCGTCGTGTCTATTCATCCAAAGGGGTTGCATTTCTCAAAACTATCGATGGTTCTGTGATATAACCACTATTGGTGTATCTTAAAATGATTTTTGTAAAATTTTCAGAGCAAACTATCACACACTTGTTGTTCAAAATTGAATTACTTTCGGAAGATAGGCATAAAGTCATTTAAATAGGCGAAATGAGGTAGAAACCGAGAAAATTCCTAATATTGCTGGATTATCGATAAAATATGGCCTACTTTGTGTGATAATTGGATGGTGTTATTTTGCACCATATTTGTTGTACTTGCTTCACAAAAAATACCATTTTTGACAATTAAAAAATGAAAAATGATATTTATAAACATAATTTGAAAAAACTTATTTCTGCAACATTGTTTGTCATAACAAGACACACCTAAGTCTCAAATATGGGCACATTATCACAAACTATGGCACGGGGATGATCATATCTAGGTCATTTGACTCGAAACTTATACATGTCTATAGATGATTGACCTTTTTGTGAAAAAGTTTTTTGAAAACTTTGTCAAAACTCAGGTTTATCATTTTTCCTAGCAACTAGTACACATAAAAGGACTACATGCCAAACGATTTCATTTTTGAGTATTTTTTCACTTTCTTTTATTTTGTTGAAAAAACGGTCAAAATGCCCGTCGTGTCTATTCATCCAAAGGGGTTGCATTTCTCAAAACTATCGATGGTTCTGTGATATAACCACTACTGGTGTATCTTAAAATGATTTTTAAAATTTTCAGAGCAAACTATAACACACTTGTAGTTCAAAATTGAATTACTTTCGGAAAATAGACATAAAGTCATTTAAATAGGCGAAATGAGGTAGAAACCGAGAAAATTCCTAATAATTGGATGTGAGAAAATACCATTTTGACAATTAAAAAAAATGATATTTTTAAACATAATTTGAAAAAACTCATTTCTACAAGATTGTTTGTCATAACAAGACACACCTATGTCTCAAATATGGGCACATTATCACAAACTATGGCACGGGGATGATCATATCTAGGTCATTTGATTCAAAACTTATACATGTCTATAGATGATTGACCTTTTTGTGAAGAAGTTTTTTGAAAACTTTGTCAAAACTCAGGTTTATCATTTTCCGACATAGAGTGTATGGTTCTTACGCTCGGTAATTCCTCGTATTCCGACATTCATCACACGAAACAAAATAAATAGTTATAAAAATATACCACATCCGAATCATAGACCGGACGAGGGCCGACGAGGACGGATATCAAAACCATGACACTATACATATAAAAAAAACATAAGGAAATTATACAAGAAATAATTATGCATTTAAATCATATAACTAACATTTTAAAAAATAAAAGATAGAAAAGAGGCTCACCGAGGGGTGTCGGTGACGGAGCGGCGCGGGCGATCGACGGCGGTGAGGAAGGGGACGGGACGACACTATATAAAACCATAAATTATACTTTAATTTGAGCTCAAAATGCATATAAAACAAATGAAATCCCTAACTTAGTCATTTAGTACCCGAGATCTTTAGTACCGGTTGTTAACCGGTACTAAAGGAAGGGTTCCTTAAGAACCTTTAGTACCGGTTGGTAATAACAACCGGTACTAAAGGAAGGGTGCCTTTAGTACCGGTTGGTAATAACAACCCTTTAGTACCGGTTGGTAATAACAACCGGTACTAAAGGTCCTCGTCGCGGTGCTCCTGCTGGCACACGAACGCAACCGGTGCTAATGCCCCCTTTAGTACCGGTTTTTGAACAACCGGTACTAAAGGGTGCGCACCGTTGCCCCCTTTTCTACTAGTGGTTCAATATTACAGTTGGGATGTCCATGTCGTAGAAGATGTTGGGAGAAACCATCTGCTCACTTCGGAGACCGTATGGTTCAAGGCTTCAAGCGAAAGTCGTGCTCAGAACGATCTCCAAACTAAACAAGCCAGTTTCATCCCTTCCGCCCAAAACAAAAGTTTATATCCTTTTTGGGTATTATGTGTATGATAACAATGCGTATTCTTCTTTCTGTTCGAACTTTGAGTGATACATTTGGGCTGTTCAGTTCTTCCGAGACGATGACAGGATGCAAGCTTAGATGTTGATGGTAGGATGCAAGATTAATGGTCTCATTACTTTTATCAAGAGCCATGAGCAGTATGAGAGAAACCACTCTACGGCAGTTCAGTACAAAGAATAGTTCTCTGTTTAAAAGCAAAACATGCAGCACAAGAGGAAAACACAAAAGCTAGTCCCATTTCATGGAGAAAGACACCTGCCATATATGCCTAACAAGAACATGCATGCTTTGCATCTAGAGGAGGCGACTTGGCTATCTCCTGGGTTACCTCTTTAAAATGTTTGCATTCAATATTTTCTCAGTCAAATAAATCATGAGTAAAACGCGAGCAAAGTCTGGCCACACATGTCATCGCATTTGGGGGATAAATTAACTTCATCAAGTATCTTTCATCGTCTATTCGACAATTTCAAATTTGCCCAGAGCCATACATTGGTCGGCAATCCCATGAACATCACCAAATTTCCAAGAGAAAAAAAACGAGAACTGCCAGAAGAACAATGCTTTGTGACATCCAATCCTACACCACATGCAGGCGACCACATCTTGTTCATGGCTCCTACTGAGGCGTGAGCACCATGGTCAACTCCATACCCACCTTGACCTTGGCTGTGGCGCTTGCACCGGTGCCCCAAAGCAGCAGCTTTGGCACAACGAACGGGAGGATGCAGTCTTCTCGGCCCTCCTATCACGCAGATTAGTGTTGTTCACTAGGAACACCGTGTCCTGGGAATAGCTCGGCTCGCTAAATGTCAGCTGCATTTGAACTTGGATCCTGTACTGTGACCCTGGATGCAGCAAACTAAAATTACACCCCCAAGGGGATGCAGCAGCATGGTGACCACGAACATGTGCCCGTCCTCACCTACGAGGACGCCGACGTCTCCTTTAAGCGGATCAGGAACGGCTGCTTTAGGGAACTTTCGTAGGGGGTTTGTGCTTGCCTGACAAATGTCCAGGCTTCTTGGTTGGTCCACTGAAACCGCACTCGTCTACGGGCAAAACATGGCCGTGTTCGCAACCTTCCTGCTCTTTTTTTGGTAGTAGGTTATCCTCGCAGTGCATCCATGGTTGACATTGAGCAAGCAACTTTGATGGATTCAATGATATCTCTACCATGTGACAGCGACTATAGACCGTCGAAGGGAGCAGAAGTGGCCACTTGTCGTCGTTTCTGAGAGCTTGTCATGGCAAAACGCACATAATGTATGCCCCACAGTGCACTGATAGAGAAATCAATCAGTAATATGCTAATAACTTTTGTTGAAAGAAATACAAGTAAAATGACAAATAACGGGAATTTGTAAGCATGTATAGCGTGGCGGCTGAGTATATACTACAGTAAACAATGATACAGTTTGCGATTAACAATTAATACCAGTGAAGTGGAAAAATATTGGGAGCAGATAAGTTATATTTTTTGCATGTACTATGTTAATATTTGCATGTACATTTGAGAATTTTTAAATTTTGATGTAGATTTCATGAACATGGTTAGGGCTAACTTCGCAGATTACAGCGTTATATCTTCGACTTCAGAAAACTTCAGAGTATTTCCATACAAGCTGGCTGAATCCAGGATTATTCCGGTTGTGCCTCATAAAGTAGGATTACACAATCATTTATAACATAAAGAATAACATCTATTGTCTAAAAAGCACTAGAA